>JAMPIV010016216.1:0-115000 GCA_024509875.1 Oreohelix idahoensis | reverse complement strand
TCAGCTTCTTATGGAACATAAACTATCGACACATTCGTGTCAAGCCTTCTATCCTGTGCCATCTGATCAAAACCTTTCCATGCTTTATTTAAATCTCTCATTTCTGTCTTCAGTTCCCTGTAAATGTTATTTATTTGTTCACTTTCTTGACTTTGTTAATAGTTCTGACTTTTTAAAATCGCCGTGAGTGTTGCATAACGTTATACACATTAATCGTTTAAAAATACCAGTGCTTGTAATGTTGGTACCGGTAACTGCGGTTATGTTTTAACATTTGTCGTCTGTGGTTAATGTTTTTAATATTATATGTTACGATTTTGATAATGTAATTAATGTTGCTATAGTTCTAATCCAAGTGCGTTGTTTAATTACGATATATGTACTTTCAAATACTTGTGTATTTTAGGTGGTCCCAGCAACTTATAATTATTTAGGCTGCACTATATATATATATATGGCGTGATTCTTACCACATCACCCCTAGTGTGCCGCAGGTCAAGAAAATATGGGCCTAACACCATATTCCCAATATGCCTCAATGGGCGTGTAACGGGATCCTTTACCTTATATATATATTTACATGTTCGTATATACATACACACATATTTACATATACAAACAGACATACATACATTTATACGTACATACACACACACAAACTCACACACACATGAAGAGCTCTATAAGCAAGATTTCAGAAATAACTTCACATAAGCTTTATATTTTAACAACACATTTTTCTGAAAACAGAAATGGATGAAAGTAACAAGAAAGCAAACTAACGACCTTGACATGTGTTATTTACAATGCCATAAATAATATGCACAGAACTTACAATGTGTAACTACAGCCAACTGTATATGCAGCAACAACCTAATAATAAGTTGTAACAAATTATTAGTCGAATAGAGCAGTGTGTATAAAAATGCTTCACGCTGATTTAATGCCGTGTGAAAGCAAGGAAGGTGAGTCTTGCTCGAAAGGTAATGCACAAATTAAACTTCTGGAGATGACCGAAAGTTTAGTGGGTTGGTATGAGCAATTCAGATAAGCAAATAATGCGCATTGATATTGAAACAAAAGCATGTTCCTTTATGTCTTACACTTGATAATTTATGAGTGTAATATAACTATGTAACTTTTGACTATATTGACTATAGAACTGTTAAATATAAGCCAATCCAAGTTTTGTCTGTGTGTATCCTGGTGTTACTCCGTCGGAGTCGACAGAAACTGCCTGGTTTGGAAGAGGGGCGATCAATTTATCCACGCAGTTTTCGGAGCAGACCGAGTTACTTCTACTTGGATGAGAAGGTACAATTCTGGAAGAACGATTTGTTTCAGTTGGTTTTCCGTTCTCCTCCATGTGTATGTCCGTACTTATGGCTGCCTCTTGTCCGAAATGGGTGGTCATCACTGTTGTTTCCGGGGGCTGCCGATAGGGGTTGTGGTGGTTGTAACTACTGTAGTATCTGTTATGTTGTCCCGTATTTATTTGACTTGATCGCCTCTTGAAACACGACTGTTTGAATGCTTCTCTGAAGTTAGAGCTGAGTAGACCGTAGATGATGGGGTTACCGGCACTGTTGACATACACCAGGATTCGAACACAGTTCAGGAGGTTAAGGTAGCCTACAAATCCGAGTTTTACCAAGTCCTGCTCATTTCCAAACACCAGCCACAACTGTACGCACCGCAATGGAAATAGGCACAGGAAGTAGAGAGACATGACTCCGACCATCATACGGATCACCTGACGCCGACTGGCCATTGCTCGAGCATTCCGTATGCTGTTCTGTTGGAGGCACTGACGCCCAAGTGTGCTATTGTTGTTGCTGCTGCTGAACGTGGATTCAGGAGTTAATTTAGTGCTGGCGCGAAGCGTGCGGATAATGGCGGAGTAGAGAGCAGTTAGCAGAAGTAGAGGAAATGCTAGGAACGCTACAGATATGAAAATGATGTAAGCACGTGACAGTTTGGAGCTCATGTCCGTTCGACACGTGTTTACCAGAGTGTCATCATAGTATCTGGAGACCTGTTAGTTGACAAATAATAACCAGTCAGTGAAGCAAAAGCAACAACAACAACAACTAATTAATGAATTATATATCTCTCTTTGGTCCTAGGCTGCTGACTGATGAAGCAGTCAGTGACCATAACGCTCGTGGCGTCTTGTAGGACAGCATCAAACTGCCTCCACTTTACTCAGTCGACAGCCTTCCTTCATACGGTATCCCAGCTCTGGTTCATGCATAGCATCTCTGCCTCCACAGTTCTACGCCAGGTGGCTTTTGGTCGTCCTTCCTTTCGCTTGTCTTCTGGAGTCCGTAGCATGGCAGTTCTGGTGATGGTGTAAAGGTCTCTTCTGAGGATGTGGTCAACTCAGTTCCAGGGTCTTCCTGATTTGATGGTGCGCATGTCTTCTTGGTGGCTCTGAGTTAGCAATTCTTGGTTGGCAGTAGTGTTCGGCCAGAAATTTGGAAGAATTTTCCTTAGGCATGTTGTGTGCACAGAGGACAATTTGGACATTTACTTTACCATTATTCTCCACCATTGTGCACCGTACAGAAGTACAGAAATTACGCAGCTATCATATATTTTCATATATATATATATATATATATTCCCGGCGTGATGCTGACCACGTCACCCCTAGTTTGCCGATGGTCAAGAAAATATGTGAATCAGCAACTGGTACAGACAGATACCTTCACATACCTAGGAAGCATAGTAACACCAGACGGTGGGGTAGGCAAAGACATCAACATCAGAATGAATAAGGCAAGAACAGCCTTCTTTAGCCTAAATAACATCTGGAAGTCCTCCCAATACAGCACAAGCACAAAATTAAGATTATACCAGAGTTGCGTGCTTTCTGTGCTTCTCTATGGTGCGGAATGCTGGAGAGTCACAGAGAAGGAAATGTCAAAATTGTCCTCTTTTCACACAACATGCCTAAGAAAAATTCACCGAATCTTTTGGCCGAATACCATCACCAACCAAGATCTGCTTACTCGTAGCAAGCAAGAGGACATGCATACCATCATAGCTGGCAGACGCTGGAGTTGGGTTGGTCATGTCCTCAGAAGAGACCCCGATGCCATCACAAGAACAGCTATGCTTTGGACCCCTGAAGGAAAGCGAAAGAGAGGCCGACCAAAAACAACTTGGCGGAGGACTGTGGAGGCTGAGATGCAAAGAATGAACCAGAGTTGGGGCACTGTACGAAGGATGGCCACCGACCGTGCAAAGTGGAATCAATTTGTTGTTGCCCTACAAGACGCCACTAGGCGTGATGGCCACTGACTGCTTTGACGGTCGGTGGTTAAGGATCGAAGAAGAAGAAGAAGAAAATATGTGTTAAAGTAGTATACTTATTGATATGTTGTTTCATAACAAACTGTTTTGATGGCAATGCCATGCTATGCACATAGCTCACCTAACTAGCCTGATGGCAATGCCATGCTATGCACATAGCTCACCTAACTAGCCTGATGGGAATAGTTATGTATTCTTGTCTTTGCCTTCTCCAAATTTATCATGATTGGGTGAAATCCAAGTTAATGCACTGAAATATGTTGCTACCAGTGCCGGATCTGGACACAAACCTTAAGAGAACAGCGAGGGACAAATACAACGTGTCTGAGAAAACCTGCATAATAAACCAATGAGCACCTGGTAAGATGCCACGAGATCAAGGTCAAAATCAGTGGCGAATTTAGATGTTGTGTCTCAGGGCTTCATCCCTCCCCCAGGTTTGTTCTAATATGTATTGGGAGGCTTAGAAATTCTTTGGTTTTGCTGTTATAAATGTTAGATTATATATAGATATAAAGGATGGGCGCCCGAGTGGCATAGTGGTTAGAGCTCCTACTTATCGCGGCAAAGGTACAGAGTTGGAAACGCTCCAGCCTATCCAGCCTCACCTGATACAGGTAAGATCTAGTACATTTAACATGTTCCTTCCCTACGGCAGTATCTACTATACGATTAGTTTGACCTTATGACCTCTTGAAGGTGCTACTCACCTTTCCAATAATATGCTCATTATCATTTACAACATATTGTAACAAAATGGCGTATCGGAAGGGGGTAGAATTGCCACCTTAGCCCTCCAATAAACACACCTCCTCTCTCTCCCCCTCCCCCCTCCTGTTGAACAATATCCAACGCCGACAAAAAATATTTATAAATAGGCCACTGGTTATAGCAGGAATGAAGGGATATATACTGAAGCACATTAAAAACGCACCACTATTATATATACTGATGCCGAGAAGCTGGAAAAAAAAAGTGTGGGAATGGATTTTCCCCGTGTTTGTCATGAGGTAGAGAGCGAATGGCTGCTGGAATGGAAAGTGCATGATTCAACCCATGGGTTTGTGTACAGACTACATGAAAACAATGAAAGTTACACGTGCAACACGATTCCCAACAGCTATGACCCTAAAAATGTGTACGCGTTGTGGCAATATACTCGGTATAAAAAGGCCGTTGAGACAAAACACCCAGTACATGTGCTTGAAATGCCACGACTATCTGAAAACGACCGCCAACGAGCCGTTGGTATGTTGGAGACCGGAATGAGCTCGCGGGCCATTGCCAGAAGGATGAATTGCCACCACAGCACTATTGTACGTCTCAATGAATGTTACGGAACCACTGGCAGTGCCCGGAATAGACTTCGGAGTGGCCAACCACGAGTTACTATCCCTGCGCAAGATCGTCATATTGTGCTGAGTCACCTAAGGAATCGTTCTCTCCCGGCAAGTCAAACAGCAAGAGCAATAGTGGGTAGACGTGGGCAAGTCTCTCGAATGACAGTCATACGACGACTCAGAGATACAGGCCTTACTGCAAGACGACCTTATGTTGGGCCAAATTTGACTCACAGACATCGTCAGCAGCGCCTGCAATGGGCAGAGCAACATGTCAGATGGACTAGACTGCAGTGGAATGCTGTCCTATTCACAGACGAGAGCAGATTCAACATATCCTTTGCTGATGGACGTATGCGGATTTGGCGACGGTGTGGAGAGCGCTTTGCAGATTGCTGTATTCGTCAGCACAACCGATTTGGAGGTGGCAGTATTCACATTTTTGGAGGATTCAGTTTTCACCATCGCTAGCCTCTTCACGTCTTCCGTGGAAATGTTAATGCTGTGACATATCGAGATGTGGTTCTGGATGCATTGGTTGCTCCTGCGTTCACAAATTATCCAGACTTGCAGCTTCTCCAGCAGGATAACGCACGTGCGCACACCGCATGCATTACGCAGCAATATCTACAGCAGCAGAACATTGTGACGATTGATTGGCCTGCCCTATCACCAGACATGTCCCCTATAGAACATCTGTGGGACGAGCTTGGACGCAGAGTCTACAGGCAAGGTTCTCCAGCTAATCTGCAGCAACTCGAAGCTGCTCTTACACGTGAATGGGACTTGATTCCTCGGAATTTCCTTCAGAGACTTGTGCGTTCCATGCGGAGCCGCTGCCAAGCTTGTTTGCAAGCACACGGTGGACATACCAGATACTGAGGATAGTGTGAATGAATTGTTTTATTGGTTGCATTTTTGGTTTTCTCCCTTGCCTGCACAGAATGCAATGAATTTCATAACAATCAAATGTACAAATTAATGACCAGCATGGATTCATAGGAAAATGAATAAAGATTCCAAATATGTAAACTTGTAAACACTTATATTTACATTTCACACTCTGTTCCTGGATTATACAGGTGGTGCGTTTTTAATGTGCTTCAGTATATTAACGCCGTAAGGCCCACACTTTTAAAATTGAATGCTAAATGTTTTACTTTGATGGTGGTCACAGCCACCTTTGCAAGTGCAGACGTCATATAGTGAAGGTTTTAACACTTGACTCCCCTACGACATTATGTGTTATGGGAACACGTTTAGCCCTTTTATTTTGTAGAATAATATCTAATCCCACATCCTGTGGCAGACGTCAAGTTCCCGTAATTCTCTTTCGCAAAAAAAATAAGGCTATATAAATCATGTGCCAACATCTCCAGTCACGCAATAAGGAAATGTAACATACGCCAGTAAACCCGAGTTTTATGTAGTCATGTGTCACATGATCCATGTATAGTATTGCCATGATCTGTTTGATGCATCTTGTCACAATTATTTGTCGGATTTGTCTCCTATTTTCGTGTCTTATGGAGCAACTATAGTAACTCGCTTACAGGAAACCTGTTTAACATCTGTTATTACAGTAGTGGTTTATGTACCAAATTGTTGACATAGTGGAAGTGCCAGTCCCACGCACAACTTCACCCTAGTCGGCTCTTACGACATGGCCTCCTGCGGTAGTAGTAATATTCTTTATTTATCTCATACACTGACCCACAGGAACCATACACTGACCCACGGGAACCATACACTGACCCCCGGGAACCATACACTGACCCACGGGAACCATACACTGACCCCCGGGAACCATACACTGACCCACGGGAACCATACACTGACCCCCGGGAACCATACACTGACCCCCGGGAACCATACACTGACCCCCGGGAACCTTACACTGACCCCCGGGAACCATACACTGACCCCCGGGAACCATACACTGACCCACGGGAACCATACACTGACCCCCGGGAACCATACACTGACCCACGGGAACCATACACTGACCAACGGGAACCATACACTGACCCCCGGGAACCATACACTGACCCACGGGAACCATACACTGACCCACGGGAACCATACACTGACCCACGGGAACCATACACTGACCCACGGGAACCATACACTGACCAACGGGAACCATACACTGACCCACGGGAACCATACACTGACCTCCAGGAACCATACACTGACCCACGGGAACATACACTGACCCACGGGAACCATACACTGACCCACGGGAACCATACACTGAGTACTGAAGTAACAAAAATACTTGCCTTGATGTTACTGATGATAGCAAAAGGTACGGATACCAAACAAGAGAGCACCCAGACAGCGGGTATGAGGACGGAGGTCGACGCTACACGTGAGCCCACTGTTTCACGCAGGGGATGGCAGATGGCGTAGTAACGTTCAAATCCGATGGCCAGGAGGGTGAGAACAGAGCAATGGTGTGTAGCGTTCTCCAAAAATGGCACTATTTTACCTGGGTATCAGGTGAGAAAATATCACCGGATATTAAAATATAATGGAAAATATGACATAAAAGGTATCACAAATATCATCAAAAGGAAACATCAGATACAAGTTATAAATATAAGGAAAAGGAAACATCAGATACAAGCATCACAAAAACCAGGAAAAGGAAACATCAGATACAAGTTTTCACAAATACCGGGAAAAGTAAACATCAGATGACATTTATCACAAATATCAGGAAAAGAAAAAGCCAGATACAAGTTATCACAAATACCAGGAAAAGGAAACATCAGATACAAGTTATCACAAATATCAGGAAAAGGAAACATCAGATACAAGTTATCTCAAATATCAGTGTGACAAAATTGTTGGGTCGATCTCTTTTCCTCTCCGGCAGTATTTAGTTACATATTTTTGTGTTCTAAAATACTTGCATTTCTTCGGTCGGCCTTTTTCTTTTTCTACTATCAAGCAGATATTTTGTATTTTCAAATCATCTTACACTCCTCTCAGTGATAATTCGTCATGTTTGCTTTATGCTTCTCAGTTTTGCTAAGGTTAGGCACAGGTAAGACCCCAGATGGGCTGGTCAACGACTGAGCGTTGGGTTTACCTAAGGCGTGCAGGGCGATAAATTACCCGTCTGTGGACAGATTACAGACATGCACTTATCAGTCGGACACACCTAAGCGGAAATGTTGTTATAGTCCGGGCAGATGTAAGAAGTTATTTGTAAACGTTGCCGAGAGAGTGATCGGATGTTTTTATTCCATATTTGGGAGACATGACCTCTGCAGTAACGCGCAGAAATTTCCATGAGGAAATAATTTGAATTACCCCACAAAACACGTATGTTTGAAACGACTGGCAGACATTTGGAATGAAGGCACAAAACCTCTTCCGATTGAAGCCCTGCTTAACATTGTAACAAACAAATGCGGGGATAAGACAGGCAATATAACCTGAAACTTTAGCCATGTTAGAACACTGTGAAAATTCACCTCGCTCCAGGAAGACAACCAGACCTTGCCAGAGTTAAGAATAGTACCAGACCGGACCTTGTTTGAGCATTCTCAGGACTTAAAAGCCCAGGAAAAACTCTACCATTTTAACACGGAAAACCGGAATCTGAGGGAACTGAAACACAAGTCAAAGTGGGAACTTATTGTTAAAGTAACAACACCCCAGACCAAGTGTAAGAGGCCTCTACAAGTGCCTTTATTTCTCTGAGCCAGCAGTCTGTGAGCCTAAAGATTGGCGTAAGTTGTACATTTTGAATTCTATATTTTTTTCATTATTAACATGTGAACTAATACGTGAATATTAATATGTGAAAATTGCTAGTGGATGTCCAAGTCATTTGAGGCTGGCAACCTCAGCATATAGAATGATGATTTCATGAACCACCACAGCAAGGGCTGGTGACTGCTTTATTGCGAGTTTCTTATATAGAACCAAAAGCAGAGGTAGTCCTAAGTTCTATATAGAGCAGGGAGGGAATGTTGAAAGAAAGGATGTACATACTTGTTATATTATTAACCTTTTCAACCAGTGTAAATGTAAAACATATTCACTCTAAATGTAATGAAAGTTTGAACCTTTTCAACCAGCGTAAATGTAAAACATATTCATTCTAAATGTAATGAAAGTTTCAACCGTTTCAACCAGTATAAATGTAAAATAAATTCACTCTAAATGTAATGGAAGTTTACAACCTTTTCAACTGACGTAAATGTAAACATATTCAAACTATATTGTTTACTTTTTCAACTAAAGTTAAATATAAAACTATTCATTTTAAATGTAAAGATAGTTTTCGCCCACTGGGATTAAGATTAATTCTCAGAGAGAGTAACAGTTTTGAGATGGATGGGATGGTGGAATGAAAAGAGGGGGGCACATAAATATGTGTCGGGAAACTCAATACTCAGAGGGTATTTGTTTCTCTTCTTTTGCCATACTAGTTTGTGGTACCAGTTGAGGGTACTATTTTTGGAACAAGTGAGGGTTTAAGTGGCCTGAAGTCGACGTTAGACACCGTCATCAGACGGGTGTTAGAGACGTGGGACCATCTTTGCAGTTACTCTCTGATTTTACTTGGAACGTGCTGCAACTCTTAATCTTGACCATGTCATTTCTCGGTTGGGATTCACACCTGTAGTCATCCACTTCAATGACCCTGGCCACCACGGTGCCACTGACATCCAGGTGACAGCTATCATATCCTGTTCCTCGGACGCCAACAGTCGGCTCCGCCTTGAACAACGCCTCATCCATCTTATGGGCTGCCTTTAAACCTCATGGTTTGAATACCCAGCATTCTTTTGTCTGAGGCGTGCTTTTATATCTAGTCCTATTTGTATCATGATTGCGATCAACCTTGAAAATTTTTTTTATTTTATTTTACGAGGGGCGTTCAGAAAGTAATGCACCACATCGTTTTTCTCAACTAATAATGAAGATAGAAACATGCTATTTTGCACACTTTAAATATGGCATGTGCCAATTGTGTGCACTAAATTGCACCGCAACCGGCCAAATAGTACGGCTGCCCTAAACCGTTGAAATGGAGCGTGTTAGCAACTTGCGTTATAAACAGCGAATTGTGATAGAATTTCTCGTTGCAGAGAAGGAAACTGTTGTGAATATTCACAAGCGTCTATGTGCTGTGTATGAAAGTTTTGCAATCGACAGGAGTACAGTCAGTTGCTGGGTTCAGATAATCAAAGAATCCGGAAGTGGAGATACGGAGCTGCTTGATCGGCCGCGCTGTGGACGTCCTGCCACAGCCACCAACGCAGAAATGTTGAAATGCGCTGAGGTCATTATTCTTACTGATAGGCGAATCACTACTCAACAATTGGCCGTACAGCTGTCAGTCAGCATTGGTAGTGCAAATGCAGTTATAAAAACTCTCGGATTTTCTAAGGTTTGCGCAAGATGAGTTCCTCGAAGTCTCACAAATGACCACCGATTGCAAAGGAAAGCAATTTCTTCTGAATTGTTGGAGCGTTTCAATGCTGATGGAGAGAACTTTTTGGCTAAGATCGTTACATGCGACGAAACCTGGGCACATCATTTTGAACTTGAGACAAAAAAACAGTCAATGGAGTGGCATCATCCGCAATCACCAAGAAGAAAGAAATTCAAGACAATTCCTTCAGCTGGAAAGGTCATGATCACTGTCTTTTGGGACATTGAAGGTGTGATTCAGGTGGAGGTTATGCCAAGAGGAGAGACAATCAATTCGCAAGCTTACATTAAGACATTGAAAAAACTCAATCAACGTTTTCGCAGAGTTCGGCCGCACAAGAATCCAGCAGACCTGCTTCTCCTTCACGAAAATGCTCGCCCTCACACAAGTCTGGCAACACGGGAAGCAATCACAAAATTGGGTTGGACTGTACTACCCCATCCACCCTATAGTCCCGATTTGGCATCCTCTGATTTTCATCTACGAGGTGTGTTCAAATGAAACCCGTCCCAGTGGCTTTATAACAAATATATGTAAGGTACATCAGCAGGAGTAGTAGAATTAAATACAGCAATTGTTATGAAGCAAGTACCCACTGGGGTTCTTTAGAAATAGTCACCATAGGCAGTCAGACACGCATCTTACTGCTTGGATAGATGGCGGATGCCGTCCGAGAAAAATGACTTTGGCTGCTTATTGAACCATTTGGTCACCGAGGCCCTGACGTCTGCATCGGAGTCGAATCGTTGTCCCTTTAGAGTTTATTTTTTTAAAGGGTCCGAAAAAATGAAAGTCACATGGTGACAGATCGGGGCTGTAGGCTGGGTGTGGCAGAACTTCCCACCATTTCCTTGCTAACGCTTCCTGCACAATGTTCGCAACATGTGGACGAGCATTGTCGTGCAACAGAATCACACCACGCGAAAGCGTGCCGGGTCGTTTATTCTTGATGGCTGTAGTCTTAGACACACTTTTGTCACCATACACTGCTTTCATTTGGCGATGAATGTCAACTGGTCGACATCCTTCGGCTGTTAGGAACTGAATCACCGCTCGCTGATCGACCTTGGACGGATTCCTTATCACACCGGCCATTATTTTAACGGTCTGCAGCACAACCAATGAATACCAGGAGAATGAACACTTACACACTTGTACATTCGTTTGTGCTTGTTACGTCAGATGTGACGTCATCATGCTCCTCCTACGAATGTCCACTTGGCGCAGCACGGTCGGGTTTCATTTGAACACGCCTCGTATTTGGTCCACTTAAAGATGCACTCCGTGGGACAAGGTTTGAAGATGATGAAGGAGTGATTCATGCAGCGAAGAAATGGCTACATGATCAAGACAAAATCTGGTACGGGCTAGGAATACATGCACTTGTTTCGCGCTGGCATAAAGCCGTGCAAGTTGATGGGGATTATGTTGAATAATACCGATGTTTACAAGACATATCCATGTATATTGTGTATAAATTTCATGCTTTTTGAATAAACAGCTCCCGAGAAAAACGATGTGGTGCATTACTTTCTGAACGCCCCTCGTATATATATACTAGCAATAACCCGTCAAAATTGACAGGTTTTTAATTATAGTGTGTTGTTTCTGTTACATGTATTACAGACGGTACTATCACTACTGTGGTCATTTCATTGCAGGCGACCGTCATTAGATATTTGTAGTGAAAATTATATGGATGTATTAAATATGAAGACATGGAGTAACCTTCCTAAATGACATGTGGAGCGGTGATAATGATCTAATGGACCGTAAATTGACTAAATAACTAACATTTCTTTTATGACAAGATGTCTCATAATTGTTCGTGCATCTTTTTAAAATCTTGACTTTCCATAATCAAACTGTTCATGCACACCGTTATTTGCGCACTCTTCTATTTTCGGGAGAGTACATATAAGGGAAACAATACAATTATTGTCTAACTTTCAAGCACAGTTGCACCCCCTTAGATGTGGTTCAAAGTTAATGTACTCTTTCGAAAATAGAAAAGTGCGCAAATGACGGTGTGCATGATGTGACCGACCGACCGACGTACTTACGGCGGAAATTATGGTATTGGATATATATATATATATATATATATATATATATATATATATATATATCTATATATCTATATATATATATATATATATATATATATATATATATTTTTTTTTTAAATTAATATTACTTTTTTTTCCATCATCTCTCTCCTTATTTATTCCTCTCCGTTTTTCATAGTAATATTACTTTTTCCTCACTCAGTTTTCCAGTCCTTCTTTTCATTTTTTTTATTTATGCTTTGAATTTAGTATCCACTTCCGGTTTCCGGTTCCGTGGCAGACATTTTATTTCCAACATGAAACACACATCAGGGAGTGTTTTCTCTTATTTGTTTTTATAGTTTTATGTTCTTTACTTAATTCTCACTTTCTTTCCCTTTTTTTTTCGTTGTCTGTCCCTGACGAAGGCCTTGTGGCCGCAACTGTAGGTTTTTTATTGTCCTTTCTCCCAATAAGACGTATCACTATTTGTGTTTTTGTTTTTTTCATTCTACAGTTTTACCCCCGTCTTACGGCAGTCCTCCTCATATACTCTTAATCTTGACCAGGGACATGAGCAATCCATTCACCTGTCTGCGGAGAACCAAAACATCAGCGGGAGCAGAAACCCCAGCAGCTAGGTAGTCAAATAAAAGCTGCCAAGTGAAACTTCCCCTTATATAAATCCCCATTAACATCATATAATGATGATCAATTTTTGTGAAAGAATATTCTATTTTTAATAACTGTTAAAACCTAAGTGATTATTAAATTTGTTATTTATATCTATCCAAATTTAAAGTTGATTTAATCATTTTGAATGTGTTGTATCCATATGTCTCAGACAATTTCGTAAATACACTCAATCAGAGATACTAAATAATAATATAGGAAATTCGCTGAATTAAGTCAGCTGAGGGCTTGAACGAGCTATTATAAGATTACATAATCCTTCACAAAAGTTGTCGGCAGATCCCAGAGTTAACGAGCTCAGCCAAGGCTGCATTGTTCTTGCTTTTCTGAATATCCTGTGAACACACCCTGGAGGTAGAAGCATCATTATCCTTCTATCTACAACTCTGCCAAGAGTAATCTTGTGCGAAGGTAGACACATTTGAAGACCCACATTAGATACTCTTGAGTTTTGGCCACTGTTGGAGCACTACTGCAGAGCTAAGGGGAGGCAACCCGTGACAATCAGGAAAAAGAAACATCAGATACAGATTATCACAAATATCAGACAATAAAATTGATATCAGAGAAGGGATATTAACATTAATAACGACTCATCTCAAATAAATAAAACAGTGGCAGACGTCTTAAAGAATGATAGCACGACTGTACGCCAGGTGACACGACACACACCTGAACCGTTAAGCAACAATCAAGCCATTATTTGACACATGCATAAAACAAAGAAGAAGAAGAAGAACTGCCAGGAGTCGCCATATCTCGGAACTTGCAAGAGCTTTTATCTCTTGTCCCGCTTACGGGCCGTCATATTTATATAAGCTTTCCAGAACCCCATCAAAAAGAACTCTCAAGGGCCCCACATCTCAGAATTTTGAATGACTCAAGTAAATTGACTTGAAAAAGCAGTAATATCTCGGAACTTTCAAAGACCCTTAAATCCCCCCCCCCCCCCCCCCCGCCCCCGTTCGAACTCTCAATAGCTGACTTCTGTCGAAACTCGAGGGCCTCCATACCTCGGATTTTGTGAAGGACTTTATCACTTGGAACTCTCAAGGGCAACCGTTCATCAGAGATGCAAGTTCGTAGAGATGACTCAACTTTTGCAATCATTCATTTTTGATCTGTTGATCCACAAGAGAGGAAACATGAAGTCCGCGTAATTCACTTTGGCAAATAAGCTCTACATTATATGCCAACATCTCCAGCCCCGCAATCAGAAAATATAATAATATAATATAGTTTTGATGTGTAATACACTCTTCGACAAGATAATCAGGTATGCTTCCTGCTTAAATCTTGGTTTTTTTGTTTTTTTTTAACTTCCAATGCTTAATACGCAATTAGGGCTTTTAGCTGCACACCCTCTTCTTTATTCTTCTCTGTTTGACTGGCTACTTCCTCACCTTATAGGTCCAATCGTTTTCAGCTGTTTTTATGTGCAGTTTATTCGTCTTTTTCCTAAATTATCTCTCTCCCCCCCAATCTTGTGTCTTGTATTTGTTCGGTCTACATGTTTACTTTTTGCTGTCTTTACTAGGAGTAAACAGCGACAGTAAGATCTGGTAAGAATTGCTTACCAAAGATCAACAGTACACAACTAAAGAATTAATAGAATCTACTAGAACGATACCCTAAAGATATGCTATGATAAAAGCATGTGTTTGTATCTTTCAGAACGTGGGATATTGACTAAGTACAGCCTACATGGAAACGTTTATCTGTCAGACGATCTACGTGCTGTAACTCCACCCACAGAGAGGTGGAAAATTCAAACTAAATGATATTTGACCGAATGTTCACTTTCAAGAAAACAATTACGTCCCTATGTAATGTAGTTGACGAAAGAGTGCATGTTAGTAAGATAGTTTATGGGATTTGACTGGGAACGTGGAATAAGTCCTCTAATGCGGCGCTCTGAAATGCCGGTAAGATAGACTAGTGCGACAGTTGACTTGCTTAAAATGTCTTATCTTTGTGCCCCCCACCCACCCCCACCCCCGGTCACCTGTAGTTTACCAAATCATCCCTAGCGAACCAGAGCTGACCAAGACGCCACTTAACCTCCATGTGGTGGTTACGTAGAACCATCATAAAGACAGCTTGATGCGTGCCGTAATATATAAAAGTTCGGAGAAGGTCTCCGTGGCCAAAGTACACACTAGGGGTAGTCAAACAACACGTATCAGCATAACTTCAGTGAGCTGACAACACCTTCTTCACAATTTACGATACACATTTTATTTTACTTGAGACATAGCTCCATGACATAGAATGTAGGCCCAATGGCAAATGCAGTAATAGTACGTCTTCCAGTCCGTTCACTATCAAACGCTGTCCTGGCATATATGCAGCCTTTATTCTCATCGTACACTTGACATCTTCGTAACTATACTGTTCAAAAAAAGAAACGCAACATTATTGCAGTGGTAATGGACACCAAATTTCAAACTTGTACCAAAATTTTATTTTACGGAATTAATGTTTCAATCTTGGCATGAAGAAACTTTCAGACTTTAACAATGAAATGATGTTCATTAAATTTGGTTTGGACTTTTATTCTTTGCGACTGAGGCCTCCGTTTCAGTAAGGTGTATGGCCTCCTCTGGCCTCTATCAGAGAACGACATCTCCTTGACATGGATCCGATTAGCCGTTGGATCTGTTGTTGTGGGATGGCTGCCCACTCTTTCCGCAGTGCAAGAGACAACTGTCGGAGATTGGCTGGAGCCACGTCTCGCTGGCGGAGTCGTCTGTCGAGTTCATCCCATAAGTGTTCTATGGGGTTCATGTCTGATGACATGGCTGGCCACGGAATGGTCTGGACGTTGTTGTCAGCGAGGAACTGGATGGTGAGTTGTGCCACATGAGGTCGCGCGTTATCCTGCTGAAAAATCGACCCTCGTGCAGCCAGAAGTGGAAGGACGTGAGGACGAAGAATTTCAGCGACGTATCGTTGGGCATTCAGGCGTCCTTCAATTTGCACCAGGTCACTTCTTCCCGTGAAGTTGATCGCCCCCCACATCAGTACACCTCCACCACCATGTGGAGGAGCCTCATCAACGATGTTCTGGGCGTAGCGCTTATGGACTCTGCGGTACACTCTTCTCCGTCTATCGTGTCGCTGGAGCACAAAAAATGATTCATCACTAAACCAAACCCGTCTCCAGTCATTCCCAACGGTCCATTGACAATGCTGGTTCGCCCACTGCAGTCGGTTCTGGCGATGCCGGTCCGTAAGAACAGGACCTCTGTAGGGTCTTCTAGCCCAAAGACCAGAGTCGTGCAGCTGGTTCCTGACCGTTTGATCTGAAATTCGACGAGGTGCTGACATTGACTGGACTGTGGAGGACGCAGATGCAAGTCGATTTTTGAGGTGACGCAGCCGTATGGAGCGGTCTTCGGCAGGAGTTGTGACTCTGGGTCTTCCACTGCGCGGCCGGTCTGCCACTGAGTCAGTTTCTTGAAATCGCCTCCAAAAGTGACTAATGGTGCGTCTAACCCCATTAAATTGTCTGGCCACTACACTTTGTGACTGTCCAGTCTGTAAACGTCCAATGATGATGAGTCGTTGTTCTGTAGTGAGATGAGCCATACTTGTGCATTGAATTTTCAACTGAATTTATTTGAGGAGCGTCAATCTTTTATAGGCATTCAATAATATGGTCAGAGAGTTTTGTGTTCAGTAAGTTTCACGGGATTCTCATGAACCTGTCACGAGTTATTGTCAAAAATGTTGCTTTGACCTTGACCTCTTTCATGACCTCACAAATCATGAGGTGAGTACAATTCAGGTAACCACGAGAAGTTAATGACCTGGTGGACACAGTCGATAGGTTGAATGATGTCCAATCAGCGAATATCTTTTATAAAAGTAACACCAAAAACGTTGCGTTTCTTTTTTTGAACAGTATATATACTTCCTGACTAGAATAAACTAGGGACATCTCAACCTAGTATCTTGATGCCCTAGTGATAGAATGATGCAGGAAAAACACATTAGACTGCAGGGGCTCAATACACATACGTCCGCTCACATTAAAACACCAGCCGACGAGTCATCTAGCAGACGATCACCCACCTCTGCTAGAAATATTCGCGTCTGCTTCTACACCATATCGGTATGACGTCACTTCCTTTATTAGTGAGTAAGTCCGTATAAAATTATCAGAAAATGAGCCCTGTCGAGCTAACTATAATACCTGCATAATCGTTATGAATTTTAATCATAACATCCCCCCCCCCCCCCCCCCCCCAAAAATAAATAAATAATGAAAACAAAGTTTTCATTATTTCCGTGGCGTGAGTATAACATCACCAGAGTGAAATATGATAACATCAAATTTCACTGTAAGTAAGAACTAGAATAGCACCCATGGTTTTGCCGTAGTGTAGGCAATTTAACACTAAAAGTGTGGACCATGGTTTTTAGGACCATAGCCAATGTCTACTCATGTACAAATTCCTATTAACAGCAACGTGAGGTCGCCATGACTAAGTCTTTCCAACACATTAAAAAAAGGTGGTAGCAATACATGCACTCACATACCTCACACCGTCCAATAACACATATCCGTCAAGTCCAGTTTCAGTTGTCAAATAGTTAACTTATTGATCAAAAGCAATAATGCAAAGTATTATAGAACATACACATTTTAACAGCGTAAATAGATGAAATTATGCAGACAATCATATTAGTAATGTGAATGAATGCATCATCATACGCGACAAGATTAAAGTCATGTGTACATCTTGAGTACCTGTAATAAAAAGTATACTGTGGTGTCAATTAAAAAAAAATATTATTTTTAACATGACGAAGTTGTGTGTCCAATCAGGTAAGAAGACGCTGATGTATGGTATAGATTGCGAAATTGTTATGAGAACACTTAAAATGTTCCATTATATAATTAGTGGGAGTGTAGTAACGTCTTATGTCAAAGACAGAATCTCAGCAAGCTACTTAATACTAATCAACAGCTAAATAAAACACCGTACTCAAAGCAACAATGTTCTATTGTCATCCGTACTAGCGGAATAATACCCAACTAAAGTCCAGCGAAAATAATTATAATCGCGCACAAAGTTCATGTCCATGATTATCCTCCATGTTATCGTATAGGTTCCGTTATGAATTCAGGTTAATCACCACTGTTCAATGTCCACTCTGATACAGATAAATTATCGCACGTTACGATTTATTAAGTTATGTCCCTTTGTCCATGTGAGGTATTCATGAGTTAAGTCCCTTAACTTTCGTACAATGTTCAGAAACTGGAATAAATCATTCAAACGACTCAAATGTCACATTATTTGTAGTCCATCAATTACTGTGTGTTTTATGCACATAAACCGTGTATGGAAACAATCAATAAGGTTCAAGACATCCATGTGATGAGCTGAGTAAAAAGAGGTATACCATGTATTTGACGATCTTAGGATTCATCATCATCATGTGCTAAAAGATCATGGTCAATACATGTAAGCCCTGTCAAGAGAATTACTGAGCGATTTCTTTCACTTTTTGATGAAAAAATATGATAAATTTCAGTCTTGGTGTTCATTACAGGGTATGTTCCTATATCCTCTTTTAGTAGCAGTAATATGTCATGAGATTCACGCCAGAATAAGCATTGTCAGCAAAATATGTGCATATATGGTACAATGTCTATTGGTCAAATTGCGGAGAAGTAAGTTGATAGGTTCGCTGTAACTTCACACCAGACTTGCATTTGCAGTATTGTTAGCTGACAGTGGGTCTTGCACACACCGTGATAACACATCCGCCACCACGTTCTGACTGCCTTTGATGGCACGAATGTCATATTCATACGGCTGGAGAGCGAGTGCTGCTCTGGCTGCTTTCTCATTACGAAATTTCGCAGTTTTAAGATAGGATAAGGCCCGTTGGTCTGTCTCCAGTACATATTTTGCGGCAATAATATTATTTCCGTCATCGCCTTACATAGAACGTAGAACCATCATGAAGACAGCTAATATTTCCGTCATCGCCTTACATAGAACGTAGAAGCATTATGAAGACAGCTAATATTTCCGTCATCGCCTTACATGGAACGTCTGCTCCTTGCTGTCACTGTTTCTGTAGCAGATTTTTTACATAATGAGGTTGCCATGACCTTGCTGAAGGTCATGATAGTCGGGTCATGATGACACTGTCTGAGGAGGCTGTAGTTATATTCTTTTTGTCCTCAGAAACACGTCCGGGAGCAACACGTCCGGGAGCAACACGTCAGGGAGCAACACGGAGCGTGTCTCGCACTGGTTGAAGTTGGAAGAGAATGGGGACAACTAGAGAGAGAAAGAGGAGACCTAGAGAGAGAAAGAAAGAAGGAACTGGAGAGAGAATTGGAATAATTAGAAAAAGAGAAAGGAAGAACTGGAGAGACAGAAAGGGAGTAACCTGGAGAGAAAGAAAGGAGGTAGACGGACAGAGAGAAAGGAGAGAACGAGAGAGAGAAAGAGGACAGAAAGAACTGAAGAGAGAAACATTGAAGAACCAAAGATATAAGAAAGGGAGAGAATATGAGAGAGAGAAAGCAAGAGAGCTAGAGAGCAAGGGGATACCTGGAGAGAAAGAGAGGAAACTAGAGACAGAAAGGGAATAATCGGAGCGAGAGAAAGACGGAGATCAAGAAGGAGAGAGACTAGTAAGAGAAGAGAACAAATATTTGTCCAGATAGACTCCGATTATTTGAAGGTTTTCCATTCTGTGACGTGTTGCAGACTATTTTGTTGTCATTTTGTGAACACACGTACACATACGCACACACACACACTGTTTCTTCTTCGTCAGCTGTATTATCTATTAAGACTTTTTGCTTCACTCACCCCTTAACATTCGTGTCTACAAACTTGACCACTTTCTAGTTTACAAACGGTCATCTACGTTAGTCCCGTGTCTATGTTGTCCATCCATCCATCCATCCACTCATCCATTCATCAATCCATCCGTCCATCATCCATCTATCCATCCATCCACCCATCCATCCATAAATTCATTCATCAATCCATCCATCCATAATCCGTCCATCCATCCATAATCCGTTCGTCCATCCATACATCCAACTACCCATTCATCCATCCATCCAACCAACCTTCTATCCATACATTCATTAACCCATCCAACTGTCTATCCGTCCATCCATACATTAATCCACCCATCCATTCGTCCATACATCCATCCATCCATCCATACATCCGTCCGTCCATAAATCCATACGTCCATCCATCCATCCGTACATCCATCCATCCATTCATTCTTCCATACATCAATCCGTCCGTCCATCCATCCATAAATACATCTATACATCCATAATCCTTCAATCCATTCATCCATACATACATCCATTCATAATCCGTCCATCCATCCATAATCCGTCCATCCATTCATCCATAATCCGTCCGTCCATTCATCCATCCATCATCTATCCATCCGTCCATCTATCCATCCATAATCCGTCTGTCCATCCGTCCATCCATCCATAATCCATCCATCCATAATCCGTCCATCCATCCATGCATCCATACACCCATCCATTCACCATACATCCGTCCATCCATACATCCATCCATACATCCATCCAACCATCCATCTATCCAGAATCCGTCCGTCCATCAATCCATCGATCCATCCATAAATCCATCCGTCCATTCGTGATCCATAAATCCATCCCGCCATCCATCCATACATCCATCCGTCCCTCTATCCGTCCATACATACATCCGTTCACTCATCCATCCATAATCCGTCCATCCATCCATCCATACGTCCATCCATCCATCCATAATCCGTTCATCCATCCATCCATCTATACACCCATCCGTCCATACATCCATCCATACATCCATAATCCGTCCATCCATACATCCATCCGTTTATACCATCCATAATCCGTCCGTCTATCCATCCATCCATCCATCAATAATCCGTCCATCCATCAATACAACCATCCATCCATACATAATCCGTCCATCCATCCGTCCGTCCATCCCTACAACCATCCATACAACCATCCATACATCCATTCATACAACCGTGTATCCATCCATCCATACAACCATCCATCCATCCATCCTCTTCAACACGTTCCCAGATTTTATTCATCCTACACTTTTCTTGCTTCCTTTCTATTATCTCTCTTATCTATTATCTTACTGCCATTCTACGTGTTCAAGCTACTCGATCACGCCATGTTGATTTCTGGTGGAGATTTGTCTCTCTTACCGTTCCACATTGGTTGGTGTTGACGATCATGCGTCTTCACAACTTCCGGTCTGTCATAGGTTTTGCCATTTCTTTATGTTTAACCTTTCCTTGTCCATGTCACTGTGGTAGTGTCTACCATATTCTGTATGTTTGGTCTCATATTTATCCCCGTCAGTTTTGCGAGTTGTCTCAAAGTAGTCCTATTTGTCTTATAAGACGCATCAAAACCTGGACTTTCTATTTATTTATCTTTTAATTTAAAAAGAAATTGTTTTGCACATTAAATTGTTCATGAAATTCTCATTGTTTCAGCAGTCCATGATTTTCTTTCACCTGATAGGATCGGCGTTCTATAACAATTCTTTTTTCTTTTCGAAAAACTGTTGTAAATAAATCGTTTTTGTTTTTTCTCCTAATGAAAGTTTAGCTTGAGTCATTATGGACTTGTTTATGAGCTGTGTATTATATTTACACACATATTTAAAAGAATGTTATCTGAAGATCAACCGAATATATTAATATCAACACAGGTAAAATGAGAACAGGTAAAAATATATACAAGCTTTATAAATAACTCACAATGTATTAGATAAACGTATTCAGCTACCTAGGCACATTAAAAACATTTTCTCATAAACAGCTATTATGCAATAGTTTGTTGTCTTCTACGCCTGTACACAACACACACACATGTACTCTCAGACAAACACAAACACGCAGCAGCATGTATACACACACGTCCCTCTCCGCTTCGTTACCGTCACTTTGATTGGAAGGATTTCCCAGCACCACCTTCGTTGACTTCCGTTCATCCTGTTACGTCACATCTACTTCCTGCTAAGTTGTATCCCCTTATATAGATCGTGCCCTGCCTGCTAGCGTTTGAATGGCCCAGGCTTGTCACATGTAAAGTTTAACAGGGAACATCTGGTCTGCTGTGTCCTGGCACATTTCCTGCAAAAGTTGCGGCTACATAATACGCGTATTCTTCTTGTCATGTGCGTCACACAAAAACAATAAACTGTTTTATAATGAATTGTACAGATAACTGACAGGACCACGTGAATATAAAACATTCAGTAGCACAGCGGTGGAGGAGCAAGGGAGCTGCCTCTCCCTCTGAGCACGTTCTCCCAAAGTGGCGCCTTTTAAAATGTGTGTACACCCACCAACCATGGCTCCCACAAAAGCGCTCATACTCATAAGAATTCTTTCCTTCATTGTAAACAAATGCTGAATTCTATGTATAAGTTTCAATTGGTGAGTATGCTATAAATAGATTAGCACTTAGTGAGAAGATGGTCGAGTGGTTAGAGCGCTGGTGTCTTGCAGCAAAGGTGCCGTGTTCGACTCACGTTATCGTCAAAATATATCAGATTGGATGAGGCATCCATTGTAATCAACGCGCCCACCACGTCTTTTGCATCGGCCGTTGCGGCGTCACAAGAGTAGAAATCCTTTGAAGACTTGCCATGTACCTTCAACCTAGGAGCTAGTTACCTCACCTTCTTCTTCTTCTTCCGTCCTTAGCCACCGACCGTCAAAGCAGTCAGTGGCCATTACGCCTAGTGGCGTCTTAGGGCAACAGCAGATAGGTTTTCTTTGCCATTATTTCCCATCACGCCTAATGGCGTCTTTAGGGCAACGGCAAATCAACCCATTTGCTGTTGTTTCCGTAATCGAAGTGACTGGCAAACGGGTGATCAGCCCGTTGTGAGTTACCTCACCTGGGTTGCTACAAATGCACACGTAGTGAAAGTGGAGTCCTTGCAGGCCATAATTATTTCAGCCATCATGCAGACGACAAGAATTACACAGTAAGACTGTTCTATAGTTGACAATCATGGGGGATATCCGATAGAATGTTCTATAGTTGATAATCATGGCGATATCCAATAGATGACACAGTAAGACTGTTCTATAGTTGACAATCATGGAGGATAACCAACAGACTGTTCTATAGTTGACAATAATGGGGAATATACGATAGATGTCCCAGTAAGACTTATATTAGTTGACAATCATGGGGGAAATCCAATAGATGATACAGTAAGACTGTTCTATAGTTGACAATCATAGGGGATATCCAATAGAGTGTTCTATAGTTGACAATCATGAGGGAAATCCAATAGACTGTGTTAAGGATAGATTTAAGATGCAGATAAAATAGTGGCATGAAACTACACGCTAGCACATTTCCATTTTTATGTGAGGAATTGTGTTCGCCTGTAGTCAAACTACGGTTTGCACGAAGCGTCCACCCGTGGTGAGCGAGGCGTTCACCCGTGTTGAGCGAGGGTCAACTAGTGACGTTTCTGTCACATGTCGTGGGGTTCAGTGTGTGAATTAATTGGTCTTCCGTCTTTGTGTTTGCGTCCGAGGTAGATGTAATTTTTCGAGCTCTGGGATAATGGAGAGTGATTTATAAATATATATTGTGGCATTGTTGATTTTTGGAGGCCACCACGTTATGTGCAAGATGGTTCACGAACTTATCTAGAAGTTCATACCATAAATTACTATAAGTAACTTTGAGATAATGAGGCAACTAATATTTTGATTTGCCTGATTTCTTCTGCCGCATTACTTTGGTCTTCGTGGATTGCCCGAACCTTTAGTACAACGGCCAGGATTGAGTGGAGATGAGAGGAGTGTATTATTATTATATTATTGCCACTTAAAGATGCCTAACGTTTGAACCTTATTGACGGACCAGGGATAATCTACTACGCCTATCCATTGCCATGTACTTTTGATGTTTGATGGACGTTATTGTGAAGTGACTTTATGTATTAAATGTCAACCATGTTTTCCCGTGGACCTGTTCACCTACCGGCTTTGTTATGTGTACTGACCATAATGTCCTGAATGAACACCTGCTATTATTCGCGTATACATGCATGATCCCCTAATTTATCCCACCGTAACACCATATAATTTGGTGGCTTGTATGGTTTTGGATCGATACTTTCATCAGGACATGGTTTTCAAATTCACGTGAGCAAGTATACCTTCGTACTTTGCAAATCTACAGCTGCCATTTAATCTGTATATTTGATCGTCACTCCTGTTCAACGTGTTATTGTAAACACACCACTTCGTGAACCCAGTCATTATCAACGGGTCCAGTTGGATAACAAACGCTGCCACAGCGCATGTCCAATGTTCCAGTTTCAATGTCCTATTGTTCGCTGTAACGTTCAAGATTACAATTTCAAGCCAACCAGTTTACAAGTTTATTTCGTGTTCCAGTTTACATCACAACGTTTGTAAGAAGATTTCAAGTTTCAAGTCTATGCCACGGCGATGTCAAGTTATTTTGTGCCAAGTCAACACAACGTCTCAAGGTCTGCACAGTTTATAATACCCATCTGACTGCGACCGTGTATTTGTTTACATTTCATCCGTGCCTCACTTGTATTGAGGGACAGTGTTGTTCCAGTGTTGACGCCTTTTCCGGCCTTGCATGTGGTCGGATTGCGATAAGATAAGTGCCTGTTATTTCACTCTTGTACCTTTGCCGTGGTATAACCTTTTTGATATCTGTGTTATTAATTTTCTTGTTTCTATGTCTTTGTACAAATCTGTTGTTAGCGACACATGTCATTGTAAAATGACCGTTCAGCAGATGTTTCTGTAGGTTTTGCTTACATTCTTCAAGCAGTGAAAATTCCGGCTCGAGTTATCTCACCGACGTTTAGTTCACTGCCTGTTTAGTGTGACCTAATTCGTCTAGGTGTGTTGCTCCGTCCTTCTAGTTGTCAGTTCTTGTTGTGTGTTGGTTTTGTTTTTCTTCAACTTAGTTCACAACCATTCTGTTCGTAATGCTAGTTTAACCTTCTATCACTCGTTTACGTTTATATATATTGTTACAGGTCTTGTCCTGTTCTTTTTAGCAGTAAGTCTGTTCTATTTGTTGTTTGTCCTTAGTTTCCCATTTGCATTCTTTTTCGTTTACTTGCTGCTGTTATTACATTGTCTTGGTCACTTGTACTTGTCTTCTTGTTTAGTTCCATTAATTCTGTTCTTGTACATTATTATAATTTTTTTTTTCTCTCCGCTCTTTCTCTTTTCCCTCGTATCTTTACTATTGTTGATCTGTCATACTATACTATTTTTTCTAAAGTTGACAATCATGAGGTAAATCCAATAGACTTTCTATAGTTGACAATCATGAGGGAAATCCAATAGAGTGTTCTATAGTTGACAATCGTGAGGGAAATCCAATAGAGTGTTCTATAGTTGACATTCATGGGGGAAATCCAGTAGACTGTTCTATAGTTGACACTCATGGGGGATATCAAATAGATGACATAATAAGACTGTTCTATAGTTGACAATCATGGTGAAATCCAATAGACTGTTCTATCGTTGACAATCATGGGGATATCCAATAGACTATAGTTGACAATTATGGGGGATATCCAATAGACTGTTCTATAGTTGACAATCATGGGGAAATCCAATAGACTGTTCTATCGTTGACAATCATGGGGATATCCAAATAGACTGTGCTATAGTTGACAATCATGGGGGATATCCAACAGACTGTTCTATAGTTGACAATCATGGGGGATATCCAATAGATGACACAGTAAGCCCGTTCTGTAGTTGAGAATCATTGGGGATATCCAGTTGATGACAGTTAGACTGTTTTACAGTTGACAATCATGGGGGATATCCGTTAGACTGTTGTATCGTAGAAAATCACGGGGAAAATTCAGTAGACTGTTCTATAGTTGACAATCATGTGGATATACAAAAGATTGTTCTGTAGTTGACAATCGTGGCGATATCAAATAGACTATTCCATAGTTGAAAATGAAGGGGGATATCAAATAGACTGTTCTGTGGTTAACAATCATGGCGGAAATCCAATAGACAGTTTTATAGTTGACAATCATGAGGGAAATCCAATAGAGTGTTCTATAGTTGACAATCATGGGGGATATTCAATAGACTTTTATATAGTTGACAGTCATGGAGGATATTAAAAAGATGACACAATAAGACTGTTCTTTCGTTGACAATCATGGGGATATCCAATAGATTGTTCTATAGCTGACAATCAAGGGGGATATCCAATAGACTATTCTATAGTTGACAATCATGGGGGATATTCAATAGACTTCAATATAGTTGACAGTCATGGAGGATATTAAATAGATAACACGATAAGACTGTTCTATAGTTGACAATCATGGGAAATCCAATAGACTGTTATATCGTTGACAATCATTGGGAAATCCAATAGACTGTTATATCGTTGACAATCGAGTGGGATATCTATTAGATGACAAAGTAAGCCCGTTATGTAGTTGAGAATCATTGGGGATATCCAATAGATGACAGTTAGACTGTTTTATAGTTGACAATCATGGGGATATCCAATAGATCCACACTTGTTTTGTGACACATCTGCAACACCAGATCTAGAGCTTGCTCTATTTGAAGGCTGCCTTGTCAGTCAGGGTCAGATATTTTTGTCAGTTTTCCGAAAGATGAAGTTTAGCATCATTTCAGTACAATTTGATAAAAATAAAAACATGTGAAAAGTGCTCGTACGATCGACCGGTATTGTTTAGTTTACTCGTCAAAAACAGAAAAGTGTTTGTACAATCTACCGGTATTGTTTGGTTTACTCGCCAAAAACAGAAAAGTGTTTGTACAATCTACCGGTATTGTTTGGTTTACTCGCCAAAAGCAAACATGTTATATGGTTTTATCTGTTGGGTTGTTGCAATTGGGTCGGATGCTTGAAGTGATGCAAAAACTGGTTGCAAAAACTGCGCACACAAAAAATATGGAAAAAGTGAAACTCACAAGATCGCAGAGTAGAAACTGTTCCTTATCAAATTCCGTTTATTCAACAACAGAAAAATCTTCTAACGGTAGAAAGGAAATAAGTTAAAATAAGTACGATTTTAAGACATATGTAGATGCAGTTCTGTTGGGGGAATGCAAGCATTGGCCCACTGCTATTATCAGGAGTACCGAGGTTCGGGTTCCTAAAGTACAAGTGAATTTCCTGTCGCTGTATCTAGTTTTAAAGTTTAAGATCTGTTGTTTTGAAGTTTTATTTTTAAACATGTGTTTATTTTATACATCGTTATAAAGGAAAATTAATGAGGACTAATAATACTGGTACTAAACTAAGCTCAAATATACCGACCCCATAAACAAGACCTAAGCTCAAATATACCGAGCCCATTGTTATGATTAAAATTCAAAACATGTCTGTCGATATCAAAATGGTTCGACTAGGATTCATATTTGTTTATTATCGGTAGTCCTTGGAAACAGGAAGTTAAGTCATTGCCTTTTGGCTCAGGCTGCAGACGCCAAAGTTGGTATCCCAAATAGTTAGCGATCGTCTGCTAGGGTTTTCTATGTGTGTTTTTGAGGCAGGTGGACGTATGTCTCTGAGCTCTTGAGAATTATATTATTTCATGACATATTCCTATGATGTTCGACCACTAGATCATCCATACACCTCCGTGTGATGATACTAGCTTAAGTATGAAAGGAATTATGATTTCTGTGAAGAACGTGAGTAATTAAAAATGTGTAAACCTGTCATAGCTACAGGCGATACAGAGCTATACTGATGACTATATATATAATGCCAATGGATATAATGGCTTTTCAGATGATTATTATGGAGCATCGTTCGTGAGAATAAAACTGTGTATTATTGATTTGTCCAACCTGGCCTTTGTTGTGACATTAATAGTTGGTGGTGAAGGGTTGTGTGCGTGGTTGATACGGGTGGATTTATGCTGACTTGAAGTACCACCCCTATCGACACCGGGTAGATTGAGGTTGTATTGTAGGGTGTCCTATCTGGTTTTTATTGTTGCCGTGTGTAAAGTAGTTGGATAGTCCACAGGGTACAGCACAGGCAAAATGACATGCAAAGTCATAGAAATGGTAAACTGCTCGTGACGTTTATATACCATTTATTGCACACCACAATGACAGTCACGTTACATACGTCATAAGACATCACAGTTCAACAATTGTAGCATTCAGAAATAATATTGGTGCCAACTGATATTCATGTAGGATCCAATCCTCATCAGTCATAGCGTAAACAACAGTTCAAGGTTGTGGTGAAGTGGGATGTTATAAATACTTATAGGGAACTTAGTGTACTGACTGAGATCAGCTGTGAAGGTATCTATATCTATTAAGAGTAGTGTATTATAGATAACCTTACTTGCTACCACATATCTATATATCTCAGTCAGAATTATTCTGGAATAGTGTGATGCTACGTTATGTGTCTAGGGTATGAGTATGGTGAAGTGTAAGTCACAACAACAGACAGATAAACAATTTAATTTAATCCACTACTCTTGACAACACTGTGACACTCACATACATATAACACTCTACAAAGATATCTTAAAAGAGTCACTGATAAACTTTCAAATAACAATATGTATTCATTACTGGCATGAATGAATATGTGTCCTGATTCAACTACAAGGGAACCAGGAATCACAATCAATTTAAATTACAAGTTATGTACAGAATGTATTTAATATGAATATTGTAGTGACATATATTATTACAAATGTTCTATGTGTGTCAGTTGTGTAGTAGTAAAATGAGGTAATACTGGTTTTGTTTTGTTCAAGCTCTGTTGGTATTTGTCATCATGACTTCAATAGTTTGTCTTTAGGGACCAGTATTGGAGATGTTCACAGTTCCTGATTTTAAGACAAGTAAATTCCCCTCTTAATGTTAATTTTAAAAAGTCAGTTCAAGATGAGGGGACATAATGTTGAGCTCAGCTGGCCAATTCGCTTATCTGGCGTGATGGCGGCAGGAAAGGACTCCTCTGCTCGAATTCTCCTCTGGGCTCAGGAGACACCTCACTGATAGCTAAAAAGACCAAGGAGTATGCTGTCCGACTCTGGATTCAGCAAAGCTCTGACTAGGTGCTGCTCAGTACCATCAAGACCACTGTCCCTGAAATCAAGAAGGATGTACCTTCTACTTCATAACTAATTTATATTTTCTTTTTACACTGATCACAATACATCACAAACATTGCGTTCAGAGCGTTAGGCCAACAGTCAGCTTCATCTGAAATACTTTATACCAGCATTACCATCCTTAATGGTTACTACGCCTCTGCACTTCCAGCATTATTTCTTTCTAATCAATCATCCAGGTGTCAGTGTACTATTTGGCCATTCCATGCCGTTTTACTTCTCTCCGACACCCTCTGTTCAGGCTGGAGCATTACAGGCTTTACCTCACGTTTGCCACTGAACTACACATATATATACAGGCATAAATCAACAATTCACATTCAATTTTCATTAAAAGATATTGAATGGTTCAAGCTTACCACAATTCATACGAATAACACAGATACGTTGATTAGCAATGAATTCTGGCACAAACTGGCACAAATTTCCATCTGCCTATGTTCCAGGCTTTTATTGAGCAAAATATATGCTGGCTTCAACGCACTGATGCTTTATCAAGCTATTTTAAACAAGTGGTTTCGAACTAACGCTCCCAAGTGTGTATATCAGCGAGTCTGACCAATGAGCCCCGTTTCGACAAGTGTTTGAAAAAATGTTACCTTTCCCCGTTTCCCCTAACAACCAAGATAGTATTTATAGCCCGACCAATCGTGGTTAGGCTTTCATTTGTTGCGCTCCAATCAATTTGGAGTTTACATGGTAGGCTATTTCTGTAACGTAAATTTTTTTCAAACACGTTAAAAAAAAATCTTATGAGCAGAAATGATTTTATGCTGTCAGGCACCCCCAATATTTTATTTTGGGTATAATTTATTAATTCCTGGACTATTTGCGTAACGTTTTACATATTATTTGTCAGCAAGCCCTAAGGAACCCAAAAATACAAATTTAAAGGAGCTACGTGGCTGCGTTCAAAATATGCAATTTCTTTTACCTCCTGTTTCGAAGATGTGCTGTCTGGGTACTGTTATGTTCTCAACCGTAAACCCATCTAATGTTATCTTTTCTAATAAGAGTTTTTTATGATTTATAAACCTAACTCTGGGAAAGGGTAGTGTATTTTATCACTGTCCGTCTGAAAAAGTTAGTGCTTGTAGACTTACACGCGTGATAGTAGTAATTGTGTATCGCGCGACGCGTGTTTAATGTTCGGCTTTCTGCCTCTCCCTTCTCGCTATCCTTTTGTCCATCTGTTCGTTCGTTTTGGTAACGTAATGTAGAAAAAGACATGAATGGAATTTAAAATTTAGGTCATTACGCAGTCTGCCTCTTAATGTTTTTCCAAGAAATACAGCACACGTTTCATTGAAGAAAGCGGGTATAATACAGTAAGCTTTTACTATCAACGTGAAAGCGTTACAATTTGCAGACGAAGCAGAAAACAAGGGGGATTTCGAGTACATTCCTTGTGACAGCACTGTCATTTTACCATTGCTCTTCTCTTTATTAATTTTATTTGTTAGGCTTCATATTTACCTAATAATTTATATATGTGGATTAGAATATTTCATGACAAAGGTTCACAGTGTCATAAAGTTATTATTCATAAATCTGTCTAAATAATATGGCACAGAGCTGGATGCATTAATATTCATTACTATCAATAGTGTACCAGTGTCAGCTGCATTTCATCAGTACACATACATAATAATCATTACTCCTCTCCTGATGCTGGCAGATCAGGTGTAATGAATAAGTCCGTTATCGTTTGCACGAGAAATAGCATTGAGGAGTACAGGTCGAACTGACCTTTATCACCTTCCTAAGTCTAACCCTTTGACTTAGGCGTAATCGCTGGCATAGCGAATCCTGGAACACAGACAATAGTCCTGTTGGTCTAAAGCGACCCATATATGTAAATTGTTCAGGTATAAAGATACCGGTGGCGAAATCCTAATCAAAGTACCTCTCCATTTTGAATCACACAAGCGAGCGGAGAGCAGCAAAAATGTCGAACTACTAGATGGTATCGTAAAGTTCAATAAAGAGGTATTACCTTTCTTCGGAATACCACAAAACATATGCCTCTAGGCGGCTTGAATAATACTGGGAAAAAGTCTAGTTAGATAACTAACTCACAAAGACAATATATATTTCCCTCTGAAAAATCACAAGACGCAGATGCGTCCGCTCTCTACTCAGTACATCTTCTCAGTCAATGCTGGGCGGAAGACCAAACTCAACTTTCCAAAATCTAGACATGCGCAGAACGCATACAACTGACTAACACTCACAACGAACGATGAAGAAGAACAATTTCAAAAGCTATGTTAAAAAATCACGCCTTAAATGGACATGGGAATACAGTCAATCCTGATTTCAATCATTCCAAGAAATAGTTGACCAACCATTACCGTATAAGGAGACATCGTTCGCAAAATGAATCAGCGAGTCCAAACACAAGAACAGATCACCAACGGTCCCCCAACAAGAGAAATTAACTCTCGTAGTACAACGTACCCAAAGTTTAAACAAGATTATCTGACTTAGATTACAAAAAATTCAAAGTGTACAATTCATACAGATTTAGTTACACACAGTCTTAGGAAAAAATTATGTGCGTAACAGTGGTCTAATTACATACCCCTATATGGACTTGGCCTGAGTAATCAAGACGTTTACTCATCATATAATAATAATATAAAGACACGCAACACCCATAAACTGGTCTCCCGTCTCCAGAGAGTCTCGGCTCCATAAACTGGTCTCACATCCCTAAAGAATCTCGACCCCATAAACTAGTCTAACATCCCTAGAGAGTCTGGACCCCATAAATTGGTCTCCAGTCTCCAGAGAGTCTCGGCCCGATAAACTGGTCTCCCGTCTCCAGAGAGTCTCGGCCCGATAAACTGGTCTCCCGTCTCCAGAGAGTCTCGGCCCGATAAACTGGTCTCCCGTCTCCAGAGAGTCTCGGCCCCATAAACTGGTCTCACATCCCTAAAGAATCTCGACCCCATAAACTAGTCTCACATCCCTAGAGAGTCTGGACCCCATAAACTGGTCTCCCGTCTTCAGAGAGTCCTGGCCCGATAAACTGGTCTCCCGTCTCCAGAGAGTCTCGGCCCGATAAACTGGTCTCCCGTCTCCAGAGAGTCTCGGCCCGATAAACTGGTCTCACATCCCTAAAGAATCTCGACCCCATAAACTAGTCTCACATCCCTAGAGAGTCTGGACCCCATAAACTGGTCTCCAGTCTCCAGAGAGTCTCGGCCCGATAAACTGGTCTCCCGTCTCCAGAGAGTCTCGGCCCCATAAATTGGTCTCCCGTCTCCAGAGAGTCTCGACCCCATAAACTGGTCTCCCGTCTCCAGAGAGTCTCGGCCCCATAAATTGGTCTCCCGTCTCCAGAGAGTCTCGGCCCGATAAACTGGTCTCCCGTCTCCAGAGAGTCTGGACCCCATAAATTGGTCTCCCGTCTCCAGAGAGTCTGGACCCCATAAACTGGTCTCCTGTCTCCAGAGAGTCTGGACCCCATAAACTGGTCTCCCGTCTCCAGAGAGTCTCGGCCCCATAAACTGGTCTCCCGTCTCCAGAGAGTCTCGGCCCCATAAATCGATCTCCCGTCTCCAGAGAGTCTCGGCCCCATAAACTGGTCTCCCGTCTCCAGAGAGTCTGGACCCCATAAACTGGTCTCCCGTCTCCAGAGAGTCTCGGCCCCATAAACTGGTCTCCCGTCTCCGGAGAGTCTCGGCCCCATAAATTGATCTCCCGTCTCCAGAGAGTCTCGGCCCCATAAACTGGTCTCCCGTCTCCAGAGAGTCTGGACCCCATAAACTGGTCTCCCGTCTCCAGAGAGTCTGGACCCCATAAACTGGTCTCCCGTCTCCAGAGAGTCTCGACAAATTAGTCCCTGAATACTGACCTCTTGTCCAGTAAGATTTAAGTCTATTATGAAATAAAATATCCTGCTTGTATACCTGTCACAAAAAGTAGGGGATATTGAATTTAAAAGTTATCCAAAGACAATATATTTCAAATTAGTTCATTTATTCCTTCGTACAAGTAAACTTGAGCATCATAACAAGACATCTGCGGTATAAGAAGTGTTATGGCTTTACTCACATGATTTTAGTAGCACTGGCAACCAAGGCGGGGTAGGTACTTCATTTTCACAAAAATATTCCAATATTTCTAAAAACATGTAAGGCCCCCGTTTGCCGCTAAACATGCATTGCAACGACGTCTCATACTGCAAATAAGCCTTCTGATGTTGTCTTGAGGAATTCTCTGCGACTCCTGCTGAAGGGCCTGGGCTAACTGCTGAAGAGTCTATGGAGCGGCTGGACGTTGTTGGACGCGTCTATTCAGGAGGTCCCACAAATGCTCAATATGAGACAAGACGGGGGACATCGGCGACCACGGTAACGTTCGGATATGCTGCATCTGAAGGTGATCTTGGACGACGCGAGCACGGTGAGGACGTGCATTGTCATCCTGGAAGATGAAATCTAGTCCGCGCCGTTGAGCAAATGGCACAACGATAGGCTCGATGATGTTGTCACGGTAGTAGAGCCCTGTGATATTGACCTGGCATATGTGAAGGTCGGTCCTGTCATTCATACAGATGCCTGCCCACACCATTACACTGCCACCTCCATAACGGTTGTGTGCAACAGTTGCAGGAGGCTGGTAACGCTCAGCTCGCCGTCGCCAGACACGTATTCGACAGTCATGAAAATCCAAAACGAAACGGGACTCATCAGAAAACATCACTGATGCCCAATGTTGATTGGTCCACCGAAGATGACGTTGCCACCAATCCATTCTTGCTCGCCTGTGTTGTGGTGACATGGGCAAAGCTACAAACGGTCTGCGTGAGGCCAGTTGCACTTGGTGCAAACGGTTTCGTACTGTCTGAGTTGAGACCCGGATCCCAGTGGTCTGTTGATGGTCTTGCTGAAGTTGAGTAACATTTAGAGTCCGAGTTCTGAGGGCCTGAGTAACAAGAAGTTGATCTTGGCGGCGTGTAGTGACTCTTGGGCGGCCAGTCCAAGGCGGAAATTTTGATATCTGTTCCACAGTCTGCTGACAACTGACTGTGAAACATTGAGGTTCCGAGCAACATCCACTTGCCGACTTCCGGTTTGCAACATGCCTATGCCTATCCATCTCTGCTGTTCTGTCAAACGTTCCATGACGAAGAAAAGAAATTTTATCTGTTGCAGAGTCTTTTTATACCTGTCCATGGTGAGTAGTGTTCATCAAACCCGAGATACACGCATTTTTGTGAAAAAGAATAATGTGTGAACTTTACGGATGGGCCCCACCTCTGTTCTTGGGATTGGCTTACTCATCACGAGTCACCAGGTCAACATGATATTGTACGTGAGAATGGAGAAGAGCGTGCTCGATATGTCCATACAACCATTAAAATACGAAATCCACTCTGTTGTAAAATAATACATTCCATCTTAAAATATCCCATACTTTTTGTGACAGGTATATTTTTAAGTAGCCAATAAATTTGTATACTATCTAAACGTATTTAATTAGTAATAGTGTTGTCAGGTGGCACTATCGTTATGTGTTCGCTCCGCCTCTTGTTAGAACCTGGCTACGCCACTGAAAACATCGCGTAGAATGTATTAACCAGGGATTTGGAACAATTACATTTGTCAATTGCTCCGCTCCTGTTCCGCTCCGTGCTCGGAATCAGATCAATTTTTTTTTTACTTCTACGTTAATATTTTTTAAAAAAAGTGAACATTGTAGCTTTGAAAAAATAAACTTTTTGATCAAGAATTTTCAAACAGTTTTAATGAACTTAAACAAGAATCATTCCATCATTCTTATATCCAGAATTCATTTAGTAAGGTATAATTACTGCAATAAAATCGCCTTTCATGGCCTGTCGTAGATCATTGAAAATTAACGTGAAAGCCGAAAACAGCAGCAACAACTAGCTTGATAAGTTGGCATGCTCAAAGCGACTCTACAAGCAGCCTGGTTGTTGTGTAGGAGGAAGCTGTGACTGGTCTCAAGAACATTCTTAACGTTTAGCCTATCATCAGTTTCCATCGCCTCAAAATCTTTCCTACCTGTCTCTCGAATAATTGTTCATTACAGTTTATAAAAAGAGATTCACACAAACCAGTCGGTGTCTGTCCTGTTAATCCCATTCCTTTTCGAAGTCACCATCTCCTGAAAAATTCATCATTATTAACATTCCCTTTCCTTAACAACATGGAGCATGGGGGCCTGATTGTTGAACGACACTTGGTGTAATCATCTTTAAGCTACATTTGTTTAGATCGCCTTTTCCACCTTGCGTGTCTTCAATTTCTTCTTAGCTTGTCCACAAATTAGGGTCTTTAAAATTCAAAGTTAATGACGTCATATATTTCCTGACATCGGCTGTCATTAACATGTGTGCAGATTTGAATTTATTGTTGATACCATGGCTGAGTTTGCTTGCACTTCTACTGTAACCAAATTTTTGTTGTTGTCACGGCCTTCCAAAAGTAATAACAAAAGATATTACGTTTTTTTCATAATGTACCTGCTTGTATATACTAGAATTACCACTTAAGACTTACCCCGTAAGCCTTAAGGCTAATTAATACTTATTATTTAAGAAGAAAAAATGTGAACTTGAAACTTGTCCCGTGTAGTTACGGGGGTCTCCAAAGACACACAAAAAAAAAAGGCGACTGTACTCTGATGCATGTCGTACTAATATGAAGTTACAAGAGGCTGGCAACATCATCATGTGAAACAGAGTGCAACAGAAATAACCGCGGCACGAGCACATATGAATGATTGGTGCAGGTTTCCCACAAGGAGTCCACCTACATTGGTGGCTCCATGCTCCGTAAGGACAGCAAAAGAAATTGATGATGGTAATGCTGCTGATGATAATGTTGATGATGATGATGTTGATGATGATGTTGTTGATGATGATGGTGTTGATGATGATGTTAATTATGATGAAACTTGATGGAAAAGAACTGATTTGTTTTTAAATAAATGTGATATTATTTAACAAAGTGACACTTCTAATTTTGAAAATACGAACGTTGCCAACATTTAAGATACAAAGATTACTTTGAGCAAAGATCACGCTGGTCTGTCATCTTACAGGTCTTCAATTCTATTTTGTCTTTTCTGTGTTTTTGTTTTTTAAATTTAAAAGTGTGATATTTGTTTTTTCCGACTTAAATTAATATTGAAAATATATTGGGGGGGGGGGGGGGGGGGGGGAGAGGAGGAGAAGGGGAAGGGGGGGGGGGGGGGGGAATCAGGTTTGGAATAAATCAAACCATAACATATTTTATTTCACGTCCATGTATTTAGTATAGCCTACTGTTAAAAATAAAACAAGAAACCGGAGCAGCGGAGCAGTCAACATTTTCAATGCTCAGCTCCATCTCCAAAGCCCTGCTCCAAAGCCTTGGTATTAACAGTGTATCTGGCATATTTTTCAGCTTCGCAAAACTCTACACGGATTCATGTTTGTCTTTTAATTCAGATGTTAGGACAATACACTGTGTTTGAAATAAATCGTTAATATAATCTTCTCTATATCTGATTTTTCCTATAATCGATTAGCCATGTCAACTTGGCTATAATTGAAGATGGATATGCAACTCTCAGGAAGAAGCATAAATAAAGTCGACATTCCCCAAATAAACAATACAAAGATTTGTCTATGTGGAGATGGGATCCGTTTCGTAAGGATAAAATGGAAGAGCCAATACTCCATTAGGATTAATGTTTACATCCTGCGGATCCACCGTTAAAAGAGAAACGGGTGGGGGGAAGGTTGTCAGCTCAAAAGTCAGATGTAAAATTAGAAGCTCGAGTGAAGTAAGTTACTTAAGCTCAGGTCTATACTTTAATTCATCAACGTGGATCATAGAGAAGCATCTAAGAGCAGATTTGAAGCTCTTTCTATTACAATTTTTAATTTGTGTGACTGTATTGTCTCCCCCGCTCCGGAGTAGTGGTCCAAAAATGGCTAAATGGAGTGTAAAAATGAGGATCTTCAAAGGTATCAATCTTCGCTCAAAATGACTCTTGGCACAGACAAAATAAGAACAACGATACTTCTATTTAAAGGAGACTCAAAGGATTTTAAAGAAACGAAAGACCGCTTAACATCTGAGATCATCTAATCTGTCATGAACTTATTATTCTGCCGCCCCATCTGTGAGGTAATATATTTTCGCTTGTACTCGTATTTCTGAGCCCCAGCTGAAGGTGATTCATCAAAATCTTAATCTAATAGCTATTTCTGGTTATTTATTTAGAACAACATGAGTCATACGGGTGCAAATATACACTTCACTCAACAATGATTAAACCAACAATAGCTTTACAGTTACAGATAATCAGGTTTAATAATCACTGTAATGAAGTCTGATACATATCTCGGCATCATTCAAACATTATCACCGTACAAACCCCGTGGATGTAACTGACCAATGAAAAGCCAGCTTGGTATAAATAGTGTCGGAAGGTACGTTAGACATGGAGGAAACAAAAGTGTAGATGTTAAGGATATTCCGGAAGGCAGTGTACAACTAATCATGGAATATCTAGATAAAGAAGGACCCAATTCGATAATATGGATCATTAGCTTTAGGCAGATAGCAATAGATTCACTGGATGCGTTGTAGAGCCGAAGTTATTATGAATAAAAGACAGTGGAACATGAACCATGTTGTGTTTTTCCATGTTTCGGCTGCTCAAGTGAATAGTCGGATAAACTATAGGATAGAATAGATATTCATAGGGATAGAGCTCATTCATATGAGTAAAATAAGTCTACGATGGAGGAAATCGATGCAGAAATAAGGATTCCAGAATTATTTTGGATTTACTATCTTAGCACATCTTGCCTTGCCTACACGATCTTGGATGCATGCAAAAGTACCTTGGTCCAGTTGTCACCTCGTACATCCGCAAGGCCATTATAAAAGGGGAGAGAACGCATGACACAGACACACTCGCCGCCTATTACAAACTACAGACACAGAGCATAAGCAGTTGTATCAACTCCGTTGCCATTGTAGCAAAGTCGATTTTGCTGGGGAGATTATGATGGTATCCTAACAAAGAATGAAATCGGTGTCTGCATAAACCGTGTGAGGTCAAGCACATGTAGGCCCCTGACTCTAAAAGATGATGATGATGAATTATGTGCAGGGTACCTAACGCTACCTCCCTAGATCTCACATGGTCACTCTTGTGGCTCTAGTGTATGGTGTATGATGTACCTAGTGTCTAGGGGAGAAATGAAATGATGGTACACAACACAAAAACACTTTAAGTTGCTATGAGGAAGTGAATAAAACCTGTGGTTAAGTTTTTCTTTAAATTAATTTTTTTATACAATTTATTTTGCCTGTCCAGTGATATCGGTTGGACAGGTCTTTGAAAATGAGGACAAGAAAGTTTACAGTAAAGAACAATTAAAATTTTGGGGCAATTTGCCCAATAACTCAAAAGTTAATATATATTTATATATGTCTTTCCTGTAGGAAATATTCATAGATTTCACTTTATTCATCTAAAGGGAGTTAGTTAGTTGCTTATCCTTTACAGGACGTGGCAATCAACCATAGCTTTTATTGGCTGTTTGTGATTTTTCTAGGCAATATTTACGTTCAGTAGTTTGTCATTGCTTTCTGAACGGTACGGCGCTTATACCATTGTTAAAAATCCACACAAAGCGATCTGCTACCAAATCGCTTGCAGCAGGTTTCGAACCTGGTATATCTGGATTATGAAACTAAAGGGAGAGTCACTGTATATGAGGGCTGCAGTTTCATCCTACCCCCATAAACGTCCTGAGTATTGTTTCGTAATACTAGTGTTTCGTACAAGAAAATGTCAGTTATGCCCAGATGTTTAACACATCACCTGGGATTCCTTGTTGAAAGATATTACAATGTGTCGTTGCAGAAAGTCTCAATTTCACCACCCGCCAAAGCTCCTACTGTTATCTTTGACAGCATAAACGACTGGTTGGAGACTGGATGGTGTTATTCGTACTCAGCAGGTTTCCTGTCACCAGCTGGCAACAGGAAATAGAGCCTCTGCAACAAAAGGACACCCTGGCCTTTTACATCTGATCACTTAATTTCATACGTGGGTATGGGGTCAGCCTCGCGTGCATTTCAGGTGCACTCGCCCCGAATGTTACATGACTCCCACCTTGCTGTGACCACACCTCAGATCCTTATGGCAGATACGCCACTGTACGTTTACATACTTTTCCTCAATACAATAATGTGGAGTAACCACATTTCCTTTGATATGATCTTCTCTTCTTTTCTTTTCAAATATAATTGCTTCAGGCATGTAGACAGTGTTCATTGAACACCGAGGCTTACTAATATATTCTAATATAATAATATGACAACATAATCATGACAACATACACCAGTTAGATACATTTCAAAGTGAGGACTCAACAATGTCTGCTCCCGGCATGTCCTTCACTTTCCCCCAATAGCAGTATCTAACTTTGGTAGTTGGAATAAACATATTAATTCATAAAGCATCCTTACCACAATTCAAGAAAATATAGACAAATGACGCTGACTTTAGAAGAAATGGCCTCAGCTTCCTCCGAACTGCACAGACTGTGAATTTCTTATTTATTTAAGTTTAAAGTTAACACAGCTGTTTCTCAGCGTATCTTAATGAAAATTTTAATTTGACTGGCAATGAATAATCAAAGCCTTTTGCTAATATTTACTAGCACTGGCCAATCAAAACGTGCGACTTCTTGAATTCAAATGCAATTTTTATGAAAAAACAAAATAATTGCAAACAATTTCTGCGTCTGGTAGTCGATTGGCCAGTCTGCTTTAGTTATGCCCAATACAAAAAGATGTTTCGTTTAAGATTACATTTTTCCTACCGCTCCCCTTTTCCGTTCATACTTTTTTTTACCCAAGCGAATTTGAATGTACCTCCCTGCCTCTTTTTCAAACTCGCGTCTCCACTAACGTTAAAAAAAAAACAAAGCAGGAACGACAGTCTGTCTGGTCGAGCGTCCGTAGATATTAGTATTTTCTCAATAACTTATCTAATACTGGGACTATCATATTATTTAAAGTACATTCTTGCTCAGTGAACTCTACGTTATACTACCATATAATTTTTATGGGCAGTTTCATAATGGTTTAAATTTTCAATTTTTGTCATAGTCAATCGTCAAATACAATTTTGCACAAGACCGCCATCTTTCCTCTCCTTCATCTCGCTAGCATGTATTTTTCAAATAACTAACTTGTTCCAGTTACGTCAGAAATGCTACCGCGAGAATGAAAATAAAATTGTCTGCGTGTTTTGCTTTGGCAGGCTTTTCCGCAGTGTGTATATATGCATGGCAGACTGTGTCAGCGAAGCGGGGTTGTGCGCGGCAGGTTAAGAATTGGCGTTAATAATTTGTATTGTATCGTGTAACACTACCAAAAAATGTAAGGATCACTACTAAATTTTGCGTTAAAATTGACAGAATACGTTAATTCAGATAGTTATTTGACGGCACACTTCCGCCAAAGCGTTAATTGTAAGTCTTGCCACAGTCTCTATCAAATCGGGCAAAATGTTAAAAATGTACGTCACAAGGAACGCGAGTAGGTTTAAACGAGGAAATCGGTTCTAAGCCGTTCCATGGCACAAAATTCAGCGCTATGCTGGCGTGTGAGAGCATCACCGTCAGACACAATAGGGCTGTTGTATTTATTATCCTTTTATGACTAAAATTCTACTGAAATGAGCGATTATTCTCGCAGATTTTACTACAGCCATTGGCAGAAGTGTGAGCAGACTGTCTAACCATTAAAAGCCTGTCTGTGATTGAGGGTAAGCGAGATGTTAATTAAATATAATATAAATGTAAATCTATTATCAATGTGTGTTTAAAGAAATATTAGCTTGTGTAGAATCATTGTGCTATTTCTGGAGGAAAACCCGAAGTGTGTTGGTTTAGTTTCATTGTGTACTAGTTAAGTAGAACGAATGGATTGAGCAGGTTGGTTGTGGAAAGCGTTTTAAAGATATTATGCTTGCTAGAAAGGATTATCCAAACTGGAGGAAGGAATGACTATATCGGATTGATTTTCTGTATTATTTGATATATGACACAATGGTGTACATATTTATTATACAAGCATTTTAGTCAATTTCATATCTTTTCATTAATTGCATATATTATATATATATATATATATATATATATATATATATATATATATATATATATATATATATATATATATATATATATAGATATATATATATATATATATATATATATATATATATATATATATATATATATATATATACCATAAGGCCTATATGATTTTATTGAAACAGATCATGGACAAAACTGTAACAAGTGAATTATTGAACTATTGTGCTAGAACTTGAACGAATTGTGTTATTCATGACTTACTATGTCTCTTGTAATTAACCACAGCTTGTCTGAACTGTCTCATATTACCCCCTGTCTAGTTAAGAAGAAAATGAGCGATACTACGTAGGTTGTATATATTGTTTCAGGTTATATCCTGCCCTGAGTGTCATACAAAACCTATGGTGACCAAGTCAACAAATAGATGTTCAAGTTTGTCAGAGCCTTCGCCAGTATTAACTGTGTCATCTTGACGAGTGGAGGACCCGCAGTGGTGGGGTTCTATCCAATCATACTGCTGTAAGAGGCATAGGAAAGACTTTGTTTCAGATAATAAGCTCAGTGTTGGGCTACTCTTCAATTTTCAAACAACACCAAATTAACCCCCCTACGAATAGACTATGTAATGATGAAAACCTTGTGGTGTATATAGAAGACAGTTGACAGTCATATGAATCATAAAGTAACATTTAGATTCATCTATTCAAGAAAACACAAATGTACAGACAAATTCCACCAGAAAGCAAGAAAATAGTGAAATTGGACTTTATTAGTTTAAGAAATTAACTGTAAATTTGTTATATATATCTACATATATTTGAAAGTGACCCATAATTTTATTTTGTATTCAATTGAATTTTATTTTAAAAATTAACAAAGAACAAAGAAGAAAAGATCTTGTACATAAATAAATTCTACATTGTACCTAGAGTCTTCAGTGAATTATTTAAATTTGGTTTAAAGTTCTTGTTGTGTAAATAATTACCCCTAGCAGAGTTATTGTCTAAGGTTAGTCTGGAGAGGTGCCCATAGGAATCCAGATAGCACATTACCATCTCATCTGGGAACCTATACAGCTTGACTATACCTTGGATGTCGATACACTATTACTCTTTTCAGAGAATGGGGTATTTTTTATAAGACCAGTCTCTTATCTGGCACTATCCTGGTATCATCTGATACATCTATTTGTCCAGGACAATATCACCATCATTATATCTTTCCTCTCGCTACAATGACTTATAGTTTAACAATGTAAAATAAGTAAAGTTGTTTGTGAAAAAGAACAAATGATATTTATCATCATCGGATGATTTAAACTGTGGTGAAAATTATGGAAAATTGCGAAATGTTCGTTGGTTGTGCTGTTATGGTACTTAGCTTCCAGTGTGGGGTCGGTTGGCGTCTGCTTCAGCCGTTGTTGGTTCCCACAGGTGCCTGAGGTTGTACTTCTCTACAATAGTCAAGTCTAGTGGCACGTTAATGTTAATGTTAATCAGAATCGACGTCAGTGCACTCCGGGCAAACCCATATGTGCTCAGTCTCCCTCAGCAAATGTCGAAGGGTATGAATGCTAATTGTTCCTGTTGCGCACTGGTTGTATACGCGGCGGAATCGTCCTCTCATACGTCCATCTCTGCTGGTCTTACAATGCCTAATTCCTGCAGTCGTTGCCTTGATGATTCATCGATTGCAGTGCCATTCTCTAATAGGTGGCACGTCTCATGCATTAAGGATGAGGTAATTATGGGGGTTGTCAAGCGTCTTCAATACCTTTCTGATGTTGGTGTCTAGCGTTGACAGCTGGCAACTTGCACTACAAACTGAAAGCAGACAAATGTCTTTGCTAAGTATTGGTCTCCTGACATCGTTATCAGGCGACCTCCGCTGGTATCCACCACTTCATTTTCGTCTGAAATTTTACCCGTCCGTAAGCGTTAATGTTAGCCCCACTGAGTCGGATGAAATTGCTTTTGGACTGTGGAAATCGACAATATATATATATATATATATATATATATATATATATATATATATATATATATATATATATATATATATATATATATATATATATATATATATATATATATCTATATATATATATATATATATATATATATGCAATTTATGAAAATATATGAAATTGACTAAAATGCTTGTATAATAAATATGTACACCATGACATCATCATCCACTTCCTGCTCTCTATGGAGCATGGGGGGCCACCTGTGACGACACTTTGGTTGTGTCCTTTTACTCCCCGTCTTTGTCTCCTATTTTGTCCATTTATTGTTTCATTTGTCGCTCATAAACCTGCCCCATCGCCGCGCCTTAGATTTGTTGACCTCTGTTCATATTGCAATAGTGTCATTTCACGGCTAATTGACCATCCTTATGGACTAATTGTAATCGCTTAAGGGGATGAACGGCAGTGAAAATCGAGTTTCAGGTACAAAATATCGATGTTTTACTTTTGAGCTTATTTTATTAAATAATCATCGAGAATCGATTGAGCAAGGTTTTATGACATACAAAATGCATTTGATGTGTCAAAAAGAATATTTTCCGCACTACCCCCAAGCTATGGTTTGCAAATTTGTGCCGAAAATGCAAGACTTCCCTCTCAGTAATACATTAGTTACGCTGTCAGCGTCGTAGAGTATGTGGTATCGATGAAAAGAGAATTTATTTATCTCCGCGATTATAGCGAATTAGAAACCTTTCTTTCTCATAGCTGTGCGTGATTTGGCATTCAAAACCTCCACAATTTTACGGTAACTTCCTTATGAGGAGTGGTCACATGGTGACCTCATTACCTCATTCATGTCGCATCCGTGTTTTATCTTTTTCATTGGTCATAACAACGCGCTGACTGGCTAGCGCTATACCGGAAGTTAACAACCGTCATAAACAAAATAAGTCTTTCTTCAGTGCAACGCGATGTTTTTCATCGACATTTCTCTCTTGATTACAGTATAAATCTCACCAAATTGTGTTTTATTACTTTAAAATGGGAAGAAAAGGTAAGAAAGCAAAGCTAGAACAACTTTCTGCTGCTAGAACACGTCAGCAGTGTGTAATTTCCAGCAATGGTACGACCTAATCAGCGGTGAATTATATCCACACTGATGTAGGCTCATCAACTAATTTCCTCATACCAGTATCCGATAGGCCTATAGTTCAAATCGCTGATCCAATAATGCCTTTCACCACTGGCCCAAGTCAATCTCATATAAAAATGAACTTGAGTGCGAGCAAGAATGTTGCTCCCCATAACACAGTCTGTGCCCAACCTAAACCTACGTACAGAACCATTGTGGACATTTCTTTCATCAACAATCTGCTCCCCATAACACTGTCTGTGCCAAACCTAAACCTACGTACAGAACCATTGTGGACATTTCTTTCATCAACAATTTGCTCCCCATAGCACTGTCTGTGCCCAACCTAAACCTACGTACAGAACCATTGTGGACATTTCTTTCATCAACAATTTGCTCAACAAAATTTTGCTCAAGTAGAGCACATTGCACACAAGAACTGATAACACCAAGTCAAAGGGTTTCTCTCTCTTCCTGGAAGTTGTGTGTCACACATGTGAAAAGGCAATTTCTAGAACCTACACATCCGAGAGGGAACCAGAAGGCCGCGGCCCTCGGGGACATGCAATCAACAAATGTGCTGTTCTTGGTGCCCTCATGTCTGGAATGGGCCCATCTACATTCAATCTCTTCTGTGAGAACCTAGACCTCCCTGGCCTGCACCAGAAAACATTTCATAAAAATGCAGATCAAATTTTTGATCATTTGGATACCAAGCACAACTCTACAGTATTTAAACGTGCCGTCAGCATCGTCCGAGCTGAACATGCTAAGAGTCAGCATCGTACCATCAATAAAAATGAAGTCATTGACATCAATGTCAGCTTTGATGCAACTTGGCTAACTAGAGGTCATAAGTCACTGATAGGTGTTGGCAGTGTTATCGTCATCTTGACTGGCATAGTCATGGATACGCACGTCTTCCTTCTATCACACCTGCGAGACTACTGGACAGTGGCAACTGAAAAACCAGCCTGACAAATTTAAACAATGGAAATCAGAGCATCTAAAGGACTGCTGCCATAATTACGAAGGGTCAGCCGGAATGATGGAGGTAAAAGCCTTTGAGGTTCTCTGGCTTCGTTCAGTGGCAAATCACGAGCTACGCTACACTGTTTTGCTATCAGATGGCGATTCCAAGGCCTACAACAGACTCTGAGACATCAAACCGTATGGTCCAGAAGTTGACTTAACCAAAGAGGAGTGCGTCAACCATGTCGAAAAGCGATTAGGCACTGCACTGAGGACACTCCTTACTGACAGCAGGAAACAAAAAGTCACCGTTGGGGGAAATGGCCATGGTCGTCTGACCCAAAATGCCATAAGAAAAACTGTGCATTTACTATACCAGGGCCATCCGCCAGCATAGTACAGCCCTAGAGATGAAACAAGCCATCATGGCTCTTTCTACCATGGGTATTCACGACAAACCCCAACATAATTTTTGTCCGCCAGGCAAAAACTCCTGGAGTTTCTATCAGGCTTCCATGGCCAAAGGAGAAGCTGCTGAACCCCACGAGACCCAGGTTCACACTCCGCTAGACTGCAATCTGCTCCATAAGCACTTAGCCCCTGTTTATGAGCATTTTACTGATCAGCATCTGCTCAAGCGGTGTGAGCTAGGTACAACTCAAAATGCAAACGAAAGCCTCCAAAATGTTAAATGGAGTCGTTGTAGAAAGCGGAAATTTGTGTCGTTAAAAAAGGTCAAATTCAATGTCCTTGTGGCCATTGGAGAGTTCAACTTTGGTCCATCAGCCAGTGCAGAAATAAAAAAAGCTGTATGGCCAAGCATCTGGAACAAATTCAAAACGCATCGGACAGGTGCAAGTTGCTTTCTTTACTGATGCACAGTCAGTAATTGCAACGTTGAAAAGCCAAAATAATACAGACATGGATGACCTCAGAATAGTGCTCCACAAACTTTGTCAACGATTCAGAAGTGTTGTGATCCAATGGATCACATCTCATTGTAACATCACCGGCAATGAATAGGCTGACAGAATGGCAAAAGAAGGTTCACATCTACCTCAGCCTGATGCAAGTATAACTTTCGAGGAGGCAAAGAGTTTTATCAGAATCAGATACAGAAACAAATAGAATGTAGAACATCCAGGTCACACACAGAATGATGCTTACTACCAGCTCAACAGAAGAGAACAAGTGGTAATCTTCAGACTCCGCACTGGCCACAACAGATTGAGATACCATCTATTCAACAAGCTAAAGATAGGAACTACCGATCAGTGTAACTGTAGCACTGATAAAATGACTGCTGAACATCTGCTTCAAAGTTGCCCCTTATATGTGGTACAGAGAAAGCGCAAATGGCCGACGCCAGCTCCTTTCGCGGAAAAGCTCTACGGGGATTCAAATAGCCTCAAACTGACTACTGCTTTCTTTGAGAACATTCAAGTGGACGTCTGAGAGTGTACCAAGAAGAAGGACAGGTGCGATTAAGGAAACGTCTGGCCAACAGCCAGAAATATGTGGCTGACAAACTTGTAAAAAGAAGAAAACGTAGGCAAGAGGCAAGACAAAGGCGAGAAGAGGAGCTGCTGGAAGCTGAAGGACGAGCAGCATATATTTCTGGACAATTTTAGACACATTCAGGGCCCGCCCCCCTTTTCCCCCCCCCCCCCCCCCCCCCAAAGAATGGAGCATATTGGACAAGTCACTCGGTGAGTAAAATTCATTTTTCTAAAAATTAACTTTTTATTAACACGAAATTACAAAACTAACAACCTATCTGACAGATCATTATAAAATTTGGCATGCATGTAGTACAATTATATATCTTTGTTTGTTCAGAAGAGAATTTTGATATTTTGGTAATTTTTAAAAATATATTTTTAAAAATATTTTTTAAATATATTTTTTCATACAAATATAGTGTATTTTTAAAAGAAATCATTAAAAATAGAATTTTAAACTTATCAAAATAAGCTTCTGAACAATTTTTTAAATTGTAAGTCACAACATGTGTGTGCAATGTGATAAACTTTGGACGAAAGGAAACATATGATATGATCTCTTGACGATCGGTTAAAAATCCAATATGGCGGATGGTATTTTTGGTTACCATGGTAACCACATGTTTTTTAACAAAATAAACTGTAGAATTTGGTTCATGGACATACACTGTGTCCTTTGAGTATATAAAAAGTGTGAAAATATTATTAGAATAAAAGTTAGTTTTCACTGTAATGCATGCCCTTAAGTTGTTAAACCAGATTGACTTCATAAGATCAACGGAAAGTATTGGTGACTTTCTAAGTAATCCTTTACCGCCAGACACGCATGCCCGTCTGGGGGCATTGTTCAATACAACCGCGCTCAGACGCTTGGACGGATAATGCAAAAGGAAGACCAGGAAAGTACAGGTGATAACTGCTTAATCATTTCCGTCCAGACATCGTCTGTGTAATGATTACAGAGGAATCAGTCCAGGTTGACAAATTAGAGATGACTGCAATCGATGTTACAAATCTTAATATGAAAGGTTACTTAAGAGAACGGAAGAAATTGGGCCATATATGGGAGATGAGGTCATGTGTTTAAAATTTAAAATGAGATTCTAAAACACGCATAGGAAAGTAAATAACTGACAACACCGACCCATTACATTCTGCTCATAGATTGGATCATATGACAATCAGAAATAAACATTTATTCTGATTGGAAGTTTTGTCGGAAACGCCAGATGGAAGCGTGGCCAGTAATACTTCAATATAACCTAGCAAATTCGGAGACTAAAACACACTGCATTCCAGAAACTTCAAAGAGACGGACTGAAACCAGGAAAGAATAGAGTTAGGATTCTGACCTTATAGGACAGGACAAAACACGTATCGGAACTCATTCTGAACATTACAGCAAGGAAGATTTAGCTGAATACGGAAAATGGACTACAGAACCTACTCACAAAAGTCACAGAGGGACTATAACTAGAAATAATACCCCTGATGCGTATTCGAGGCATCTGTATTAAGTTGCCAAAACTATTCCACTGAGCAAGACATCTAGTTCCCAAATAGTTTGAGGTAAGTTGTAATAAATATTTTATACTTTGAATTTGACATGTTTGTACTTGCTAGTGGTTGTAAAAGTCCATACGAGGATGGCAACCTCAGCATATGAAAAGAGTATATTCATAAACCACCACAGCAAGAGCTGGTGATTGCTTCATACTAATTCTCACACGAAAATAAAAGCAGAGTTAACCCCAGACTCCGAAGGGAGCAGAGAGTGAGTTATGATTACAACAGCATGTGCATAGTTTATATTATCATGTTGTGAGTTATATGTAAACTTAACCATGTTCATTCAGGCACAAGCAATTGTATTCGTCACTGTCCAGTCTCAATTTTCCATTAAATTACTTAAAAGATGATGGGGATGTCACATCATATTCCCTGAGGTATGCGTTATATACTCAGGGAGGATAAAACTTCAGAGAAAAAGAAATAAAACTAACTGGTGGACGGACAGCGGGGAAGGCGCCTGTTTAATGTTAGGAAAACAAAGACTTAGCACAGGCCTTTGTTCTTTTTATTTTCTCGAAAGTTCGTGCTTCGAATCTGTGATGCAGAAAACTGATTGTAGACACTAGACGGCTACATCTGACACCATGAGAGGTTACCCCCTGCGCCCTACGCTCGGAACGTGCCCCTTATCGCAGAGAGATGAATTGACGAACAACAGCAGCAGTGCTCACCGATTTTCAGGTAAGTGCTTATTAAACAGCTCACAGCAACGAACTTTTACCTTCCATTGAGTATCGATGAAGATAACATAATCTTTTTGCACCACATCGAAACATAACCTTATTTATTTTTTAAATATTACATAATAATTGATCATTAAATTTGTTATATGCTGTTTTACAAATTCATAGTTGATTCAGTTATTATAGATAGGATTGCACACGTATGACTCAGTGTTTCTTTTATATATATATATATATATATATATATATATATATATATATATATATATATATATATATATATATATATATATATATATATATATATATATATATATATATATATATATATGATGGACGAACTCGGCTGACCCTGAACTTTGTTGTAACTTCTTGTAAAAACGGGACTTCTTTCACGTGGATTCATTAGCTATGCAACTGTTCCACACAGAGGGCAAACACGTTTGCTGATTGATATGCGGAGAGTTTACCTATCGTTTATTCTGGTCATCGCATTGATTTAAGGAGAGATTAAATCACGCCCACTAACATCTCTTGAACAATCATAGGCAGTTATTTTCATTAACTTGGCCAGTGGGGGGCGTTGCCAGAATCAAACAGATAATGCGACCACGATCAAAGAGACAGACTGAGGGATTTCAGGGGAGACTATCGGCGCTATCAAAGACAGTAGTGGTCCCTGATACGAGACGCAGTTTCTTGCCGCTATTTTCGCGTCTCGGTGTCAACCGAAGAACCGATCGCAGAAAGCGAACGGGGAAAGCCGAAACGGGCAGCAGCGAGCGGAGATACGAAGACCAGGGGGCGGCTTCTTCCCTTGATTTGGCGGTCAGATCCCCAAAAGTTCCTGAGATGAAAAAAACTGTCAAGTTCCTCATGTCCCACTCAACTTACATTCCATTTTAGATAAATAGACCATGAAGAATAGACACTTTATCACTCGCTGGCCAGACCTTTACAGAAGCACTAGCTTTATTGAAATCTTGTTATAGATTTTCCCCTGGATTTTATATATATATTTGCAGTGATTTCTATTCTGTGCAAAGCGGTAATATATTGTGTAAAGTGATCAGTGGTCTAGTTCAGTCATTCTATTTCAATGGATTTTGTGTTAATTTAAATCTATTAAATTAAACCATCTCAATAGTTCCAGTTGTAAATATAATGATCTATCTATTATATTATTTCAAAAGATAATAGATGCTTAAATTAACTTTTAAAGTCGCGAAGGAATTTATAATTAATAAATTCAGTTAAGTCCTAGTTTTATAGATGTGTGTTTTTAACCACTAGAATTCGCGCAGTGTTTATTAAATACATAATTAAATACTCGAGTGTATTATAGGCTTAACGGGAAATTTATCGCGCTTGATTTTTCGGTATGTTACATGTCTTTTTTCTTTCACACAGAGTGATCGTAACCTGCGGTCCCAGCTAAATAAAGAAAGAAATAAAGAAATCATCCTATAAACTTCCAGTCATATTGAAGAAACATTTCTTTTAAATATAATCTTGTGGCGGTCCTTTGCGACCTAGCTGTCAGAATTAAATGAAATAAAGCCCACCCAAGAACATTTTAAAGAACAATCATCAAATTACCATTACAAACCTGTAAGATAAACTGGAAGGTAATCATCGCCAGTAGCGATATTATATTTACTGTTTACTGTGAGAGAGTACATATTTTCCTGACTGTGACTGAGCCTAGTTTTTCCTCAATTGGATTTAATAAAACTTTCCGGTCAGTTACTATCATCACGCATTGAAGGAATTTTACCATAGCGGAAGATTAAAAGAGACCACTTCATTTTCACCCCTGTGCCGAACTGTGTCAGTGCCATCCCATAGACTCCTTTTTTTATATAATAAAAACACAAGAACTCTTAGTCTTCAAGTCTTGCGATAAGTGAGAATATTTGTTACCAGCAAAAATCTCGCAAACATCTGGGGCGGGACATCGAAGGACTAGACAGTTCACATGTCAAGAGAATACTTGCTGTTTTATATACTTTTATGGATCGTCTGAGGCTGCATTCGGTAAGTGTGTGAGTATATGAGTGTGGATCCTCACGCGTGTGCATGAATGACAGGAAATTTAATCTTTTTCTTTTGTAACCCTGTTGTTAACTTTCTTGCCTAGTAATATAATTTTTCTGTATTCCCTGCATTGTTCCTTTAAGGGGGAGTTGATAATTGGTTAACTCTGTTTAAAACCCCCCTCCTTTCCATTTGCTTAGTAAAGGGAAGAACAGCTGGGAAGAACAGGTTTTTTTCTATCACCTATACCTAACTTTGTAACACCTCTTTCAGAGCAATTAACTTCACTGTTAGGTTAACGTACCCGTGTTCCTGATATTATCTATCTCTGGACTGGGTTTATCTTTGTCTAATAAGCGGGAAGGGCTTAGTCGATACCAATCTTCTTCACCCCTCCCAAACTTGTTATTTGCATTTGTGTACTTATGATAATTTATGTAATACCTGATATTTGTTAGTGATTGATGTTTAAGGTGAATAAAATCACATAAACTCATTTAGTACTGTGTTGGAGATACCCAAAGCCCAACTTTTCCCCTATTCGTTTAATATAGTTTGTATCTACGTCGTCTGTGTGTTTGAAAACACCAAATCGGTGTGCGCGCAGAGGTGTGTCTGGAAAACTGGCAAATAATTGTTTGACCAGGAGAGCGGAAGAGAAGATTGAGAGAAACGATTTGTCGTAAATAAGTCTGTCTTTACTCTCCTCCAGCACGCTGTGAAGCAACTATTTAATCTCTACATTTTCTATCACTGAGCTTTCCATCATCATTTTCACTCTAAACCGGACCACTATTTCTAAGACTCTTTTCTCTCAAAATAAATTTACGACAATATTTGGCGGGCTCGCCGGGATAATTTTGAGATACATTTGATGCACACATATTTGTGGGCTGGTTCTGGGATCTTGAGCTACATTTGAGGCAATCGCATAGCCGGGTTAAAGATATTTTGAGTCTGATTTAGTCTGGGTCTAACTAGGTAGAGTGTGAATGATCTGTCTTTGTGAATTAGGGAAATAAATAAATAATTACACCCCTAGACAAACGTTCTTTAAGTATTTGGGTTGTCCACACAGCATATTTACAGGTTGTTTTCTCTCCACAGCAGTAGAAAGTACAGATAAACAAAAATATTTGCTATTTTTATTATCCTCTGGCGGAGATAATTATATTTCTTTCTTTATAAGAGTTGCTGGGATTGCGTGATTGTTTTACAGTCACTAAGGTTTTTGAAGTTAAAAAGAGTTGAGCTTAGCTAAAGACGGATTGTTCTGATTTTTAAAAATTAAGTTAACAACGTCTCATCTCAATAATTGACTTTAGGGACGGAGTTTGTTGTCAGAGATTTAAAATTTAGGGGAAAATTTTTTTTTTCCTTTTAAATTGTTTTAATATAAATTTTTCTCGACTGTTAGTAAAAGTAGATTCTTTTCCAGTGTAACTTACCATTTAGTGGCATAGTCGCTTGCGTTTAGAGCCTTAATTGCCAGATAATAGCAGCGATAAGTTTGCACAGTACAGGTAGGAGGTAACACAGGTAAATTTATACTTGTGTTTTTTTTCTCGTAGCGGTTCAGAGTTCCTCCCTTTCGCGTTGCTTCTTACTAGTTCTCTAGGCATACTTCATCTTATTCTTTAACAATGGCAGAGAGGATAAAGATGAGGTCCATCTTGAGGCTGGAAGCGAAAGAGGCAGGATTAGATGCAGAAGCTGCAAACGCGTTTATTAACCAGGAATTGGAAATATATGACGCGGAGCAACAGAGAGCCGAAGCTGAGAGGAAGGCGGAGCAACAGAGAGCCGAAGCTGAGAGGAAGGCGGAGCAACAGAGAGCCGAAGCTGAGAGGAAGGCGGAGCAACAGAGAGCAGAAGCTGAGAGGAAGGAAGAGAAAGAAAGAACAGAGAGGAGAGAAGCCCAGGAGAGGGCAGATAAGAAAGAAGCGGAAGAACGTCTTTTGGAACAGAAGAAAATTGAAGCAGAGATGGAAACTCGCAGAGAGAGAGAGAGAGACAAGGAAAGACAGCATCAACTGGCGCTTAAGGCTCTAGAGAGTCGGGGCGCCTCTACTTCGACTAACGGAGAGCCGTCTTCGCCCCAGTCTCAATCAATGGACCTCTCCAGTACTCAATCTGCCCAATTAACTGCTATGTCGTTTTCTTTAGAATCTTTTCCTAGCCCTAACGAAAAAATTGACAGCTACCTAGAAAAATTCGAGAGACTCGCGAATCTTTATGGGTTAGAGAGTACCCGCTGGGCGCTTAAATTTTCAATGTCACTGAAAGGCAATGCTTATGACGTGTACACAAAGCTGGGACCGAATCAACATGATTATGACCTGTTGAAGAAGGCCTTACTACAGCAGTTTGAGATGACTGCCCGAAAGTTTCTGCAGTTGTTCAGAAACAGCCGAAAAGAGAGCACGGAAACATTTCCCCAGTTCTCTTCACGTCTCACGGGTTATCTGACAAAGTGCATTGAATTATCTGACCTACCTCTTTCATATGAGGGACTCCTCGAACTTGTTCTTGTGGAGCAGATAAAATCCACTTTGTCGAATGAAACTCGTAGATTTTTGGCTGAACAGGGGGCAGTCAGGCTTGAAGACATACTCAATAAAGCCGAACGCTATAGCAATGCAATGGCCGAACTTCCCAGCACTAAACGTAAACCCACCGATGAGCCATCTCGAAAACAGAATCTAGAGCAGGCATCCTATTCTTCCACTTCCTCTCAACATTATAACCAACGAGATAACAATACCCAGAAACCTCCCCAGGAAAAATCGAAATTCTACAAAACCCGATACCCCCCCAACAACAATTCTGATCAACCCAACAAGCCTACGTGGCAGCGCGGCCACCAAGGTCAAGGAAAAGGGAAGACCCCTACACCAGGAACGTCTGATCAGGGCAAACAAACCGGTGCAAACCGCATTGGATGTTTGCATACAGCCTCGAAAGGTAGAGTCAATGTCAGTGATTCTCAACCTGAGGGGGACCGACCCTCAACTCGAGGAACTGTAATTTTGAACGGTACCTCTACTACTTGTCTTTTTGACACTGGATTAAGTTTTGATTGTATTGTCGCTAGGCACCTAGTCAAACCCGGTCAGGAGACAGAGGAAACCGTCAAACTTAGTGGAGTTTTCAGGAGTGATGCACCCAGGACGCTTCCTATCGCACTGGTAGAAATACACTCTGACTTTGTCAGAGGAGTTATTAAAGCGGCCATTAGGGATGATCCTATCTACCCAGTTATCCTGGGATGTAGATATGTGTTCATTGGGAGACCTAAGGAGCCGATTGTGGCAGCGGTAACCACAAGAGGGCAAGCCAAGAAGGAGAGGGAGCCTGCGCCAAATTTGTTGCCGAATGAACTGAAGGAGGCGCAACAAAAGGACCCTACTCTGGCGCCCTGCTTTAAAAAACTGCCCATGGCTAAGGACCCCAGACACAACGGAGACATCTTTTCTAAGGATGGTGTATTGTATCGTAGAACGGGCAACCCGGACACGGGGAATAACCAGCTCCTAGTACCGACGCAGTACAGAAACCAGATCTTAGAAATGGGGCACTCTCTTCCCTTTAGCGGACATATGGGACAAAACGCCACTATTCAGCGAATAAAAAACCACTATTGGTGGCCAGGAATGAACTCTGACATTGTCAGGTATGTGAAATCCTGCGCCCAGTGCCAACGGGTAGCACCCAAGCACTTGACACCCCCAGTACCTATGGGGCAAATGCCAATAGTAGGGACTCCATTTGAACGGGTTGCTGTCGACATTATTGGTCCCCTGGAAAAGACCAAAAGAAGGAACAGGTTCATCCTGACCTTAGTCGACACTTGCACTATGTGGGCCGAAGCCGTACCGCTACCATGCACTAATTCCAAGCATGTCGCAGAAGCCCTTGTGCAAATTTTTACACGGTTGGGATTCCCTCAACAAGTTTTGACGGACAATGGATCCCAATTCCGTAGCCTGTTAATGGAGGAGATCTTTAAGATCTTGAGGGCCAAACATATCCACACAAGTCCCTACCATCCGGCCGGAAATGGGCTCGTGGAACGTTTTAACGGTACCCTCACCATGATGTTACGTAAGCTGGGTCAGGAGAAACCGGAAGACTGGGACCAATATATATCGGCTGCCTTATTCGCCTACCGAGAGGTACCCCAAGCGTCTACGGGTTTTGCGCCAGCTACACTTTTATTTGGCAGACCTATTAAGGGGCCACTAGAAGCCTTACTTCGGTCCCTGACAGACCAGAAGGCTGACGAGACAGTCGTCTCTGCAAGCAAGTATGTATCTGAGCTTAAGGAAAGGCTAAAGCTAGGATGGGATCTAGCTACTACCAACCTTAAGAAAGCCCGCGCTAAAATTACTAAAAGATACAACAAAGCTGCAAAAGAGAGAGAACTACAACCAGGGGAGAAAGTCCTATTGCTACTTCCAACCGGAAGCAATAAACTTCGCATCGGATGGCAAGGACCGTTTACCGTCCTTAAAAAGATCTCACGTACCAACTACAAGATCTCCATCAAAGGAAAGGAGAAGGTCTTCCACATAAATCTGCTAAAGAAATATTTGGAAAGACCGGTGCCATCCTCCGAGCATCTCCTGGCTGTCGCCATAGCAACGGAAGACGAGGAAGATGATGATGGTTGCATGGAGTATCCATTGCAACCCACAGAATCCTTTAAAGATGTCAAGTTCGGCGACAATCTCTCACCAGAACAACAAACAGAAACCAGGGCTCTACTAAAACAGTACAGTGCAGTCTTAACGGATGTACCCGGTCGAACAAATCTCATTGAATTTGATATGAAATTAACAAACGAGACCCCTGTTCAAACCAGAGTTTACCCCATCCCGTACGCTAAAGCTGATGCACTTCGCGGAGAAATAGACAAGCTGCGTCAGGCAGGAATTATCAGTGAGTCTACATCTCCTTACAGCTCGAGTGTAGTGCTGTTGCAGAAGCCCAATAAGGAAGTTCGGCTGTGCATTGATTACAGGTTGCTAAACGCTGTAACGGAATTCCAGCCCGAACCTCTCCAAACTGTTTCTGAGTTGTTCACCAAGCTCAGCAAAGCAAAGATCTTCTCCAAGATTGACCTCAGTAAAGGTTATTATCAAATACCAGTCAAGGAGGAAATTAAACCTTTGTTAGCTTTCAGCACTAGTGAAGGACATTACACATTTAATGTGATGCCGTTCGGTTTGCATAACGCACCAGGAGTGTTCACCAGGATGATGAGGAAGCTTCTAGAACCTTTGCAAAGTCCCCATATCCATAATTTCATGGATGACATCTTAATTGCATCGGAAACCTATGAAGAACATATTGCTACGGTTGCTATGCTCCTCAGGAGACTACAGGAAACGGGTCTCACAGCCAGACCTAGCAAATGTCTCATCGGGTTTGAACAGTTAGACTTCCTGGGGCACACTATTTCTCACGGATGCAGTTGGCCTATTAAGAAGAACGTGGAGAAAATAGTGGCAGCAAAAAGACCCCGAACGAAGAAAGACGTACGTTCCTTCATATCGCTATGTGCATACTATCAGAAGTACATCCAGAACTTCAACGGACTGACGGCACCTCTGACTGACCTCACAAAGAAAGGTTGTCCTGATAAGGTCATATGGGATCAAAAGTGCGAACACGCGTATAGCACTTTGAAAGGACAGTTGTCTGCATACCCCATTTTGAGGTTGCCTGACCTCAAGAAACCTTTTGTACTGAGAGTCGACGCGTCAGGTCAGGGCATCGGGTCAACACTGCTTCAAGCCGATGACAGTGACCTGAACATGCTATTTCCAGTTGCCTATGGCAGTCGGAAATTAAATAAAGCGGAACGGAACTACAGCGTAGTTGAAAGGGAATGTCTTGCTCTGATTGACGGTATCAGACGCCATCATGAGTTTCTTTATGGTACATCTTTCACGGTGCAAACAGACCACGCTCCGTTAGCATTTCTTGGTGCCAATAAAGAATTTAACGCTAGGATCATGCGTTGGGCCCTCCTTTTAAGCGTTTATTCTTTCAAAGTGGAATATATTCCGGGAAGACAGAATGTCGGGGCTGATTTCCTGAGTAGAAACTGGACTACAGAGGAAGAGGAGGAAGGTGAAGATACCAATCATCCAAAAGTTACCGATCAGGGCAGCTTCATCGTCATAAATCAAACATGAAAACACGTTTTCACGTCTCAAAAGAGGGGACGATTGTGATGGACGAACTCGGCTGACCCTGAACTTTGTTGTAATTCTTGTAAAACGGGACTTCTTTCACGTGGATTCATTAGCTATGCAACTGTTCCACACAGAGGGCAAACACGTTTGCTGATTGATATGCGGAGAGTTTACCTATCGTTCATTCTGGTCATCGCATTGATTTAAGGAGAGATTAAATCACGCCCACTAACATCTCTTGAACAATCATAGGCAGTTATTTTCATTAACTTGGCCAGTGGGGGGCGTTGCCAGAATCAAACAGATAATGCGACCACGATCAAAGAGACAGACTGAGGGATTTCAGGGGAGACTATCGGCGCTATCAAAGACAGTAGTGGTCCCTGATACGAGACGCAGTTGCTTGCCGCTATTTTCGCGTCTCGGTGTCAACCGCAGAACCGAGCGAACGGGGAAAGCCGAAACGGGCAGCAGCGAGCGGAGATACGAAGACCAGGGGGCGGCTTCTTCCCTTGATTTGGCGGTCAGATCCCCAAAAGTTCCTGAGATGAAATAAGCTGTCAAGTTTATCATGTCCCACTCAACTTACATTCCATTTTAGATAAATAGACCATGAAGAATAGACACTTTATCACTCGCTGGCCAGACCTTTACAGAAGCACTAGCTTTATTGAAATCTTGTTATAGATTTTCCCCTGGATTTTATATATATATTTGCAGTGATTTCTATTCTGTGCAAAGCGGTAATATATTGTGTAAAGTGATCAGTGGTCTAGTTCAGTCATTCTATTTCAATGGATTTTGTGTTAATTTAAATCTATTAAATTAAACCATCTCAATAGTTCCAGTTGTAAATATAATGATCTATCTATTATATTATTTCAAAAGATAATAGATGCTTAAATTAACTTTTAAAGTCGCGAAGGAATTTATAATTAATAAATTCAGTTAAGTCCTAGTTTTATAGATGTGTGTTTTTAACCACTAGAATTCGCGCAGTGTTTATTAAATACATAATTAAATACTCGAGTGTATTATAGGCTTAACGGGAAATTTATCGCGCTTGATTTTTCGGTATGTTACATGTCTTTTTTCTTTCACACAGAGTGATCGTAACCTGCGGTCCCAGCTAAATAAAGAAAGAAATAAAGAAATCATCCTATAAACTTCCAGTCATATTGAAGAAACATTTCTTTTAAATATAATCTTGTGGCGGTCCTTTGCGACCTAGCTGTCATAATTAAATGAAATAAAGCCCACCCAAGAACTTTTAAAAGAACAATCGTCAAATTACCATTACAAACCTGTAAGATAAACTGGAAGGTAATCATCGCCGGTAGCGATATTATATTTACTGTTTACTGTGAGAGAGTACATATTTTCCTGACTGTGACTGAGCCTAGTTTTTCCTCAATTGGATTTAATAAAACTTTCCGGTCAGTTACTATCATCACGCATTGAAGGAATTTTACCATAGCGGAAGATTAAAAGAGACCACTTCATTTTCACCCCTGTGCCGAACTGTGTCAGTGCCATCCCATAGACTCCTTTTTTTATATAATAAAAACACAAGAACTCTTAGTCTTCAAGTCTTGCGATAAGTGAGAATATTTGTTACCAGCAAAAATCTCGCAAACATCTGGGGCGGGACATCGAAGGACTAGACAGTTCACATGTCAAGAGAATACTTGCTGTTTTATATACTTTTATGGATCGTCTGAGGCTGCATTCGGTAAGTGTGTGAGTATATGAGTGTGGATCCTCACGCGTGTGCATGAATGACAGGAAATTTAATCTTTTTCTTTTGTAACCCTGTTGTTAACTTTCTTGCCTAGTAATATAATTTTTCTGTATTCCCTGCATTGTTCCTTTAAGGGGGAGTTGATAATTGGTTAACTCTGTTTAAAACACCCCTCCTTTCCATTTGCTTAGTAAAGGGAAGAACAGTTGGGAAGAACAGGTTTTTTTCTATCACCTATACCTAACTTTGTAACACCTCTTTCAGAGCAATTAACTTCACTGTTAGGTTAACGTACCCGTGTTCCTGATATTATCTATCTCTGGACTGGGTTTATCTTTGTCTAATAAGCGGGAAGGGCTTAGTCGATAACAATCTTCTTCACCCCTCCCAAACTTGTTATTTGCATTTGTGTACTTATGATAATTTATGTAATACCTGATATTTGTTTGTGATTGATGTTTAAGGTGAATAAAATCACATAAACTCATTGAGTACTGTGTTGGAGATACCCAAAGCCCAACATTTCCCCTATTCGTTTTAATATAGTTTGTATCTACGTCGTCTGTGTGTTTGAAAACACCAAATCGGTGTGCGCGCAGAGGTGTGTCTGGAAAACTGGCAAATAATTGTTTGACCAGGAGAGCGGAAGAGAAGATTGAGAGAAACGATTTGTCGTAAATAAGTCTGTCTTTACTCTCCTCCAGCACGCTGTGAAGCAACTATTTAATCTCTACATTTTCTATCACTGAATTTTCCAACATCATTTCACTCTAAACCGGACCACTATTTCTAAGACTCTTTTCTCTCAAAATAAATTTACGACTATATATATATATATATATGTCTATATATATATATATATATATATATATATATATATATATATATATATATATATATATATATATATTACAAACATACCCATTGCCCGTTCCTTCCGAAATGTGGGTGACATGTGTTCACTAGTCACGACTTGCACGTGAAAAGCAAATTTCAGCAATTTTATCAACAGGCTTTGCCATAGGAAGCATTTTCAAACATGCAGTATTTCCCTTTCCACCACGTACATTTGATTGACCTTGAAGGTACACACACGTAACACAGATTTTATTTATTGTCAGATTAACAAACATTGTTTAAGCATGCAACAAAATGCAGCAAAACTTTTTTGACTGAGTGTTCAGGTTTTAAAAAAAACAGCTTAGTTGAAATGACCTAAAAATTGAAAGTGGCCTTTAACTTTTTTTGAGCAGTTATATATATAGAGCCAATAGAGCCAATAATAATAAGAATTTTACTAATTTAGCTGGGGGCTTGAACGAGCTAAATTAATTTATATAATACCTCTTCACAAAAGTCGGCGGGCAGATAAAAGTTAACATTGCTAAGACGCATTCAGCATTGTTCTTGACTTCTGAAATATCTTGTGAAGACTCCGTCAAGGTAAAAGCATCATCATCCTTATATCTGCATCTCTGCCAAGAGTAATCTTGTGCGAAGGTAGATACCTTTGAAGATCCACATTAGATACTCTAGATATTTTGGTCATTGTTGGACCATCACTGCGGAGCAAGGGGAGGCAACTCGTGATACCACGTATTAGTTTCTTTAAAGAAACCTCACGACGTAGTCACCAGCTCTTGCAAAGGTGGTTTATGTGTCAAGTTATTTGCTGTGATGAGGTTGCCAGCCTCATATGCCACTGTACATTCACAAGCAAGTTGTACATGTCAAAATGCAAATATAAAATGACAAAATGTGCATATTAACTTACGTCGAGATTTTTGTCGCAAGAACAGACGTTTTGCACAGGAAACGTCCGAATATTGTCGGGCAACTGATTTAAGATGCCTTCACATTCAGGTTTGTTAGGTGTCTAACTGAGTGCACTTGAAGTTGGATCCTAGAACTTAAGGCGCAAAGTGATGTCTATGGGGTTACTCTGTACTAATCTTAAAATTCACGTCCAGTCCTAGGGCCTATCCTACATTTGGGTCCTGATATTCCGTGCTGCTGGTTGTCTATAATTTCTTCTTGACGGAATTGGAAGTTAGTGAAGTAGTCTTACAACGCCGTAGAATATAAGCGACATTTTCGCCTACACACCCAGGTTGCTACTTGGAGCAATCATGAGCAGTCCATCTTAGCATCAAACGCCAAACCAATTGCGAATAAAATTCTGATATTGTAGGGGTCCCTCCACCCCCTCATGTAGAATATTACGACATGACAACATAAGATATTGCCTAGTACATCCGATTTTCAAATTCCATAACCAAATAAGGTCTTGCTTCTTTAGTTTTGCCTGTCGTGTTTACAAACTCAATACTTCACAGATCTAACATTTTATTCTCCTCCAAGATGTTACTTTCCGGCAGTTGATTTCTTACAACAAATTCCATCTGCTGGTAGTATTACATAACTGTCCGTGTCTTCATTTTTAACAAGATTGTTATCATCCTACATCCCAGTGAGATCGTCGATTGTGTATTTGGACAAACTAGCACCTCATCATGCGACAATATGGTGTTGTGTATCTTCCCAGACACAAAGTCTGGGTTAACAATAGAAATGTCGCTCAGTGTAGACTGTTACTCTGTCTGGAGCTGGCGATAAGCAAAAAAGTAAATGTGACAAGTTCCCTCCTTTGCTAAGCGTCGCCAATAACAAAGGAGAAACTAACCAGGAGAGAGGGGTGGGTGACAAGATATGGTAAGATAACCTTGGTCGAGGAGAGCGTATACAATTAATACTGGAAGAATTAGCACATAAATGGAATAAACAAAGGTAAAGGATCCCGTTACACGCCCAATGAGGCATTTTGGGAATATGGTGTTTGGCCTATATTTTCTTGACCAGCGGTACACTAGGGGTGATGTGGTCAGCATCACGCCAGCCGCCTTAACCTTCCCAGAGTTGCTCTGGTACCTAATTCACGAGGCTAAGTCGACCTCTGAGCCGTTTGCGGTCTAAAAAATCCCACCTCAATTGGGGATCGAACCATGGACCTACTGAGCTAGGAAGCCAGTGCACTAACCACTGCGCTACCGCGGCTCCAACGTAAACGGAGTGGTAGAGCAATAATGCAGGAGAGTAGTGAAGACAAGAAAAAGAGAATGGACGTATTCGTGAACATTTGTCACATCTTGATGCTGCATATAAGATTTATTTCAGGAGCTCTGACAGTTATTTTAAAAAATACGTCCATAAATTATTTGATTTCATTCATCATGTAAAAAATTGATTACAATCTTTATATAACAGCTGAATACAATCATTATATGACAGCTGATTACAATCATTATTTAGTAACTGATTGCAAGAACTATTTAATAACTGATTAAAATCATTGTATAGCAACTCCAAACTCACAATGAAGACCAAAGCTGCGGTATATAACACCTGCGTCACCAGCACACATCTGTATGGCAGCGAGACGTGGACAACCTTTGCTAAGCAAGAAAGAAGGCTCAACACCTTCCATCAACGGTGTCTACACCACATTCTCGGCATTTCGTGAAAGAAAAAGGGACAAATGTCGAGATTTTGTCACTTGCTGGCCTTCAAAGCATGCATACACTGCTTAGACCGCGCAAGACTACGTTGGCTTGGCCATGTCCGCCGCATGGAAGATGGTCACATCACGAAAGATATCTTCTACGGACAACTGGCAGATGGCAAAAGAACAGTTGTGTTACTGCAGCTGAGGTTCAAAGATGTGTGTAACGAACGAAAGAACTTTATTTTCGAAGGGTTAAGAATTGGGCGCGTTGGCCCGTCTAACATTCTGCCCTTCCACTCTCATTAATCTTGCATACTATATCCTTTTATTCCCACATGTTACTTTAAGCATTAACGGAATAATACTTGTATTTCTTCACTTCACAGAGAATGTGATCCAGTATGCTGGATCCAATCAGATTGATGAATTCCTCACACGTTGTTTTAGATAGATATGATGTATGTCCAAATCCTTTGTTTGCATGAGTACTTATATGCTCTGCCAGAAAAGGGTCAAACTTGGCCAGTAATTCTAACAACCCTAAGTAATTCCCGTTATAAGGGGACCAAACAATTTCATCACTGCCACGAAATGAAAGGCCTAGTTCTGCTAAAAACTTCACAACTTCAATTATTCGCTCTAGAAGTTTGTGCCAATACTTTTCTTGAATGTCCATTTGTTTCACAAGTTGGGAATCGACACGTTCACCTTTGTTTTTACGCATCAACAGTGAAATTAAAGCTTGTGTATGTGAGGAGCTTTCTTCATGTTGACGCAATAGATTGCTTGCATTTTTCCAGTCATTAAACCCTTCCACAGTAAACTTTGATGAACATTCTGAACTCATAAGCTTGCATGGGAAACAGAATAGGCGCCCTTTACTTTCTGAATAGCATAACCATTTTCTTGCATGTTGCTTGTTTGTAAGTTTATGAATATGTGTAAAATAAGACTTATGACAGTATCGAGTTTTCTTTTCAGTGTCATACAATCGCACGGATGAAGAGAAGGCACTATCAACATGTTGATATTTTTCACTTCCCTTGGATATCCAATATTCACGCTCACAGTCATCTACCTTGTATATTGTTCGGCCAGTCACCAATATCATTAGAGTACTTCTTCGTTTCACTTATTCTTTCACATTCAGACTCAGTGTATACTGGGTTTTGCTGTATGTTTTCTGCTGCACAGCCGGCACTGGTACTAGTTGTTCCTGTACTTCCAGCTTCAGCGGTTAGAGTACCACCACCATGAACATCAAAATATTCTGTCAGCCTACGTGTTTTTGATATCACAAGTTGATCTCTTCTTTCTTTTTCTTCCTTCGCTTTACGTTTTTCACTTCCAGAAGCATAATTATGTCCAATATCTCTGTGTCTACTGCTCATTTTTTGAGTTTTCTAACCTTACAAATCAAGAAATTTTAATCAAGATCGAAAGAGAGTGCGAGCGCGCCGTATACCTCAATTAAAACAGGAAGTTTCCGTTTCCTAAATTCTAGTTTTTATTGTTAATGCAAATTCATTTTCCAAAGAACGAAACAAAATTAGAGGGGCAGTCGCCTAGAGCCAAAAAAGTGGCTTCCGTCCAAACGTGACCAAATTTTCAACGCCACTTAAATGGCTTCCGTCCGCAAACAGTTAAGATAAAAATAATGAAGAGTCACACTAAGTCACCCTCTTATGCTCTTTCTCTCACAATTTCGTGACACCAAATGAAAAGGCGCTAAAGATGGCATAAATCATAAGATCATTGGTTTAACGCTCGTATTAGAAGATGACCAAAAAATTATGTACATATTTATTGACGCGTGCCCCTAAAAGCGCGGGGCCCGTAGCATATGCTACTTTTGCTACTACGTTAATCCGGCTCTGTATACACACGATATATTATGTTATGTTTAGTGCTTCAGGCGGCTGTCGTCCCTAAACGTTGTATATCGCCCTTCAACACTGACAAAACCTAATCGTACTCAGAGATAACAGAACTCATGCGAATACAACGTAATCGAATTCTCGTTATCAATATGTGATTTCATATCCCATCATCTATATAACAATTTGCTTATGTCCCTCTAACCAGCAGGCTCTTTAAACTCGAATAAAATCTAAGATAAACAAGCTGTTGACTTCATTCCGTTAGCAATGGGTTTTATTTGGCTGTAAAACTGAGGGAAAAAAACTACTTGATAAAACATTCTTACGTTCCTGATCAGCCTCCGCGCTCTGATTGGCTGATATATATATATATATATATATATATATATATATATATATATATATATATATATATACAGAGAGAGAGAGAGAGAAAGAGAGAGAGAGAGAGAGAGAGAGAGAGAGAGAGAGAACTACGTTGTACAATAAAGTATAAACATGCCTCTCAAACTGAAAAAAAGCTTTTAACCTGATTCATTTTGCAATATGATTTATTAGCCGTGAGACTGAAACAAATTACTGTAATATTTTCCCCTCTTAAAACTTTTTTAACCTACTAGTAATAAAATCCTGATGTCTATGTATCCTAGCTCTGTCAGTGTGCCACGACTGGCAGAGTGTTTAACACAAGATGTAGGATACTAAATGTTTTCCTTATTTAAATGCATATATGTTAATTGAGACACTTCACATTTAATCTGAACGACCAAAGTGTGTAACGCCTTGTTTTCAAAACCTCTAACAACATCAAATCTTATAACGTTCAAAGAAGCGTCGGTTGTGCAATGGTCAGCATAGCTACTTTTCAAACAATCGATTTGGCTCAAGGCCAGGATCATGTATAATCATCTGTCTTTAGCTTTAACATTCAGTTTAAAAAAAACTGTATTAGGTGGCTGATGTCAAATAAAAAGAATTACTAAACCGATTTCACAGTTTACATTTATTTATCATTTAATAAGTGCGTGTTTCAAATTCAATTAATAGTTTCCAAGTTCTTACAGGCAAAAGGCTTACAGTAATTGGTATCATATGTAAGAATCCGGTTATGAATATATTGATTTTTATATCTGGTTAAAACATTGATAAACGTAAAGTTGGTTTATGTTTTATTATATAAAGGTTTACTTTTTATTTCTGGCGTTCTTCATTTTATTTATTTTTATACCACCCCTACAAGAATCACCGCAACACGATATAAACTCATACAAAGATGTTAGCAGTAGCATAGACAAACTTGCACAACCAGTCAGTGTTACTAAATTAAGTACACAGAATGTAGGTGATCTGCCCTTGCTTTGAAAAAAAAATATATGGAAACAACGTCCAGCACAAAAAGATAAGAATTTCAACTCACTGTTAAGACAATCCTTTTAGTCTGAATTAGTTCAGTTTCTGATCTATATCTCCTGTCTTAAGTAGTTTCAACAATATCTAATATAGGTATCTTGTCAGTAGTAGTTTCAACAATCTCTAATTTAGATCTCCTGTCATTAATAGTTTCAACAATCTCTAATGTAGGTCTTCTGTCTGCAATAATTTCAACAATCTCTAATATTGTCACGAATTGCTTCCCCTGCTTTGAAGTTGTGGTCCACCAGTGGCCAAAACGCAAGAGTATCTAAAATGGGTCGTCAATTTTTGCTGGTGCCTTTTACAAGCACTTAGCTGGTATAAGTGAGTCCTGCAGCCTTGGTTTCGTCAATTCTTTTGTGATGATGACACTTCACAGTCTGATAGCTTCGTTCCTCGAACGGTCTGATAGCTTTGTTACACGAACTTTTAGACACAATAGAAAGAACAAATGCCTCTGCTAAGTACATTTGCTGGCTGCAAATTAACAGGCGCATTGTCTCGCTGTCCACCCACCAATGTTAGTCACTCTGAATAATTAAATCCTGTTTTGAGTATACACAGCGTAACTCAGGGAAGATGATTAGAAATCACCAATATTCTTCTGGGTATTAAACTGGAAAAATATGTGCTTGGACAGCGCGAAATCAATGATTTGCCTGAATTTTAATTACCAAGGTATATGTATATATCGCACAAAAATGATACTATACACTTGAGGCACATCTGATATAATCATCACTCATCACTGCTCCAGTCGGAGTCTGGGGTCACTGCTGCTTTCGCGTTTCTTCGCGAATTAGCATTAAACAAACACCAGCGCTTGCTGTAGTGGTTTATAAATATACTCTTTTCATATGTTGAGGTTGCCAGCCTCATATATAGCCACTTAGCAAGAAAACAAGTCAAATTCTCATTTGTAAAATACATGTTTACACTTACCCCAAAGTAACGTTTGGGAACACAATCTCCTCGCGCAGTGTAGAATGGACACAGCACTTTATTAGATGCTTCGAATCACTTGGTCTGGAAATTTTTGAATTCCTCTTATGACGGGTGATCTGATTCCTTAGGACTACAGCCTTTGTTTTTAAAAAATGCGGGTTTACTTTTTTAAGTTTTAAAGTTGCCCAAATACTCTGGTCTGTCCTTTAAGTTTCCAGTTTGTGTATTTAAATATGCGGGTTTACTTTTAAAGTTGCCCAAATACTTCCGATCTGTCACTTATAATTTTGAAATCCTTAGTCCCATGTTTCTCTGGCTCCTCGGAGTTGCTAATTTGATGTTGCGATGCAGTCTAATCGGTGACTCCGATTTCGCTAGATTATATTTCTATTTCTCAGTTCAAATCCCAGATTGTACTTCCGACGAATTTGCCAATGAGAACCGTTGTAAATTCCGGCTCTCACTTTACACCAATCCAATCTGGTTTGCACTATATGGGTAGGGGTGTTTAAATCATAATACCCCCGCGTGTTTAAAATATTACATTTTAAAATTCCATCGCGTCACCTCTTTCTACAAATGCTGTAATACTTCCGCCCAGATTGACTCCTCTGCCAGGTCATTTGTAATAATGACACAGGGATAGACTCGTACATGCGATTATCTACTTATCACCGATGTCTTTGCCCACCCCCCAGACGGCTTTCCCATACAGACAATATGGCGTTCTATTCAACGATCATGCTCGACCATATTGTGTCAATACAGGATCGGCTCTATCAAAAGTTGGCTAGACGGCTTAGGCGATACACTTATTACCACTGACCGGTGTAATTAACATGGTATTGTTACGATTCACTTAGCGGAACGTAAACAAGCCTGGGGTATGGTCAGAGCAAAAATAATGTAAGGGCAATAAATATGCTAAATAATAGGAAAATGAGTGTTGAAAATGAAGAAATGAAGTGGTACTGCCGGAGTGGACGAGAGTTATAAACGTGCACGACTGATTTCGTCACAAATATAGGTCTTCTGTCTGTAGTAGTTTAAACACTCTCTAATGTAGGTCTTCTGTCTGCAGTATTCTCAACAATCTCTAATCTATGTCTTCTGTCTGTAGTAGTTTCAACAATCTCTAATTTAGATCTCCTGTCATTAATAGTTTCAACAATTTCTAATGTAGGTTATCTGTCTGTAGTAGTTTCAACTATGTCTAATGTAGGTCTTCTGTCTGTAGTAATTTCAACAATCTTTAATGTAGGTCTTCTGTCTGCAGTAATTTCAACAATCTCTAATGTAGGTCTTCTGTCTGTAGTATTTTCAACACTCTTTTTACTGATTTATTGAAATGTATTGTGCAGACGAGATCGATCAGGCGTTAGAAACGTGTTGAAAATCAAGACATCAAAAGTTTCTATTGAACGAAAAAGCGTTCAAAATCTTCACCGCTAATAGACACAATCAGGGAAAACTGCTGCAAAACAAGTATACTTGTACCAAACATGTTATATTCAAGAACAAGTGTTATAATGTGATATCTTTAATTATCTGAGTCGGTCCTACTGACACCTGAACTAGCAGCGCTTGTACCTAAGAGAGAGAGAGAGATCATTGCAATCACTTAAAACTGGCATATATTTCATTTCTTCTCGGAAATAGTTTTAGAGAATTAGTTGCTACGGGTTCTGCTAGTTATTTAATATACTCGTATAATGCATACTTTTGTTACAGCAGCAAATAACACTTCTGGGGAAGCTATTGCAAGGGAGTGAATTTATGAAACTAATGGATCGTATTGAACCTTTAGGAAATCTGACCCGAGCTTTGGCGAGGTCATGATTTTTATGACTGACGAGAAATGGGCATTTGGAATCAATTGCTTGCGATTTCAGCTTCCCATTCCAGACGCACAGACGCCCATTAGCCAAACTGCTTTTTCCCCTATTATTCTTTTAGCATGGCTTCCTTCATTTCCCTTATTCTCGAGAGACTCTTTCCTACCTCTTTTCAATTATTCCTTCTTTCAACTGCTCAAGACATGGCTAAGAATGGAAAATGGAAATGATTGTGCCTCGCTGAGTGCTCAAAGCAGCTGCTAACTGATCGTGTTCAGTCACGTGGGAATGGAAGCCGCTTAACGAACCAGCTAAGGTGATATTGCGGGGTGTTCACGGTAGAAACAGTTGACAAAACATTGAAATATATGGTTTTTTAAGGATGTTCTGGCTTCTAATCTCATCTTCGAGATTCTAAAAACGACGTCCGGATTTATAATTGGTTTACAAGACAAATTCAGAACTTTCTGATTTTAATGTAGGCTTAAAAAAATACAACTTTGGATTCTGAGTTGACTGGACTCATGAATAATGAAAACTATGATTTCTGACTTTACAGTACACATCTTACGGGATTGCTTCCCTTGCTCTACAGTGGTGGTCCAACAATGGCCAAAATTTAGAGTATACAATGAGGGCCTTTAAAGTTATCTACCTTCGCTCAAGATTACTCTCGGCAGAGTTGTAAATAGAAGGATGGTGTTTCTATTTTAGGTAATCTTCATAGGATATTTCAGACATCAAGCATCTCGATGAATTTATCAAAGCAGTCGTGAACTTTGCATCTGCCCGCCCCTTCTACGAAGATAAAGATATATTAGCTCGTTTCTGAACCCCCATCAGAATTATTCAGTAAAATATTCCTTAAGTAGCTCTGTTGTTTATAAATTTAAGATAACTGATTCATACGTGTGCACTTCTCTCTGCAATAATTAAATCAACTATTAATTTGTAAATACATTTAACACATTTAATAATCAATTATTTTTTAACACGAGTAAATAAACAAGTGAAGTTGGTGGATTAAATAAAATGTGGAGTTTTTCTGTACAGAAAAATGGTTGAGTTGGTGGTTTGTGTGGTTGGTGAGTTATTTTGCTTTGACCAGATTGTTAGGGGGTTTTGTTGCTATTTTCAGGATTAATGGCGTTGTAGACTTCTATCTTTGGCCTGAGTCAGGATTGATACTGACCTAGTGACCGATACATAGCCCCCTGCATGGATTCGTGTTCCTCTTGAAATGAAGCTATATTATTTCCATCAAATTCGTTGCTTACTTTATATTGTTTCATTATTATTGAGAGTTCTTTATTCTATTATATTAATATTATGTTTGATCTAGTTGCGTATTCAAATGTATCAACTCTGTATTTTGAAGACGGTGACAACATGTAGATTTTAATGACATTTCAAAGACATTCCAACGGTTAGACTCCAACGAATGTCATCAACTGAAGCAAGCACGGTCGTAAACGACTGATATATTGTTACCTTATACTTATTGAAGGCTATTGGGTAACGAGTATATTAATGTGCTGCACTGGTCTTGTAAGGTATTTCGATATAATAGACAACAGTCTAAACAGTAACGTAAGGAATGGCCAACTTGAATAATCTTGATCAACAGCTTGTTGTACGTTTTATCACATTTAATATGTCACAATACAACATAAGTGTACTTCACTTCTTTTGAGAGCATATGATGATCTGACGGTACATCAGAAATACAAATGTGTTCAGTCGCAGACATAAGCAATAATGTCGTTGTACCGGTTTAAAGTCAGAATGTCTATGTATCGTCTACGACGCCTTCATACTTTACAAATCCGTATTTATTCAAATCACTTACTGTCCTTCTCCTTAAGCCACATACAATCAGGCACACATCATAATGAATTGAGTCAATTATCCTGACTCTGAAATATTTTATAACAATAAACACTGGTCTGTCGCTCTCACGTAAATACTCCGTACACTTTGAAAAACACCAGCCAAACTCAACTGTGCTAACGATAACCTTCGTTCCCCCCGCAGCAGACCCTGTCCACGTCATACACTAAATACCTGTGTCACACACATTCCCTTACTCGCACGCTTTCACACTCGAAGTGTTTTCGCGTTCTGCTCCGTTGCGCACGGAGAGGTAACACTTTCACCCCGCACCCCAGCGAAAACTGAAAGTTTTCCATATAGGAAGCAATTTTTAGAAAATGTGAAAAGTTACCGTCCAGTCTATGTCATACTTGATCAACAGTCTATGAAATGTAGTCAGCAACATGTAAAAATGAGAAAAATGAATGAAAATGGGAAGAAATATGATAATGAAATTGTAAAGTTTTGGAAAATGAAATATCTGAATGCATTTAATTAAAAGATGAATGAAATGAAAGATCTTACTAATTAAATAGTATTAAGTAAGTATAATAATTACGTTAATGTAAATGTCCACATGATCCTGTGTGTACTGTCTGTAGCATTGTGTAAAACTGATTAACTAAAGTTACTGAGTGTCATCAATGATAGGTTCATCTTTCATTAGTGTGAAAGCTTACTATTTGCAATTTTAGCACTTTAGAGTCACAGAACTGGTTTAAGTAAAAAAAAAAAAAAAAAAAAAAAGTGTTCAAAGTTCTCCATAGGCGTATCGAATCGATTGTTTCTTGTGTGAGATTTCTTTTCATATGTTTCCTCTTGAGTGTCACAGTCTCTGAGCCCCAAAAATGTTGAAGTTCGGTAGCTGGAATAGGAAATATGATCTTTTTAAAGTTCTGCCTCCCAGTCATTTTGTGAAGGATTGCCACTAAGATATGACAAAGAGCCTTATACTATTTATCTGAGATACTGTTTGATTTGGTTCCTTTACCGCAAACGTCATGACTGTCCGGAAATCAGATCCTGTGTACTGTTCATGGATCTTGATGTAGTGTGAAACGATTTGAATGTATTCACACAAAACGTCTCTTATCTTGTCTTCAAATGACTTGAGTTGTTTCTCTTGATAACGATGGTAATATGTATCTGGTTATGGATATTGTCAAGATAGCGCTTTTAAGTTAGCGAGGTATCTGTAGACTATCAGCAGTGCACCTTGGTCAATGGGTCGCAGCAATATCATATCCTTGAGAATCGGGCATGTCTGTCTGTGTACATCTAGACAGAACATCTGCAAGCTCATTGGACTTGCCCTCAATAGGTCGAATGATATAGTCATATATTTGCAAATTAATTGCATAACGTGCGACTCGTGCGTTTTTCATGTTGGACTTTTGAAGGAACGACAGGGCCTTCTGGTCTGTCTCAATGATGAAACGAGAACCAAGAAGGGGAAGCTTTGTGACAGCCCATATGATCGCGAGAAGCTCGCGCTCAATAATTGGATATCTGGTTTCTGTCTTTGTGAGCTTCCTCGACACATACATCACAGGATGAAGCATTCCATCTACTTCTTGCATCAAGGAGCCACCAATACCGTACATCGAGGCGTCTGTTCTGAGAATAAATGGGAGATGAGGATCAGGGAGTTTTAAAATTGGTGCACATGAAAAGTAATGCTTTAAATGGACTAGAGCTATGTTGCAGGCCTCCGTCCAGACAATTCTATTAATGGAGCCTTTTGTAGTTAACTCAGATAGAACTGACGTAACAGAAGATAAATGAGGCATACATTTATTGTAGAACTGTATAAGGCCGAGAAGACTCCGCACCTGCTTCTTAGTCTTAGGAATTGATAGGTTAAGAATCTTCGAGACAGTTTTATCCTCAGTTTTAAGAAATCCATGGCCCACTTTATGCCCTAGGAAAGAAATTTCTTTGAAACCTATGTGAACTTTCGAAGGATTCGCTGTCAGATTATTAGAGCGAAGAATTTCGAGAAGAGATTTCAACCCAGAAACATGTTCGTCCCAAGAGTTGTGGAACAAACAAATGTCATCTATATAAGAGATGATATCAGACCTATGAGAAAATAGTTTCCTCATCATCCGAACGAAAGTCGCTGGTGCGTTTACCAAGCCAAGGCACATGAAATTCCACTGAAAGAGACCCTTATGGGTAGCGAAAGCAGTGAAAGGTTATGCTTTTTCAGTGAGAGGTATTTGCCAATATCCTTTGGATAAGTCAAATTTGCTAAAGTAGGTTGCTTTAGAAAGTTTTGACAGTAAATCGTCAAGAAATGGCATTGGCTCTGCGTCAGACTCCGTTATGGAATTGAGTTTACGAAAATCCATGCATAATCTGATATTATTATCCTTCTTCTTTATTATAACCATTGGGAAAGAATAAGCAGACTCTGATGGTGCAATAATGTTAAGCTGTAACATTTGAGCTAATTCTTTTTCAACCTGATCCTGAAAGTGGATAGGGATAGGGTAAGGCTTTAATTTAATAGGTTTATGATCGTGAGAGATTATAGACGTTCGGCCTGGAATATTAGTCAGAACTTGCTGATATGACTCTAGAATAGAAAGAATTTGAGATTGTTGTTCGCTGGATAGATCCGGACAAATAGATACATTTACCCACGATTTTGTCGGATAAGGAGACATGACCGGAAGTTGCAAAGGTACATCATGAAAAGAAGTGGGTTCTTCTTGAATCACTGATAATGAAGAGTAAGATGTAGGATGATCAGTGGATACTTCATTAACAGCATCTAAGATAAGCTTGAGATATTCAGGTCTATCATGGAATTGTTTGATCATGTTGATGTGAAAGGTTTTATTCTTGCCTTTCACGTCACGAATGTAATCAACATCTGTCAATTTTGAAATAATTTCATATGGACCACTCCACGAAATGAGAAGGTTGGTAGCAGGACGTACGCTTTGTCTCCAGGAAGTAATTTCCTTAACTTTTTCCAACGGTTTTTAACAGATTTAGCTTTTTCTTTTGCCTTTTCAGATGAATCAGTCGATATTTGCCAAGCGTCTTGTTGGGTTCGTTTCTAACGTTCAAGAGTGTTATTTACGCGAATGGTTTTGATAGAACGAAAATGTCATAAATGTTCTTCAACACGAACACCAACAAGTAGTGACGAACTGGTTATTGACTGGCAGCACACAAGGCTGTGATGATTGTACATATATTTTATTGAACGTGACATATACGACGTTGAACAAGACGGTCATATTTACAGTTGCAAAAAAAGTCATTACATCAAAATGTTGATCATTGACTTTTCAAGTTTATGAAGATCCTCTACAATTAAGTCCTCTCATTCAAGTGACTAAAGATCGATCACTTCCTTTGCCATAGCATATGTATTGTAGTAACGTCCGTTGACCTTCTCTCAAGGACGTATCCTATGACCAACGGATTAATTCTCACTGAGTAATATTTCTTGTCATACTCGCACTAATTCCAGACTTCCTTCATACAATATTTAGGTAGCATAGATATATAACAATCCAAACAAAGTCATCCACAACAATACGACCAGGTTAGAGTTCTGTATTGACCAACCTCTCTGTATCCATGCCACGACTTTGGCATTTACGAAAATACGGCATATAAACATAAGAAGTATGCAAATCAATTAACTTTGTTTCTTCGTAGGAATCCTCCCCTCTACGGTAATTCAAAAGGGCTAACGACTCCGTCTGTCCATTCTAGGAAGGCCATACTGTGATGACTTCCCGCTAGATCAGAACTATGAGCGGCCTTATACATTAATTTACTCAATAAACATTCAATGACATGGGGCGACACTTACATGATACTTCTACTCTTGGCTGCATCATGAACCAGTAGAGATCATACAAAAGTAATGGCTTCTTCCAAACTTGCCAATAAAATATTCCAAGAAATATACCTCGGACATAAACACAGTCCGTACTGCCCCGAACTCACATGACGTCACTATCCCCAAACTAGGTTACCCGTGCGTCCAAAGCAACTCACACTGCATTGTGCACGTCAGTGCGTGAATCAATCGAACGCTCAAATAATATAACTATATAAAACTGGTGCGTACATTTGGCAGGACCGAAGACTACCCCCTTAGGTAATAAATGTACGTAACACGTCTATAAGTGTCTTTCGTAGATTCACCACATACTCATACGATGCCTGGCATTCCTGAGTCATCTCCGAACTTGTAAGTAATTGTTTTATTATCGACATGGGTCCTCGTGGTGGAGCACCATACATGAGCTCAAAAGGCGAGAACCCAGTATGTTCGTTTGGGACTTGCCGATAAGCGAACAGCCCTGCTGGGAGCACTCTATCCCAGTCTTGTGGATACGTCGTGGTCACCTTCCCCAGTAGTTGTTTCAGCGTTTTATTTAGACGTTCTACCATGCCATTGGACATAGGATGATAAATAGAGCTAAGAGATCTATCAATATTACATAGTTTCATGACATTCGACATGACATCTGACACAAACTGTGTTCCCCTATCTGATAAAATGTTGTCAGGGAACCCCACTCTCGTAAAAATGAGGAATAGTGCATCAGCCACATCGGTTGTAGCAATATGTTTAAGAGGTATTGCCTCCGGCCACCTGGTACACATATCAATACAGGTGAGGACATATCTATGACCTCTGGCTGACACAACTGCCAGTGGCCCTATTAAGTCTATGGCCATTTTTTCGAATGGTCGCACCGAAATATCAGCAGCCTGTATAGGTGCATTGTGGTAAGCCCCCTTTGTAGCCACTTGTTGGCATGTCTTGCACGAACGACAAAATAATTTGACCTCACTGACTACTCCAGGCCAATAAAAATGTTGTAAGACTCTATATTTCGTCCTAGCAAAGCCCATGTGGCCTGCACAGTTTGTATCATGCGCATGTCTGAGAATGTAAGGTCGAACATTGGTTGGTACCATAATTGTTGCTGTACCGATGTAGCATCTCTAGCATTACGAATCAATATGTCATTTTTAATTGTATACCAAGGTTGTGACCTTTCCGAGCAACCGACATCATCTGATTTTACCAATTTGAAAAGTCTTTTCAAAGAATTGTCATTCTTTTGCATATCAATAAATGATGTCTTTGTTAACATAGACATATGATGTTGATCGTCCTCCTTGTCATGATTGTTAGTCATTTCTTCTTCCTCTTGAGCCTGTGCCTGTGCTCTTGTAATGACCATATTAGCGTGTAGTATATGCTGACGTTCCCAGATTTCTATATCTTGGAGTGAACACGCTTTTATACCCACAATATTGCCCATGATTATGTCAGCAATTGATTCCTGTAATAAACATGCTTTCACTTGACCTGAGAAAAATGGAGTATCAATGTGCACAATGGCCACAGGATAGAATTCCACCATGCCCCCAAATAGGACATATTTTACATTCTCCCCGGTGCAGCAAGATGGGTCTACCAAAGATTTGCGAACCCCAACAGTTGTGCAACCTGTATCACGCAAGACTGAAACTAGTTGATTATTTAAAAAACCGCTGTTAAACATTAGTGAGCCTTTCCCATCATGAGAGACTAATGAAGGTAACAACGCGGGCACAGGATGACCGCAGGAAAGTCTGGAGACCAAATCCGGCTGAAACAGAGTGCTGCATTCTGAACAATTTGATGGATTAAATAAATCAGCTGCACACGCATTTGCAATATTTGTGTTTTCCCCATTGGGATTAACTGCTCCTGTGTTACTATTATGACTCCAGTTTGAGTTTTTTCGATCCACGCTCCGAGAGCGATTAAAGTTGTTATTACCCCGGTAATAATTCCGACTCTCTCTGCCATTCTGAGGACTATTAGAATGCTGAGGACACGTACAACCTGGACAGTGTTGAGATGGAGGAGAGTTTTGGTTGTTCTTTGTATAATAGGATCTGTCTCCTCTCTTCATATAGGTATTATCAGATCTACGCCATCCTCTGTTAGATTGAAAGTAACCCTGTGATGGTCTATTTCCCTCAAAATATCATTTGGAAGTTTCTCTGATCGTGATAAGGTTGATTGCCAAAATTGTACCGTCCTCGGAAAGATCCACTATTTCGGTCATTATTCCTGCCAAAATTTCGATCTATACTTTGCGATCGAGCTCTAGGGTTGTTTATCTGCCCCGAATGAGCTGATGCAACTGATAACGCCTCTTTAATAGCAGAGTTGTTAAAACTCTTCCATGGGTGTGCCGTCATAAACTGACGCCCTAACAATTCAAGGGATTGTAAAGATTCTGGCTTCCGTTCATCTAAATAGGACAAAAACTCCGGGCTAATAGAGGAAAGTACTTTGTCTCTCAAAATAAGGTCCATCAAGTCCTCATATGTATGTTTGATTTTTGCCAACTCAATCCAACGATTGAAGCATAATTTTATAGTTGAAATGAACTCATTAAAGTTCTTGTTGCTTTCGGGTGTGAGTTTTTTAAATCTTAGCCTGTACCCATTCTCGCCTAATTGATACTTTCTTAATAGTAATGTTTTAGCTGCCTCATAAGATTTTATGTTTTCCTCATCCATTGTTGATACAGCTGTCAACGGTTCACCTGTCAGTAATGACATTAAATGTATCATTCATGATGATTTTTCTAGTGTGTATTCCTCACACTCTGTCTGGAATCGGTTTAAAAAGCATGAAAAATCGTCTATATTTTTATTAAATTTAGGTAAGTGAAGTTTAAATGAAGCATGTTCTCTCTTGGCATAACCTGCACCTTCTTGATTAGTCTGTTTATTACTAGCTTCTAATTTGAGTATATCCAACTCTATTGTGGTGAAATTCAGTGATACAACGCTAAAATTCCTCCATTTATAAAGATAACAGTTAAAAGGAATGTAGGGATAAAATTTGGATAAGATACGCTGCTACTTCCTCGCCTACGCCAGCGTTTTCTAGTGTCATGGAAAACTAACTAGTTATAACATGCAGACTAACGGCCTATCCTTTTAGACGGGGTAGAAACGGAGATAAAAGAAATAAATGATGCGGTCTGAACACGTGTTTGAATCTAAAGTCTAGAAGACGCAATTTGTAGTTTTAAAGAAAAAAATTACGCCACTAGTTGACACAATGTAATAAATTGGACGAAAAACGACCTTAGCTCTTGTCAGAAACAGACGTATCTTGGACGTTCTACGGTAAATAGTCGTTTTAATTTGAATATAGCGGCAAACGCCATGAACGAGTAGTAAAAACAAATTACAAGACTAACAGGAAAAAAATTAGGTATTTTCTTAATAATAAGTTTAGGAGAATAAAAATTAGCTAGTTTGATAGCCCATCTTTCCCTGAGAAATAATATACTTTTAATTACAAAGACGGACAGATAACACGGAAGATATTGACGAAAGACTGTATTGTTCAATACAGACGAGCAGACAGTTATTTGTGCATACTTCTCACAAAAGTTACTTTTGACGCGTCCTTGAGCCTAACGCAGAAAAACAAACTACATGTGGACAAGGGGCAGTCAAGGGAGGGTAGAAGCTAAAAATAACTTAGCATAGAAATCTTATACGTAGTGAGACAAAAAATTGTGTAGTTTTTTTGTAGTTTGGTCTAAAACCAAGTGTAATTTTGGGAAAAACCAAGTTCGGACAGACAGACCGACATAAGTACATTTCACAACTAGACCGAAACTAGACTAAGATTGGACATTTAAGTTTAAATATTTGAAATGTAGAGGGGAAGTACTCCGATTGGACGAACGAGTAATATTGGTGACAAAAATTAGCCGGCAAGTGCCATTTTGTCGAAGACTGTCCACTGCAACAGATCGTTGATGCTTAGAACTGTGACGCCCAATGACTATAGATAGTATTTCAAAGTGGGACGCCATAGTATAGCCAGCAGCTCAGCTGAGTTTGTGCTAGACAACGTATCTGTGTGTTTTCATTTGGATTGTGGTAAGGGAAAAATCATTAACCTTTTTTATTTAATAATTCTGAGTGATTGATACTGCCATGTCATGAAAAATGATTACGACAAGTGAGTACTTATTCTAGGTCCCCAGCGACAGTTCAGGGCCTAGAGGCGAATAAATAATAGGGGAAAACATATCCAAGAATATAGAAGACAGATCTATATTTCAGATCAGTGGGAACATATCACCCACCTTATTGGATGGAAAAAGAAACTAATGAACATATTTCAGATGCAATGCAGTCATGGGAAACTGGTGCTACTTGATGACAGCCTGGATGAGAGGTGCTGGGTCGGTCAGAGAGATCTGATCTTGTCTTGTCAATTTATGTTTTATGATTAGGAAACCGGGTAAAGTAGGCAGTATGCTATGACATAGCCTAATTTTGTGGTTTCAGAGTTTCTTTGTCTGGCACTGTGCTAGTGCCAGATGCTCTGAAGAGATCAAATGGTGGAGGACTAGAAGTCTATTAGTTTACCCCAGCAACTGTGAGGAGAAGCCTATCATTTACCTCAGCAACTGTGAGGAGAAGCCTAGCATTTTACCTCAGCAACTGTGAGGAGAAGCCTAGCATTTTACCTCAGCAACTGTGAGGAGTGGGCCAAGTGAACATCTTGACTACATCGACACAGGCCAGATAAGTACTGAAGACCTGGCCTGCTGTTGATTCATCAACATAAATGAATAAATTAAAAAAACACTGTGAATAAAAGACTTTACCACCATTACCCCTGTTAACAAAACACTGAACAGTATAACAAGAACTAGACATGATGATACCACCACGACCCGTCATCCAGTACTAGTTTTCCAAAAGACTCTGTAGTTAGTATCCATATTAACAAATTTCACATATATATTTATGTACGAATTTTTTATGTGATCATTTAATTATATGCTATTTGATTGATATAAATTCATCTTGATTCACACGTCCTGATCATAAGAAAACTTGGCTCCGGACTAAATAAAGTTAAAAAAATTGTAAATCTTAAATTTTAACCCAGTGTTAAGTTACTTGATCATAGAGTTTAGTATTAGACCTAGCGTTTATATGTGTGTGTCTTTGTATTTAATTACCTACACACCACATTTCAGTACCCTAGACATTGAACGTAGCTAACATACATAATAGTAGAATAAGTCTGTTTGAGGTCATAGGTGGTAGCAGAAAGGTAATCCTGAAAAACTCACATAAATTTTTTAGCTTCAGGGACCTTCACCTTGTCTTTTCTTTTCTTCAAATATTCTTGATTTTTACTAATGAATTCGCATCTTAAACAGCCCCAATGCCCAATTTTAAGCTTCCTGGCCCTTGCGTTAAAATGCTCCAGATTGAGTACTCTGCAAATGTGACCTAGCAAGTAATCAATGCAAACACAAAAAATAGTGTCGTACACTATAAGACAGAACACGTAGTACAATAGTGTAGCAACAGAAGAAAATACTAAGGTGTAGAAAAAAGGATAATGTTTGAAATGTATGCTTACACTATAAGGTTAGACTAGACAAGACGAATTTATAACGTAAAATCCATATATCAACATAATGATAGTTAGAGAAGACCGACAGTAGACGTACAAAAATGCAGAAAAACTAAATAAAACACAAACAACCGACAAATACAAACAACAGTGAAAAAACAGGACAGCACGTCTATAACATAAAGTAAATATAGTATATTCACAAAGAGCGCTTTCCACACAGCATTTTGAGCAGGGCCTCTTTGAGAAAATATTACATAAATTTCCATACTGACACCCTTGATTGCAGACCCGTCCGAAGATGAGATGTAATTCTGCTTATCAAGGTCCCACACCGTCCTCCCTTCTGACCACAACAAACATAAAACAGATAAACAAAAAGGCTCTACTATAGAACTGTGCAAGACTAAGGCTACAACAAACTAGTCCACTTATCTTTTTGTGATCCTTCCTCCGAAGTATAAATGCACGTGACAGTATTGTTGCCTCCAACATATGCAACAGGTAGAGCGAAATTTCATCGATGCAGACTGCTCCCGTATGTAGAAATAGCCATCTTGTTTCCCTTATTGAATGACTGTGTTTCGTCTTGGCTGCAGAAATTTTGTTTGATTACTTTAATTTTTCTTGACGAATCCAACCTGGAACTGCGTCGAGTGATGATAACTTCCTTCTCAAAGACGTTGATGAAGAAAATACAAACTTCTATTGGTAACGTTCAGCAAATATTATGATTGAAGTGCGCTGTTTACTCTTTGAGTTTCTTCTCGCAGGCACTGGTTTGAAAAAGGCTGGTTGGCATAGGTTGCGCAGACATTTCTATTCAGAAAATTCGTAGATGTGGCTAAGGACAGTCGTATCGTTGTGATAAAATCTTGTGGGTAGAACGAAATCCCGTGTGTACTGGCCACCAATTTATACTGTTACCTTATACTTATTGAAGGCTATTGGGTAACGAGTATATTAATGTGCTGCACTGGTCTTGTAAGGTATTTCGATTTAATAGACAACAGTCTAAACAGTAACGTAAGGAATGGCCAACTTGAATAATCTTGATCAACAGCTTGTTGTACGTTTTATCACATTTAATATGTCACAATACAACATAAGTGTACTTCACTTCTTTTGAGAGCATATGATGATCTGACGGTACATCAGAAATACAAATGGGTTCAGTCGCAGATATAAGCAATAATGTCGTTGTGCCGGTTTAAAGTCAGAATGTCTATGTATCGTCTACGACGCCTTCATACTTTACAAATCCGTATTTATTCAAATCACTTACTGTCCTTCTCCTTAAGCCACATACAATCAGGCACACATCATAATGAATTGAATCAATTATTCTGACTCTGAAATATTTTATAACAATAAACACTGGTCTGTCGCTCTCACGTAAATACTCCGTACACTTTGAAAAACACCAGCCAAACTCAACTGTGCTAACGATAACCTTCGTTCCCCCCGCAGCAGACCCTGTCCACGTCATACACTAAATACCTGTGTCACACACATTCCCCCACTCGCACGCTTTCACACTCGAAGCGTTTTCGCGTTCTGCTCCGTTGCGCACGGAGATGTAACATATATATTTAATGATGACATTCACAAACAGTTCATATAGAACACAATAATATGACTTACTTACTTAGTCGTTCCCCTTCTACCGTGAGGTGTAGAGGTTTGGAAGAGAGAGTGCCAGACTGTCCTATCGGCTGTCTTCCTCCTGGCCTGGTTCCATTCTAGTCCTCGGTCCTTCAAAGATTGTCTAATGTTGTCCTCCGAGCGAACTCTGGGTCTTCCTGGGGGTCTGGATCCCTGGCTCTTTGTTTCCCATGCTTGTCGTGGTAGCCGATCTTCTCCCATTCTGCAGACATGGTCAAACCATCTTAGTTGGGACTGTTCTTCTTGGGTCTGCAGGGGGTGGGATTTTAGGCCTTGACGTATCGTCTGGTTGCGGACCATGTCTCTTCTTGTTACTTCAACCACCTTCCTCAGATGCCTCATTTCTGAGGTTTGGATCTGGTTTTTGTGGGTTGAAGTCATTGCCCATGACTCGCATCCATATGTCAAGACTGGAACATAAGTGGAGCGGTATACAGCCATCTTCGTTTTCTTACCAACCTCTTTCTTGCTGAGGAATCCTCGATTTATGGCCTGAAAAAGTCTCCCAGCTGCAGCTTTTCGATTGGCCAACTTTTCTTTGATGCCTCCCTTTCGGTCTATAATAGCTCCGAGATATTTAAAGTGGTCGACCTGTATTATTCGTGATATCACCATGGATTTTGTTTTAGAGCTGCTTATGGCCATCCCTCTCTTCTCCAACTCTTCCTTCCATATTTGCAGGTTGGAATGGAGATGTGCCTCTGATTTAGCAATCAGCGCAACATCATCAGCAAATGCCAGCTCTGAAATACATACCTGTCTCATCTTCCAGTACCCCACTGAATACTTTCTTGTTCTCTCCTTACATGCCTTGATGACATCGTCCATGAGGAGTATGAAAAGTTAAGGTGACAGGATATCACCTTGTCTTACACCAGTGGTGGTCCTGAACTCTTTTGGCTTATGGTTTGCTGTCCTCACATAATTTCTGCAAGACTTGTAGAAGCTCTGTATAGCATGAATCAGAGGTACTGGAATGTTCTTCCTTGCCAAACAGTCCCAAAGTTTGCTCAAGGGGACCCTGTCAAACGCCTTTTCCAGATCTATGAAACAAAGATAGATCTCACTCTTATACTCAAGAGCCTTTTCACTCATCTGTCTGAGTGTGAAGATTAGGTCTTGAGTACTTCGGTTTGCTCGGAATCCACACTGGACCTCATCCAATTGTGGCTCAGCTAGGCGTCGGAGTCTCTGCTCTAGGATTCTAGAGTAGATTTTACCAGGGAAACTGAGAAGTTATATGCCTCTATCGTTTCCACATTGTCGATTGTCACCCTTTTTGAAAATTGGTGTTATGAAGGCAATCTCCCAATCCTTTGGTATGGTCTTGTTGCACCAAGCTGCTATGTAGGACCCTTAAGAGTAATAGGGCGTCTGATGCTCCCATGTACTTAACCGTTTCTGGTGTTATATCACCATGCCTTGCTGCTTTGCCCATCTTAATTTTCTTCAGTGCTGCCTTCAGTTTTTCCATCTTTATGTCATCTTCATCACCATTGGTTTCCTCTTCTGTGCTAGTGGTTATCATTTCTGATGCTTGACCTTGCTCACCATCAAGAGGTTCTGAGAAATATTCTTTCCACCTTTCCATTACTTCCTTCGGGACAGTAAGCAATTTGCCTTGCTTGTCCTTTATAAATTTGAGAGGGCATTGTTTTTCCTTTCTCATGTTCTTTAGGGTCTTATAGAACAATTTCTGGTTTTCTTGCGCATCTTTTTCTAGCTTTTCTCCAAATTCTTCCCAGGATTCGTTCATTATTCAAATTTGCTCTTATTCTGGCTAAACGAAGAACTTAGGTTTCATTCTCGACCTAGTGCCTGGAACTCATAATGATTATACATCTGTACACAGTTATTCCTTCATGGAAAACTCTACACCAAATTTACTAATCTGCGTCTATATATCTCTCGTCGATATGACTTGATTCACATTTGAATCTTATATTTATATTATATTTTTCCTTTGGCTTTCCAAGCCATAACATATCTGCCATCACATTTTAACGTTTATTCCATCTTGGGCGACTGAGTCCTTAAAAAATGCTTTTATCACTAAAGGGTTTAATTGGCAGGCACCTGTAATATTACACTGCAGTGAATATAAATTCACTTTAGTTAAACACTTTAACTATGGCTTTTCCAAAGCCTTTTTAAATCTCGTCTACAACTACACTTTATTAGTGTTGGTATTCCACATATCTATAAACACTGCCGGCAAGCCCAAAGGCTACACAACGAATTCTCTTTTAACAATGTGTTGATGCGTCATATAGTCTGCGCTATACATTCCATTCTACCAGTTAAAATAAACCTTGCCATGACAATTCCACACCATGGAGCGACCCTCAATACAGATAAAGATAACTTAACTGGCCAGATGTCAAAATGGTTTGCTGACTGCTTCGTCAATTATCGACTTCTGTAATGAGGGCTCGTCCCAGGCGTATTTGCAGGGTAACATTTCCAAACGTCAAGGCAAGGATCTTCACAACCCGTCAAAGGCAGGCATCTAGCGTAGACCACAAGCTATTGATCCACAGGTATCTCCAACGTGCACCACAAACTGGTATCACCAACGTGTACCACAAACTGGTATCACAAACTTGTACCACAAGCGTTAGACGAATTCAAATGTCTCTGCTAAGTATTGGTTTCCTGACAATAGTCAGGCGCCTTCCCTTCCGTCCGTTCCGCCGACCCTTTCCTTTTTTCTCAGTCATTTTACCCTCCCTGAGCATCAAAGATAAACCCAGTGGATAGGATGAAAAATCATCGTTAATTCAGGCAATCTGTTGAAAAACATTTGGCTTGACAGCGGAAAATGACTTTTTTCTGGTTTATACATGTTAAAATATACATATTAACTTATTGAAATGTTAGTATAATAAATATGTACACCATGATATCACCGTCATCCACTCCCTGCTCCAGCTGAAGCCTGGGCTACCTCTGCTTTTGGTTCCCTGTTGGAGAACTGGCATGAAGCAGTCACCAGCGTTTGCTGTGGTGGTTCATGACACTTTCATTTTAATATGCTGAGGTCGCCAGCCTCTTATGAACCTGTACAACAACCAGCAAGTTAAACATATCAAATGCAAGTTATAAAATGATAAAATGTTATATGTTACAGCTTACCCCGTGTCGGGTTATAATTTACAGACGTCTGGCACAGGAAGACTTTCGAATAATGTCAGGCCACGGGTTTTGAGGCCGTCGTACATGTAGTCGAGTATTACTTTAATTAAATCCCATTATTATTCTTTTTATGGGTTCCGAGGACTTTGTGGTTTCCAGTATTATAAAGTCGAGTTCTCTTGCTGGTTAATGTCAGTAGATCCACAATATTTGGTCCAGTCCCCTTTATTGTGATCCTATATTTCTTCGGTCCTAGCTCGTTTGAAAGTGTCGTTTTGACTCAGTGGAACATAGTGCTGGAGTCTGAAAATGTGCTACATTATATGGGACCTTTCGCTCACACTCTCCCAGATTTTTACGCTGTGAAAGTCACCAATCTAACGTCGTATTGTTTAATATATTCTTGCTGGACCAAGCAGATTTGAATATTTGACTTCAGCATATATCTTCCCCTCCTTTCCTTCTCCTAACAACCAGCAATTTCAAACTTCTCCCTATGCTTGCAACTTAGGATATAACCTCAGCTTAAATGATTGTTATAAATGTTAACAAACACGAGTGTTCATCCCTGGTAAGTTACATAATATTCGAGCCCCACCTTAAAGTGACATCACAGTTTATCTCAGGATTGTCAATACGGGAAGTATGGTTGCCAAGCTTGGTGTGAGCGAGATACGTTCACATCTGTGTTTACATTACACATTATCTGTCTGATCCTAGCTCGGTTTAATAACGTTATCTCTACCCATGATAAGTCAGGCAAAATAACAACATGACACCTGAGTCATGCGTTCAAATAGCGAGAAAAAATATAGGGAAGTATGAAATACATGGAAGGCCCACTATTGAGAAAAAGACAGGTAGAACATGATAAAATGCAGAGCACGGTCATTTCGTGACAACGCATGAAAGTGAAAATTGTTGGCTTGTTACTTTATTGTACTCATGAAAATGTAAATTTAGTTTCTTACTTCACCATACTCGTGTAAATGGAAACTTTAGTGTTTACCATACTCGTGTAAATGGATACTTTAGTGTTTACCAAACTCGTGTAAATGGATACTTTAGTGTTTACCATACTCGTGTAAATGGAAACTTTAGTGTTTACCATACTCGTGGAAATGGAAACTTTAGTGTTTACCATACTCGTGAAAGTAAAAATGCTGGTGTCTTATTTTACTGTATTCACGAAAATAAAATGTTGGTGTTTCACTGCACTGTGCTCAAGAAAATAAAACGTAATGCTTTCTACTGGTCTCCTCGTGTTTCACACTGGTAATCTCTTAGTACCACTTTAATCATTCTATCCTGCATGACCACCCATTTATGAACGTCGGTAGCTTCCTGATTGCTATTTTGTTGTTCTCCATCCTTGAAACAAACAACTGAGGCGGTGAACATTAGGAATCTTCTACTGGCCTTGATTTTCACATATTTTCCAAAGTCACGAACATTCATCTTGCATTGCCTTCTGTTTACTGAAGGTATTAACACGGACTGTGTGTCTAAGTCTGTCTATGTTGCTGCCAACAATTATCTGTAAGATTACGTCTTGTAGGGGTTGTTTCTCCTAGTGCTATCTGGCTATAATTACCGCATTTTTTCTCATAACATTTGTACATTTTTAGATTTTAAAAAAGGTGATGCATATTACCAGCTCAGCAGAAGTGAACAGGTGATAATCTTCATACTTTGCACAGGTCACAACGGATTGGGATACTATCTATTCAACAAACTAATGATACTGACTAGTGTAACTGTGGCACTGCTGAACATTTACTTCAAAGGTGCCCAACATATGAGGAACAGAGAAAGCGCATATGACCATCATCAGTACCTTTCCTGAAGAAAAGAAACTCTACGAAGATACCAACAATCTTGAGCTGATCACTGCTTTCTTTGAACATATTCAAGTTGACGTCAGAAAGTGAACGAAGAAGAAGAAGAAGAAGAAAATTCAACTGCGGTGACCTCACATCCGTTATTGTGAATGTGTCTTCCATGTAGCTTCTGTTATGAGAAATAAGAGTAAGGGCGCCAGTTAAATCTAGATTGCTGAGTTATTTCCTCCGGGTTTTCTGAATTCTATTTCAAGTGGTTAATGTCGTTTTCAAAATCAAATCTACATCTAACATGGAGACATTAAACAAAAGGCATCACTGAAGCAATGCAGTCCGAATTCACAGTGCTCTGAAAGTTCTTTTTAATTAAGAACTCTGCATTTCGTGACTTGTCCGTTATCAGGTTAGCAAACTTGTATTGAGTTCATTGTGCTTCAACAGTTTCAGAAGTGATTCTTTGTATAATATGTCGAATATTCTATCATAGTCAAACACATTCAGTGTAAAGAAGTCAACTCAATTCCATGTTTCTTGTTATACTTCTTGTCCTTGTTTTATCTATTGCCAATTTCGCGAAGAGTCGAAGGCAGAATTAATAACTGGTTTACGATCTAGTTTATGTATCGCGGACCTGATTAAATTTATACACCTTCCACTGGGTAACCATCTTGACATAACCGCTACCATCGGAGGCTAAAGGTTCATGCTGCTGATTGACCAAGACTTATTCATGTTAGATATTTACACCAACGTAGTCGGTATAGCTGATTGTATTTTTAAATATTGCTGTTTCTATGCTCCATAGAGATTTGAAACGCAAATAATTACTAGAAATTCACCGATGCCGACAGTTACCTTCCTCATGCATCTTCTGAGCGCAAGCATGTTCAACCTCTTCACCGTTTTCTCAAACGCTCTGCCTCCGTCGCTTGAGCTAATACAATAATGATTCTCATGATAGATCCCATGAAATGTGAACCATCTTACACAGGTGGCTGTACTTAAGCATGTCCTTGCCTCTGCTGCACAACGTGTCCTCCGCATCTCTGGACTGGAGGCCATTACCCTCAGCAGTAACGGAATAATCCTGACGGTGTAAATTAATCTTAATTGTTATTTTGCCCCCATAATTCAGAAGTGTTTATATTATTATCTGTTTCTTCTCCGATGTGATTGAAAACAAAATAAAACAGGAATTGTTCAAGGATGTGACCTTGGTAGCTTACAAACGCGATACAAACTTAAACAACTGCTTGTAGCTATCGGAACATCCCCAAGTGCAGTAACTTTGGTACCAAACAGCATTGTCAATATGTCATTCAAATACATATAGTATTATTGTTCTTGTTGATCAGAATCGACCTCACTGCACTCCGGGCAAACCCATAGGTTCCCAGTCTCCCTCAGCAAATGTTGAAGAGTATGAATGCTAATTGTAACTGTAGCACACTGGTTGTACATACGCCGGATGCATCCTCTCTCACGTCCATCTCTGCTAGTCCCATGTTTGAAACTCAAACAGTCTCAGCCTTGCTGATTCATCCAATGCAGTGTCATTATCTAGCAAGCGATCATTAATTGCCCATAGTTTCTCTCCTTTATCCATGTCCAGTATCCCCACTATGGGTGCACTCGAGGCCAGTCTGTCAGCTCTCTTATTGCCACGTACCCCTACATGACCACGACAGTAGATCTACACTAGTTCTTCAAGACTTGAGGATGATATTGATGTTTTCCATTCCTGCCGCAGCCATCCGTTCTAAACTTTCCGAAGCATGGCTTGAGAGTCTGACAATATAACTGCCCTGGTTGATGGAGTTTCAGACAGCCACTCAGTGCTGCAGTAACTGCCTCTACCTCCATTCTCATGCTGGAGGTTGTTGTCATGTAGGCTCCACTCTGTTCAGCGACGACCTTGCCCTTTATTCTCGCAGAGAAGTCCCATCCTGATTTCTCACTTCGCATTACAGACCCATCAGTGTACACAATGGCGTCATCATCCCCAGCATGATCACTTATCAGCTGATTAATCTCCAGCTCTGCTTTTCCACTACCCCAAGATCTGCACTCTCTGCATGATGACCTGCTGGTAGTTTATCCAGTTCTCCCCTTACTCCACTCTTTACCTTTGGATATATTTTTCAACCCTGGTCACTTGAAAAATCGTAGCCTCTGCCTGTGCCATCCATGACACCCCTCTATTTATTCTTGCTCCATTGATGTCAGCTACGTTCTCATGTAGGGGGTGTCTTTAGTCGGTGGTTACCTGCATATAGGCTTTTGCTTGTGCCATCGCATTTCTGGATCTAATCGACAGCAATCCGAGCATGTATCTCATTGTCACGATGCGGGTATCACGCGTACAGCCCAAAGCTAGTCGCATCTCTTCATTTTGAATGCGTTCAAGTCGTTCACATTGTGACACTGACACCGTGCGTATTCCTAACCTATACTCGATTACTGAAATCACAAGCTGATGATACAGGAGAAACAATAGTCTCTGTTCCAAGCGCACAGCAGCCATTGTTTTTAAAGCTGCCAATCCTCGCATGCACTTCTGTATGATCAGTTCGACATGACACTTGAATGATAGCCCACGATCAAACGTTACTTCCAGATACTTCAGCCTGTCTTGCCTTTCAATGTTCTGCCCATTGAAAGTGGTGTCTGGAAGTCTGCTTTCACTATGGAGTTGTTCAAAGAGCACCACATTACACATGGTTTATTATGTTGGGATTGACCTTTGATCTGCTTTCCTCACACCATTTAGAAACCGCCTGTAGTGTCTCTTGTATGCCTTGGACCATTTCCTGTCTGTCAGAGCCAGTTCTGTACATGAGTATGCCATCTGTGAAAGCTAATGATCGTCCCAGTCCTGTTAGTTGAAAGGTTGCTGCATTTGCTGTGTAGATGTTAAACAGCACTGGTGATAGTGGAGAACCTTGGGGTAGTCCCGGGAAAATGCGCATTGGTTCCGATGTCCATGTTCCCAATCGAAATGCTACTGATCTCTCCATTAAGGTAGTTGCTATATACATTGTTATCCAAAGGTTTACACCATATGCCATTATACAGTCTATTAAGGTTGCAAAGTCCACACTGTTATAAACATATTCTTGGTCAATTGCGACAGCCACCGTTTCTCTTTTACTCTGGAATCCCTCGTACACTTACGCAAATGTTCCAGCGTTACCCCATGTTGTTTTCATAGGCCTATAGCTACCCAGGGTAACAGGCAGGATGTATGCATTTTCGAGGTGGCTCATTACTTGTCTTGCAACTATGCTTTCAAGTAATTTACCATAGACATTCTGTAGTGTGATAATTCGATAGTTGCTGAACAGTGGTTTAGGAAGTGGCAGAAGGTTAACTGTCTAGCCAGTCTTTCTGCACCTCAGCATTCTGTATGCTGGTATTGAAATCGCCCACCATATTTATAATGGCTGAGTCGTCGAGCTGTTTAATGTGATGGTATTGTACACCATCGGGACCTAGAGCAGTGTTTCTGCTGATTTTCAATGTGTACACCGCGTCCTCTTCAGAAATGAGATCGAAATATATCTGGTCCATTAGGGCATTTTCCAGAACACTGTCCTTTATTTTCAGGCGGGCACTTTTGTCACCTTTATCCGTTTGCTCCACATATCGATTGAATAATGCTCTTCCATTCTCTTCGTCCGTCTTCAGGCTTAGTCCTGTAGAGCTTTTGATATTAGGGATGGGTTGGCTTGCACTTTTCCTATTCATTCTTCGATGTAAGGACCAGAATTTCTGTATGGTTTTTTCCCTGCCCAGCTGTGTCACAAAGTCCTTCCACATTTTATCCTTGACCTCCCTTGCCAAGCTCTTGAATCTAGAAACAGCTCTTTGCTTTTTCTCCTTATCTCTTCAACCTCTCCCTCATTCATCATTCTTCTGTTTCGTGCTTTATGCCATTCCTTTGTTGCTCTTTCATTTTCTATCCATGCTTCCTCCACTGTCTTATTCCACCAGGGAGGGTGGGTGAAAGGTTTTCTCGCTGTCTTTTGTTTGGCATTGTGACGTCATGTGTGTAAAGGGTTGTTACAGTCGAGTGGGCCTGTAGGATACTTGAAGGTCTCTTTAAGTTTTTTGTGTCTAGTGGCCCTACCCTTTGCAATGAATATAAAGCAAGATAAGTGATCACTTTCCTGTGCACCTAATACATCCCAATGTGCACTGGTGGTGGCAGCACTAGAGATGAAGCCAGATCTATGACACCGTTTGTATCCCCAGGTTTAGTTGAAAGTCTAGTTGGGCGTCCATCATTCAAGATGGTAAGGTTCATCTTAAGTAATGCCCGGTGTGGTAAAGTGGGATGTTATAAATATTTATAGGGGACTTAGTGTACTGACTGAGATCAGCTGTGAAGGTATCTATATCTAATAAGAGTAGTGTATTATAGATAACCTTACTTACTGCCACATATGTATACCTCAGTCAGAATTATTCTGGAATAGTGTGATGACTACGTTATATGTCTAGGGTATGTGTATGATGAAGTGTAAGTCATAACAACAACAGACAGATAAACAATTTACTTTATTCCACCACACTTGACAACACTGTGACACTCACATACATAAAACACTCTAAGAGGATACCTTAAAGGAGTCACTGATAACTTTTCAAATAACAATATGTATTCAGTGCTGTCATGAATGTATATGTGTCCTGATTCAAATACAAAGGGAACCAGGAATCACAATCAATTTTAATTACAAGTTATATGTACAGAATTTATTAATATGATTCTTGTAGTGACATATATTATTAATGGTATCCTATGTGTGTCAGTTGTGTAGTGGTAATATGAGGTAATACTGGTTTTGTTTTGTTCAAGCTCTGTTGGTATTTGTCATCATGACTTCAATAGTTTGTTTCTATTGGAACTAGTATTGGAGATGTTCTCAGTTCCTGGTATTAAAACAATTAAATTCCCCTCTTAATTTTATTTTACAATATCATTTTAAGATGGGGTACATAATGTTGAGCTCCATGGCCACACTCTCTTATCTTGCGTGATGACTGCAGTAAAAGACTCCTCTGCTCGATTACTTTAATGAGTTCTGGAGCCACCCCACTGGTTGCTATATGGACCAAGGAGTATGCTGTCCACCTCTGGCTTCAGCAAAGCTCTGACCAGGTGCTGCTCAATAACTTTAAGACCACGGTCCCTGAAACAAGAAGGTTGTACCTTCTACGTCAGAACTAATTTATACTCCATTTCTACACTGAGCACAATACATCACAAACATTGAGTTCAGAGCGTTAGGCCAACTGTCAGCTTCATCTGAAATACTTTATACCAGTATTTCCCTCCCTAATGTTTACTACGCCTCTGCAATTCCAGCATTATTTCTTTCTAGTTAATAATCTAGGTGTCAGTGTACTGTTTGGCCATTCCATGCAGTTTTACTTTCCTCCGACACCTTCTGTTCAGGCTGGAGCACTATAGGCTTTACATCATGTTTGCTACTGAACCACACATATATACAGACATAATTTATCAATTTACATTCAATTTTCATTTAAAAATATTGAATATTTCAAGCTTACCACAATTCATGGAAATAATAATAAACAGTTTCGTTGACTGGCAATGAATATAGCACAACTCCGATCTGCCGATGTCCCAGGCTTTATTTTATAAAAAATATACACTGGTGCTCAACGCACTGCTTCTTAGTAGGTTTATTACAAGATGTGGCAATGAACAGACGCTCTGAATTGAGTATATTCGCAGCTCTACCCAATCAAACCATGTCTACACATCTTTTCAAAAAAGTACCCCTTTCTCACGTTTCCCCTGACAACACAAGATAGTATTTATAGTCCGACCAATCGTGTTTAGTCTTTCATTTGTTGCGCTCCAATCAAATAGGAGTTAACATGGTAGGCTATTTCCGTAACGTAATGTTTCTTCAAACACGTTATAAAAAAATTTTATGAGCAGAAATGATTTCCTGCTGTCAGGCACCCCCACTATTTTATTTTGGCCATAACTTGGTAATTCCTAGACTATTTGCGTAACGTTTTACATATTCTTTGTCAGCAAACCCTAAGGAACCCAAATATACGAATTTAATGGAGCCAATATGCATTTTCTTCTAGGATAGTCGTGCTGTTACTACCTTCTCACTTCCAAACTTGAGGGTGTCTGGGTACTGTCATGTTTCCAAACGTAAACCGGTATAATGTCATAATTCCCAATAAGCGTTTTTCAGGATTTTAAAACCTAACTCTGGTATGGGTAGTGAATTTTATCACTGTCGATTTGAAATAAAGTTAGTGCATGTGGCCTTACACGCGTGATGGCAGCAATTGTGTATCGCGCGACGCGTGTTTAGTGTTGCAGGTGTCCCTGCTTTCTGCCTCTCCCTTCTCTCTATCCTTTAGTCCATCTGTCTTTTAGTTACGCCGTGTATAAAATGGAATGAATGAAATATTAAATTTAGGTCATTGATCAGCTTGCGTATCTCAAGGTTTTTCCAAGAAATACAGTACACGTTTCATTGAAGAAAGCGGGTAATAATACAGTAGGCTTTTACTATCAACGTGAAAGCGTTACAATTTGCAGACGAAGTAGAAAACAAGGGGGATTTCGAGTACAGTCATTGTGACAGCACTGTTCTTTACCATTCTTCTTTCCTTTTATTAAATTTATTTGTTAGGCTTTGCATTTACGTTTTAATTTATATATGGGGATTAGAATAATTCACGACACCCGGCTCAAAGCTATACCCTGCCTATTTTCGGTGATGTTCCCCTGTGGCGTTGGCTTTTGCACGCCACATGTCAGAGAATAACCAAGAGTTTGGTGCTGGTGAGCGCGGCACGATAAAGAATTATCACTATGTGTATTTCGCACGTGACGTAAACATGTTTTGGATAGAAACGAACAGAGCTGGTGTTTAACCTGAAGGGTTCGTTTGTGTTTTCTACCAGATGGTAGATATTTGGAAAATGTTCAATGGATAATGTCTTGAAAGACCTCAATGTGTACAGAAATGAAATTTACAAATGAAATGGGATCAGATAATGCTTATGTGGAAACACGGGATGTGGAATTTGATGAAATTAACCTGTCTTGCAATGCCTTGTGATGATGTTCAGTCTCCGTTGTATTAAATGTTGGAATATGAACAGAGTTTCCAAGTCGATATATTTATCGTTGAATTGGGTCATTGGAATTACTGTTACTGAGTTGTATTGTGGCTGTTATGAACCTTGAGAACATTATATCTATTAACCCTAGACACAGTGAGAAAACGAGCATAATACTCAACTGAATAATATAAACTTTGACGCCACAGATATGGGAGGCTGCGTCCGTTTTAAGTAATCGTTTGAAGAGGTCTACAAGGCTGTACTTTGGAAAGTACTCGATATAACACATTTCTGGAATCACCAGAAATCACAGTTTTCGTGCGAGGTCAAGCCAAGACCTTGGACTGTTTTTTTTGTTAAGACGTTGATGCCAGCACAACATACACGGCATAGTCGATTGAAGTCACTTATCATGAATCTGAGTGCCTAAATATATCTCAAGATTATCGTCACCATATATTGCTGTCGCATGGAGTTTTGATGAATCTTTTCGCTTCGACGCCATTACACGTTAAATCGTTGTCAAGAACCGTTACAGCAAGGTCACCTTAACGGACTCTTGCGTCTTGAAGTTAACTTACCAGTGGACATTTAGTATAGGAATAATAACTATCTTACCATGAATCGTGAGGATCGTTATAGTCTTCAGAACAAGTCTTTCAAGTCTGACGTCGCATCTCTGATGTGCGAGAAATTGATCCTTTTCAGTTACGCGCAAGGGGGATGATTACATCGTTTACGTACGTCATCAAACAGATTGTCTGACCACATCAGTTTTCGTTATCAGGATCGTGTAACTTTCGTGTACTGGACTCTAATACGTTATTTCGGAACTCAGACTATACGTTCTTTCGTTACCCTGGTGTACTTCATAGATTCAAGGCTACTCTGCGAGCATGAATGCTTCTTGTTTACAGCGAGGATTGGCGGTCGAGAATTTTTATTCAGATAAGTGAATATATGTTGTGTAATGTCATGGTCTCCAGTCCTAAAAATGTCAGGCACATCTTGCTTCTTTATGTACCTTTTATGTTTTCTGTTTTCTTGTGGCCGGGTGGCGGGAACGACACTCAATTATATCCTTGGATGAATTCAGTTGTCGTCGTTCTTTAGATTTTTTATTGTATTGGTCTCTTTCAGTGATTCAGCATTCAGTGCTGTCGTATATCCGCTCTGACTGAGATTAATATTTTCTTATTTGTTTAGCTGTGCTGTAAAGTAACATACTGTCGTGTATTTCTTATTTAGTTCAGTATGGTTATGTTCGTAAACGTGAGTCTTCTCTGACTTTCTTTTTTATTATGTACAGTAGTTCTATGTGATTGCATTTCGTCCTGTACCGTCCATTGGCATTGGAAACAAATGTTTTATTATATTGCAGAATTTTATGACGTTTTACACTGTTGTTTCTTCCTTATTTGTTTCCGGCTTTGTCTTTTGGTCTTTTGTCTAATGTGATATTAAGGCATGCTTTAATTAGGTAGGCGATATTGATTACTCACTTGTGATTATAGTATATTGTTATTGCTTATATATATATATATATATATATATATATATATATATATATATATATATATATATATATATATATATATATATATATATAATTACAGCTACGTTGGGAGAGTAGTTGGTAAGTATCGTATACAAAGATACAATCCCAGAGACAAGTATAGCACACAAAACGACTAAGTACTGTATATACAGTTGGTTTTTGAAAAAGGTTTTCTTTACCTTACAACTAAGTATAGTCATTTAGCTACAAGTGGGATAGATATATATTTTGCATCTTTATCCCATTACTTCTTGGTTCCATTATGGCTGACTTTGTAAAGGTTAAGGCAGAATTTATACAAAATGGAAAGGACTTTGGTTTCTCAGGCGATGATCTTATAGCCTATGTAAATAAGGAAGTAGCTTAATACAAAGATAGAGAAGAAAAGAGAGAAAAGAAAGAGAGAGAAGAAAAGAGAGAAGAGAAAGAGAGAGAGAAGAAAAGAGAGAAGAGAAAGAGAAAGAAGAAAAGAGAGAAGAGAAAGAGAGAGAAGAAAAGAGAGAAGAGAGAGAAGAGAGAAAAGAAGAAAAAGATAGAATAGAGAGAATTCGTTTGGCAGAAATTGCTGCAGAACAGGCGAAATTTGAAAGAGAGAAAACTTTTGAGTTAGAAAAATTACGTTTACATTCTTCTGGTACAAGGGAAGCTTATGGTACGGGATCGTCTAAGATCATTAATTTAAAATTGCCAACTTTTTCACTGTTGCATGATGACATAGGATTTTATATTTTGAGATTTGAATCAAGGGTTACTGCTTTAAATATACCTAAGGCTTTATGGCCTGAACATTTTGTTGGATTACTCACAGGTGAAGCTTTACAAACTTTGTTTAGCATTGCCGATGAGAAAAGAGATGACTATGAATCCATAAAAGAAGTATTCCTTCGCAAATATTGTTTGGACGAAGAAGGATATCGTCTAAAATTTAAATCTATGGTTCCTGTTGAGGGTAAAGGTTTCGAAGACTTTGTGTCTTCGGTGAAGATCTGTCTTAACAGATAGATCGAACAGTCTAATATTACTAAATCTTTCGAGGGTTTATGTGATCTCTTCTTTAGAGACAAAATTTTATCTTCTGTAAACTCGGAAAGTGTCTCATTCCTTCAAGAAAGGAAGCCTACAAGTGTAGGAGAAATGGAAAAATTAGGTCAACAATTTTCGGTCGCACACCCAAACTTGTCTTTAAGCAAAACGAGGGTCCTGGACAATAAGGGGTACTCTCGTTCTGCCCGTCCAGTGGATCGGAGAGGATCATATTTTTCTAGAAGCCAGAGTAGAGCACGATCACAAGTTCATGCTTGTCAAATTAATGTTGGTAAGGGTAATAATGACAATAATGAGAATAATACTCACGCCATTGCGTGTAATGTGAATCTTGAAAATAGTAGTAATTGCCCAGAATGTATGACACTATTTCAACCTGGATCTACTCCACGCCTGAGATGTGGACATGCCCTGCCAGTGTTAGCTTTTCATGACGGGATCGGCTCTCTCGTCATCCATAAGGGTTTTTTATTTGACAGACCCGTGTCAATATTACGTGACAGCGGATGCACGACCATTGGACTAAGGAAGGCACTAATTCCCCCTTCTTGTTTTACGGGGACCTCAATAAAGTGCGTAACTTTCGGTGGAACTGTCGAATGTTATCAACTGGCAGATGTGGAAATAGACACTCCTTTCTTTTCGGGAAATGTTAGAGTGTGTAGTCTCGATCAACCTTGTTGCGACTTGATTGTGAGCAACATAAAGGGAGTTAAAGAATGTTCTGCACAGGATATTTTTAATTGGAAGTTAGAAACTTCCTTCCTTGGCTAACGCTATTATAACCAGAGCACAACAAGCTGCAGAAACAAATGAATTAAATTCTTCTCTTCACACACAACACATTACAACTTGTAATTACATTGACAAAAATATATTTATTTCTGAACAACAACAAGATCCTACTTTGGGACATTTATTCCCATTAGCTAATGCTAGAACTATTAAACAGTCTAAAAATTTAAGACATTTGTTTCAATTTTAGGATAATATTATGATACGATGTTTTGATGATTATTCTTCCATTCTCAGACAAGTTATTGTGCCTACGTCATTTCGGGCACTAGTTCTGTCAAATGCGCATGACGTACCATTTGTTGGTCATATGGGAATTTCCCGTACGGCTTATAGATTACTAACACACTTTTATTGGCCTGGTGTTAATAAAAACATTTCAACGTATTGTAAATCATGCACTGAATGTCAAAGTGTTGCACGCAAGGTGCGCATCAGTTAGCACCCTTACAGGTCACAGATATCGCGGTACGCCCTTTTTCAAAATGGCTGTCGATATCATCGGACCTCTGTCTGTGAGGTCAACCAGAGGTTTTCAATACATATTAACATGTATTGATCTCTGCACAAGATGCCAGAAGCCATTCCTTTAAAAAATATTACCACAATATCAGTAACAGATGCGTTGCTGTCTATATTCTCACGCATCGGATTTCCGGAGGAAATCCTATCTGAGCATGGATCTCAGTTCGTGTCTGATGTTTTCAGCACACTTAGTATCCGTCATACTCTTTGTGCTAGATTTCACCCTAGTTCAAACGGGGTCGTGGAAAGCTGGAATGGTACATTAAAACAATTGTTGGGGAAGGTGACTACATCATATCCTCATGAATGGGATCGTTTCATTCCTGCTGTTCTATTTGCGTATAGAGAGGTTCCTAATCAACAAACAGGATTTTCCCCTTTTCAGTTAGTATTTGGGGCTAACCCCAGAGGTCCAATGTCTCTCTTACATGATTAACTGATAGAATCTGAGGTAAACAATAATGGGAAATCCAGTTATCAATACGTTACAGACTTTCGCCAACATCTTGTTGATGCATGTCATGTGGCAATTGAAGCATCCGATATGGCAAAATATAAAACCAGATCTCGCATTAATCGGAATAGACGACTAACTTCTTTATCCATTAATGACGATGTTTTTGTTCTCCTGCCACTCAAGGTAGATCACTTGCTAGCAACATGGCAAGGTCCTTTTAAAATGGTTGCGAAGAAAACGGACGTGGACTACGTTATTGATATGAGGGGTATACGGAAAACATTCCACGTTAACATGCTCCTACCATACATCACTCGTCTTCCTCAGTGTGGTAATGTGAGAGGTTATTGATGTTACTACACTAAGGGTAAACAAAGTGAGGTCCAGCTGTGTAAGTTCCCTGAGTCTAATTGATGATGATGATGTCAGGGTCCATATCCGCTACCTCTCTAAGATCTCACTCTGTGTAAAATAATCTCTGTGATGTTGTATGGCAAGTGTCTAGGGTAATGTATCTATTGTGATGTATGAACAATGTCAAACATAACTTTAACTCAATAAAAGTGAAGTAAGTAAGACTGTTGGTAAAGTTATATTAATATATTACATTTTTTTATTTTCCTGTACCTCAATTCTTTTGGGACAGGAATGTTTTCAAATCAAGAAAATTTTATTTACAACATATAAATAAATAAAGAGGACCTTTTTTCCATAACTGGTATATTAAAGTGTCACTGTATGTGTATCCCACAGTCTGATTTATTATTTTCTATAACCAAAAGTCAATTAGGTAAGGGTCTGTTGGTATCATCACGCCCACAGGAATTTCTGTTCTGGTTGTGGAAATTGTAAGATGAGATCTCATGTGCCCATTTAAAGGGACTTGACCTGACAGCCTGTCTGAGGTGGATGACTGTAGACTATGCAAGATCAACACAAGAGTCGGCTTCTGACCACTGATGCAGCATGCAGCTTTACTGAGGCTTCAATGTACACAAGGTCTGCCTGCACCCTTTTATATGCTGGCTATAACAATTCCACAACTAATCACTACTAAGATTACCTGGGGGTCAGTCACGTGTGCGAACCATTTGCACCAGACCCTATTTTCTTTGACTTCACTCCGTCCTGTGTTTACATTCTTCTTCCATATGGCTGCAACGCCCCTGTCACCCTAAGCATTGATTGTCCTCCCTAAAATCAGCTGGGGTATACAATTTTCTTCTTGTGACCTGTTAACTCTTTTGTTCAAACATCCTAGGTATGTTTTCATGTGTCATTAGAACACTGTGGCACTGCAGAAGATTGCTAGTGGCCTCTGGACTTACAGTCGTAATATTTTATGGCAATATTCAAACACAAATTAGTTTCACTTCCCTCTAAGTCTGCTTAGGCCTTCCTACTTAGGCTGTCGTAACCTCTTCCAACTAGCAATGTCGAACAACAAAATATGGCGCACAATCTGTGGCCAGTTACATGCCAATGAAATACTAATACTTATTTATCTTACCGCAAGTAAAGAATAATCACACAATCACAGGATTGACTAGCAGTAAATGGCTCAATTCCAGACTGCTGGGTCGTCCAGATGGCAAAGGCATTTGCCACCAACGCTTTGCATCTGCTCTCAACCTTTCTGTGTTTACGTTTTTCTCAAATGGCGGACTTATTCAAGCAAGGTTAAAAGTTATCAATTCCAACCAGCCAATCAAAAGACGCGTCAAAAAAACCAACTAATTTTGGACCATAAACATTGAGCGTTTTTCAGTGTGTTCGCTCGTCTGATTTTATTTATATCTTATATATCTCAGTTAATTATAGTTTGATTTTTAATATCAAAATTGATTATTAAACGGCCAGCTGTCCTCTATCTACCCCTATAGGTTTCCTTTATTTATTTCTCCTCGTTTTCATCTGTGTAATTTTTAAGTAATTAATTGTGCTTTTTCCCGAACTGAAAATATTAATAAAATAAATATTTCTACGTCAAGATAGTTTTATTAATGGGAAATCTTTATGGTATTATGTTAATCAATATCAGCGCTACAATTCCAGATATCTCTTTTCTTTTAATTCTCTTTAGTTTTTGAGTAATAAATTATTTAATTTTTGTTAATAACACATATTAGACATTTTTCTCACTCCAACCAAAATTTTTATCGTCACTATACAACGAGGTAACAATCCGATTGGTTGTTAATTTTTACGACGTTCGTTAATAAATATTGGGAGGGGTAGTGTGTTTTTTAGGGGTAATAACTTTAAACGGGTGGTAGTAGAAGAATTCAAATTCTTTAGCCAAATTGTTGGCGGTAGATTTTACGGTGGCCTTTAGACAAATTTCAAATGCGGTAGTTATTATTAGATTTTAGAAGTACGTTAGTTAATTTTCAAGCGGGGAAATTTGAGCGGGGTGTCACACAGATGTACTTTACTACACTCAGTTACAATTCATTTGTGATGCTATCATAAACTAACCTACATATCATGCATCTATTGCTTTGGTTGATGAGGTACAGACTAGCTTTGCTGATGTACCATCCACGTTTCTGGTAGCACCTATCCAGTCTTCAGAAACATGGAATGATGTTATAATCTGTACTGATCTACCAACAAGTCATAGGGATCAAACTCGTTCTATGTTGGAATCCTTTCAAGATGTTCTGTCTGATCTTCCTGGACGCACCAACATTATTACTCATGAAATCAAATTATCAGATTACACTCCGATTTCATTAAGACCATACGCGGTTCCTTTACATGTGAGAGATCAGGTTGAAAGTGAGGTGGATGGTGTGTTAAAACTTGGTATTATTTCACCGTCAGATTCTCCTTTCTGTTTTCCTGTGGTGGCGGTTCGAAAGAGAGATAAGTCCATTCGTATCTGCATTGACTTCCGTCGCATTAACAAGGTGACTATATCGAATTCCGAACCAATGCCTTTGCTGGAGGATTTGTTGCCACGCTTATCATCCGCCACATTCTTCAGCAAGTTTGACCTGTCTAAAGGTTACTGGCAGATTCCTTTGGCTGAGGTATCGAAACCTTTGACTGCCTTTGCCACTTCTCGGGGATTGTTTCAATACAATGTCATGTGTTTCGGTTTGCTGAACGCTCCAGCGACATTTGTACGCATGATGCGTCGCGTTTTAGGTAACCGCAAAGATCTTATTTCTTATATTGACTAAATTTGCATTTTTTATGACAAGTGGGATGAACATGTTGCTGGTATACAGTCTTTGCTCCAAACTCTCAGAATACATAACCTCACAGCTCGACCTTCCAAAATCGAAATCGGGTTCAGTGAGATTTCGTTCCTTGGTCATACGATCGGCCGACATATAATACAACCTGATGAGTCTACTTTAAAAAGGGTACTAGATCTTGCTATCCCAACTACAAAGAAACAAGTTCGTAGTTTGCTGGGACTCATAAACCTTTATCACAAGTTTATACAATGATTTTCCCTTTTAACTTCTGTCCTTTCTGCTCTGACAAATGAAGGTAAGCCTGACAAAATAGAATGGAACGAAGAGTGTGACCATGCTTTACATAACATCAAAGCACAATTTTCAAAAAGTCCTATACTAAGACTACCAGACGTACGACGTCCTTTTCTCGTTCTTACAGATGCATCTCTAAAGGGCATCGGTGGATGTCTGGTACAGACCTTTGAAGGCGAGTACCATCCTATATTCTACGTGAGCAGAAAACTATCGGATGCGGAATCCAGGTATCCAATTGTGGAGAGAGTATTATTGGCAGTGGTATGGACTTTACATAAGTTACAGAAGTTCCTGGTAGGTACTCATTTCACAATATACACCGATCAAAGATCGCTCACATATCTACAGACTTTTACATCGTCCAATGCACGTCTTACCAGATGGTCTTTACAAATACAAGGCTACGATTTTGACGTTCTCCCGATAGCGGGAAAGGACAATGTCCTAGCGGACACCCTATCCAGGGTTATGTAATAACTCGAATACATACGTGGTTCATACCCTCCACATTTAACAATGTTAATTGTGCGTAGTGTTTTGTAACAATGGTCACTATAGGGACTATAGATCACTATGCGAACATAGACCACGGTGTTTAACAGTGATGATCACATTTATGAGACAATATGCAAATATTTACTTATTTATCCATATTTTTTTTCTTTCTTCAATCGTTCATTTGTCATATCCATGTTTCAAAACTTGCATTACTTGCAGTACTATTTTCCTAATAAGTTGATTGCAATCTATGTCTATATCATTTAATTTGTCTGTGTATAATCATGAGTTGGATTAGCGGTGATCTTAAAAATTTGATCTCGCTTCATCTGGTAATTGCCTGTTTTCAGTCGTTCGCGGGTTGGGCGGGGTGGGGGGGGGAGTGCGGAGGGGGTAATGTGGCGTTGGCTATTGCGCGCCACATTTTAGAGAATAACCAAGAGTTTGGTGCTGGTGAGCGCGGCACGATAAAGAATTATCACTATGTGTATTTCGCACATGACGTAAACATGTTTGGGATAGAAACGAACAGAGCTGGTGTTTAACCTGAAGGGTTCGTTTGTGTTTTCTACCAGATGGTAGATATTTGAAAAAATATTCAATGGATAATGTCTGGAAAGACATCAATGTGTACAGAAATGAAATTAACAAATGAAATGGGTTCAGATAATGCTTATGTGGAAACACGGGATGTGGAATTTAATGAAATTAACATGTCATGCAATGCCTTGTGATGATGTTCAGTCTCTTCTTCTCTTCTTTGATCCTTAGCCGCCGACCGTCAAAGCAGTCAGTGGCCATTACGCCTGGTGGCGTCTTGTAGGGCAACAACAAATTGATTCCACTTTGCTCGGTCGGCGGCCATCCTTCGTACAGTTCCCCAACTCTGGTTCATTCTTTGCATCTCAGCCTCCACAGTCCTCCGCCAAGTTGTTTTTCGTCGGCCTCTCTTTCGTTTTCCTTCAGGGGTCCATAGCATAGCTGTTCTTGTGATGGCATCGGGGTCTCTTCTGAGGCCATGGCCAACCCAGCTCCAGCGTCTGCCAGCTATGATGGTGTGCATGTCCTCTTGCTCGCTCCGAGTAAGCAGATCTTGGTTGGTGATGATAATCGGCAAAAAGATTCGGATAATTTTTCTTAGGCATATTGTGTGAAAAGAGGACAATTTCGACATTTCCTTCTCTGTAACTCTCCAGCTCTCCGCGCCATAGAGAAGCACAGAAAGTACACAGCTCTGATATAATCCTAATTTTGTGCTTGTGCTGTACTGAGAGGACTTCCAGATTTTGTTTAGACTAAAAAGGCTGTTCTTGCTTTGTTCATTCTGTTGTTGATGTCTTTGCTTGCTCCACCGTCTGGTGTAACTATGCATCCTAGGTATGTTAAGCCATCTGTCTGTTCCAGTTGCTGATTCCTTACTGATACGGGCTCAGGGTTGCTCACATTGAGCGTCATGACCTCTGTCTTCTTTAGGTTGATGTTCAAGCCCACCTGCTGGCTATACTTATTAAGTCTATCCGTTTTTTCCTGGATGTGTTGATGTGAATGTGCTAGCAGTGCAATGTCATCTGCATATTCCAGATCTTCCAATGTAGAAAATGTAGTCCATCTTATTCCTCTTGGATTGCCCTCTGTTTTCTGGCGCATCACTCAGTCTATGACTGTTAAAAATAGAGTGGTTGATAAGGGGCATCCCTGTCGTACTCCTGTCTTCACTTCAAAGGTTAGGTTGCTCTGCCCAATGCTGCACGTAAAGTTGGCATAAAGGCTTTTTATGATTGACACTATGCAGCTTGGAATTCCATAAGCCCTCAGTATTTTCCATAAACTGTCCCTATGTATACTGTCAAAAGCCTTTTCAAAATCAACGAAATTAATGTACAACTGTCTTTGCCATTCTGAGCACTGCTCTATAATGTTCCTGAGGGTAAATATACGATCTACACATCTTCTGTTCTTTCTAAATCCTGCTTGTTCTTTCCTCAGTTTGTGGTCTACTGCTTTTGAGATTCTCTGTATAATTATCCTGCCTAGTATTTTGCTGGGAACTGAGAGAAGAGTTATTCCTCTCCAATTATTGCAGTCTGCAAGATCTCCCTTCTTGGGCAATTTGACAATTATTCCTTTTCTCCACTCTGTTGGTGTTGTCCCTGTTTTCCAGACTTGTGCAAATAGTGGTTCTAATAGTTCTGCTGCTAGCTCTGGGTCTGTCTTAAATAGCTCTGCATTTAAGTTATCATGACCAGGAGCTTTTCCATTCTTTAACCCTTTGATTGCTGTGATGATTTCTTCTTTTCGTGGGATGTCTGTATTAACATCTAGATCATTTTCAGCCTCAGGAACATTCAATTGTGTCTCTGGTGGTTCCTTATTCAGAGTTTCTCTGAAATGCTCTGCCCATCTTGTTTCCTGTCCCTCTACTGTTGTGATGAGATTTCCTTGCTTATCTCTTACTAATGTAATATTGTTTGCACCTCGTTTTCCACTGATGATTTTAGTTATTTTGTATACTGTGCTTTGTTCATTTCTCAGTGCTGCCTCTTCTGCCTGTCTTGCAAGGTCATCCAGAAATGTCCTTTTGTTAGCACGGGTTTGACGTTTAACTTCCTTGTCCAGCTGACTGTACTGTTCACTATATATTGCCTTTAATCTGGGAGACTTAGCTTCTGTTTTCTTTCTTTTCATTTCCTTTCTCTTCGCTATGGTGGTTAGCGTATCTGGTGTTATCCAGTCTTGGCTCTTTCTTCCCTGAAATCCCAAGCATGACTTGCTGCTTTCCTTGTATATTGTTGAGATGGTGTTGAATCTCTGGTCAACATCATTGGTCTCTGTTCTTTCCTGGCTTTTGATAATCTCATATCTTCTCTTTACGTCGACCACGAAAGCTTTTCTGGTGAGGGGATCCTTCAGTTTCGTGATGTTGTATCTTTTCTGTTTGACTGCAACTAGTGCCCTGTATATAGAGAGTGACGACAACTAAGGTTAGCCCGAAAATAGCGGCCAAACCCGTATCGCTGGAAAAAGGACCCAATCGAGACTTTCAAAATTAGCTACAAATACAGTAGCACATATTTGTATCTAAGGTCCTTTTTCCAGCGATACGGGTTTGGCCGCCATTTTCGGGCTAACCTTAGTTGTCGTCACTCTCTATATACAGGGCACTAACTGCAACTGGTCCAGCAGCTCTGAGTTTCACTTTCAGTCTTGCTACTACTAGGTGATGATCACTTCCCACATCTGCGCCTCTTCTTACTTTCACGTCTTGTAGTGCATGTCTCCATCTGCCATTGATCATTATGTGATCTATCTGGTTTCTGTCTCGTCCGTTTGGTGATTCCCATGTTAACTTGTGCACTTCCTTGTGTGGAAAAAGTGTTCCTCCAATGACCAGGTTTTAAATACTGCAGAAGCTTATTAATTTGTCCCCATTCTCATTTGCTGTTCCACTGCCGCATTTCCCCATTACTCTTTCGTTATAATTATTGTGTGCTCCCACTTTCGCATTTAGGTCTCCCATTACTATAATGAGATCGTACCTGGGTGTAGTTTCCATTTCTTTTTGTACCTGTTGATAGAACTCGTCCTTGATCTCTTCATCGCTGTCGTTTGTTGGTGCATAGCATTGTATAATTGTGGTGTTGGTGAACCTCCCTCTTAGTCTTGCTCTTATCAGTCTGTTGTTGATGGGTTTCCATTCCAGTAAAGACCTTTCCATTCCTTTCTTCAGGATAATGGCTACACCTTCGTTGTGCTGACCATCCTCTCTGCCAGAATAAAGTACTGTTTCCCCTGTAGCTGTTTTTATTCTCCCCCTACCTGTCCATCTGCTCTCGCTTATTCCCAGGATATGTATCTTGTAGTTCCTCATCTCTGCTGTGATTTGTCTCAGCTTTCCTGCCTCATTCATAGTTCTGACGTTCCAAAAACCAATTCTGGTTTCGTGTTTTGCGGTCGGGGCATCCGTTTTCATGCCAGTGGCTTCCTTTCGGCTTTCACCACTGTCAGTCATACGAGCCTGAGACTCCGGATGTCCGTCCCGCAGCAAAGATTTTCCATTTATTGTTGTTTCCGTAACGTACGATTTTTTTTACATAGACAGGGGTGTCGGCCCTGTGCTAAAACCCCCAACCTGGAGGACCAGAGTACCAGCTTTTGTCTGACCCCTACCCACGCAGACCAGTCCAGCTTGGTTGCACCTACCAGGAGTAAATCTCCCGCTGGCATAGCTCTGGAGATTGTCAGGGTACACAAGCTGCCATACCGCTACAAGGTATAGGTACCATTGATGGCAGGATGTTCAGTCTACGTTGTATTAAATATTGGAATATCAACAGAGTTTCCAAGTCGATATATTTAGCGTTGAATTGGGTCATTGGAATTACTGTTACTGAGTTGTATTGTGGCTGCTATGAACCTTGAGGACATTATATCTATTAACCCTAGACACAGTGAGAAAAGGAGCATAATACTCAACTGAATAATATAAACTTTGACGCCACATCCCACAATCCTTGAATCTAGCATCGAAATCGCCAGCAATTAAACACCTTGTGTTAGAATCTTCAGACAATTCCATCAGAAAATCCAACTACTCTCTTCTGTAAGATGGTCGACATGAGCATATCAATTGTAGACTCGCCCCCCTGACCGCCTATATTCACAGCAATCCCCTGCAATTCCGCATCCTCGCTAATTTGGGAACTTGTATCCAGCCACGTACGAGGGAGCTCGTGTTTTACAAATATAGCTTGCCTTCGTCTACCAGGCCCACATGGATTGGAGTAACATCTGTAGCCTGGGCAATTGATAACACTATTGGCTTTAAAATTTGTCTCCTGGATCATGAGGATATCGAAATAGTAGATGATTGTTTGTAAAATGGCTGCACATTGATTGGCACTTCGACAATTCCAGTATCATATACGCACATATTTCATCGATAGGCGATCGGCTTTCTTTCTGAACTTTCTCTTTCCTGTCCTTCTTTTTCTCTCTCTCCTTTTCTCTCCTCTATTACTTCTGATAGCCACTTTTGTCATTGAAAATTGCTTCACGTGTACGTGGCTCAACGCCAATAAACAGCATAAAACATAAACATTAAAGCAAGACCTACTTATGCGAGCTGCGTTTTCGTCAACATTTTTATTATATCACAAGGATGACCTCCTCCACCACCTGTTGCCACACGCTTCAGTAGCTCAGATCCTCAGGGAGCACTTAACGTCAAGATTTCTACCATAACATTCTGTTTTTCTGATAACAGAAGTCGGTAACTCTTGACAGCAGCTTAAGCTTTAGTGATGTTGTTGTTGATGTTTAATTAGGACTGTTGAGCTTTTTGCTCTTTTGCAGTCAGCTCCAAGTCTTACAGTCATTGGTATTATCTACATTATAGATCTAGGCTTTTCCGGTGGCTTTTCTGCCATTCTGAAACATGTTGAGTTGAAGGCATGAGATCCAGTTTCTCCAAAGTGGCTTGCGTTTAAAAGATCATCACATCCGGTCCTAAGCTAGGAGGAAGAAGCACGTGGCATACTGTACATTTCCCGCCATCCAAAGGGGCTCTCCAAATATTCAGAGCCAAAATACTGTGCTCTTGATCTGAGCTCTCCCAATGAATTGTCATGTCCTACACTGAGCCAATTCTCAGCTCCCCCCCCCCCTTGCCTATCATAGTGTCCATAGTGAGATCCTCCTGCCTGCAGCCAATCACGTAAAAAGCCAGAGTTATGTCTGGGGCTCACGTGACTCCTCCAAGCTTAGTGTGCAATGCAATGCTGGGTTCTCAACAAGTTTCACCTTAGGAGGAATCCCTGGAAGTGTGTGGCTGATTTCAAGAGTCAATGAAGGTTTAATTAGCCTCACAGTCAGAGGTTCATTTCCAAATCTACATACTATAGCATTGTGCAAAGCTGGTGGTCATATAAGGATGACTCCAGACATGCCTCCATGCCTCCTTACTTGATAAATCCCCATACCTTAAACACCAAACGCACCTTAGTTTTATTTTTTATATCATGATCTCCCGTTCAACCTCTGATGGGATATAATTAGTATAATATTTTCAATTCCAAATAATATGAATAATTGCCGAAACGTGAAAGTGGCATCACATCTCCCGTCCAATCATTGTAAATAGGGCAAATCAAAATGATTAATTCTGCGTGTATGTAAATAAAAAAAAGTACACAAACAAACAAAAACAAAACAGAGATTTAAAAAAAGGCAAACAAAAAACACGAAGCAAATAAAATGAACAGGAGCAGGAGTGAAAAGGCCTGGTGTGCTTAGTTAGATATTTAATTGACTTTCACCTGTCAAAAGTCATATAAATTGTAAGAACAGCATCATACCTTCACCTTCCCAATTACTATATATTAACCTTTGTTCGTGTTAAATATTGTTTGACAATATTATGCAGTTCCCTAGGTCTGTCTATTCTTAACACCTCCTCTATATTTATAGGTAAATTTGAAACCTGCAAATAATCTAATATTGGTATTCTCATTTGTTCATACCTCTTACATTTTAACAAGAAGTGTTCTATATTATTGTCTTGAAGACATTCTTCACAGTAAGGTTCTTCTGTTCTGAAATAATCTTTTCCCAGCTGTAGTCAGAGAAGTTTCTCATTACTGGGAATTTTCAATGCCCTAGAAATCTGACATTTTCTTGCTAGAGCCTTGAACATCGTATATGCATGTCTTCCTTTCAGATTTTTATCCCACTCTGCTTTCCATTCATCTGTTAAAATAATAATAGCCCCTTCAGTCATAAATGACTATGAGAATGCGCACCTGAGGTGTTAGCCCTCAGCTGCTTATTTTCCTGGTGTTCCTTTCGACGTTTTCTCCTCTCTTCTGCTTGCCGTGAGAGCTTCTTTTCACCCAATCTGAGGTGGCGCCGTAGAGAGCATCGCCACTTGGTGCGATCAGCAGCTTTATCCTCCCAGATTGCTGGATTTATGTCCAGTGCCCTCATGTCTCTCTTGCACACATCTTTGAATCTCAGCTGTGGTCATCCAACTGTTCTATTGTCATCTGCCAGATTCATCTGTTATTATTTCTTTAATTAAGCTTTTAATCTCTGATTTACTCATCACTACATTTATTAGTGTAACTGTCTTTTTTCTCTTGTTGATGTGATCACTGGCCCAAGACAGTATACATGTTGTTAGATGTGTAGTGCGAGCGTATGATGAATTGAGTGTGGGTGCGAATGAAGGCGCGAATGTGTTTAGGCTCGTATAGATGTAGATCCTGCACCCCATACTCTCACATGCAGTAATCAAGGATGCTTTGACACTGCAGGCATGTTTCAAGACATTTATTGACGGGAACACACATAATATCAACAGGAACAGTCAGTGTAACAAGGTCATGCTGACCTGACATCGATAGGTATACATTTGGCATTCAAAAAAGGTAAACATCAGAATAGACGTGCATGGTCAATAGCAAAGTTCTTCAATAATGACAGTTCGTAGCGTCGCCCTTGGCGTCTCTGACTAAACGCGTCAGATGCCTTAGTTACTATGACACATAGGTGCAACTTGGCACTCCCTGCCAATTGCACATATCAGGCTGTAGTATAATAGCCGAAAGCACAGGCCTCGTTCTGACGTCGGCCGTGTACTTCTGTTAAATAGGTTATCATCAACCCTGCAGTAATACTTATTGTAGATAGAAGTTCCGCCAATCTGCGGCTCCCACAATATATCTTCGTCACTGGATTTCTGGACAATATAAGACTAACAGTCTTGGATGGCTACCTCGAGCACAAATATATAAGTTCTGAAATGGCGGATCAGTGAGCTGCTGTTCACCCTAGGTAATCCTTTACATGTTCTGCCACCGAAAAGCGTAATAATGCATAAAGGTCGGTATTACCTGGCAAATGAATCCTCAGAACAACACAAGGAATTCTGTCGTCATCCCGACGCACAGAGATTCACTGGGGAAAACTGCCATAGCAGTTACTTCGAAGATTCTCCCCGAAAAAACAATGGACTCTTGGTCCCTTCAGAAAAACAGGACCTCCCGGCTTCCCGGAAGTATATCTCACTCCCGCTTAAAAAACCTTCCCATAGGCCTACGCCGAACTGTCAACCTCTGACCCTAAAGGTCAAACACAATGAATGAATAAACAAGGGAAGACAACCCCTAATCAACCTGACATCGCAGGTAAAGACACAATTATACTTATGATACAAACATAAGCAAATAACTTGACAGATGACTCCGTCGAAAATGACAGCAACATTACTACCACCCCCCTGTAAAAAAAAAATGCAATTTTTTTTTTTTAATATGTCCATGAGCAAGATAGCACCAGTATCACTTCTGTGCTCATGCAAACAATGAACCTAATATCAGGTACAATAGAAGAGGGTACAAATCATCTCTCAACATAGGAGAAAATATTTCCTTTAAGCCAAACAAACTAAGGGATACCATTCAAGAAACCTAAGTTGCTGGCAATACCAATCATATATCAAACATTACTAAATAATATAATCATAGCAATATACAAATGTCAATGCTATTTTAGCAACATATCACTGATGGATGGACAAAATGAAATTTGTTAAATTATCTAAACATCATCCAAATACATTTGTATTACAACATATTATGATATTAAGGACAGACCTAAGTCTGAAAATATATCAGGAAAAACTAGGACACAAGATTTAACTGGAATCATGTGGGCATCTAGACAATATGTCCGCCATCACATTATCCGAACCACGGATAGCTCGCACCGTGAAATGGAAAGGCTGAAGAGCAATAGCATAACGAGTAGATCTCGAGCTCTTCAAATCCTTACTTTGCATAGCCGTAAGAGCTTTTTGGTCGGTTTCCATAAAGAAATGCGCGCCCAGAAGGAACCTTTGTAGCTTAAGAATGGACCAAACCATAGCCAACAATTCACGGTCCAAAACCGAGTAATTCCTTTCTGCCGCATTCAGCTTCCTAGAAATATACATTTACAGGATGCAGAGTTCCTGAATATTCCTGCATTAGTGCCGCTCCAATCCCAGTGGAAGAGGCATCACTACGAAGGACAAAAGTCTTATCAATCGTCGGTAGTCTTAAGATAGGATGAGATGAGAACAAATTCTTAACCTGATCCAATGAAGATTGGCATTCTTGGGACCAACGCACCATATTAGGAGAACCTTTTTTCAATAACGTTGAAAGTGGTGCCATAATGGAGGACAGATTCTCAATGAATCTTCCATAGAATTGTATCAATCCCAAGAGACTACGCACTTGCTTTTTTGTCTTCGGAACCGAGATATTTAATATCTTTGAAATGTTTTGGTCCTCTGTCTTCAACAGACCATGACCAACTCGATGACCTAGGAAGGAAATTTCACTAAACCCAACAAAAGCTTTAGAGGGTTTAGCAGTCAATCTATGCTCACGTAGAGTAGATAGCAATTCCTTTAGACCCACATAGTGTTCTTCCCAAGTATCGCTGAAAAGACAGATGTCGTCTAAATATGCAATGACATCTGCACGATCTGATAGAATTCGACGCATCATGCGCACGAAAGTCGCTGGGGCGTTCATAAGCCCGAAAGGCATAAAATTCCATTGAAACAGACCCCTAGGTGTCGAAAAAGCAGTGAGAGGTTTGGCGTGTTCCGTCAATGGGACTTGCCAATAACCTTTCGACAAGTCTAGTTTAGTAAAGAATTTAGCTTTAGAAAGTCTAATAAGTAGATCATCTAATAACGGCATAGGTTCAGCATCGAACTTCGTAACTTGATTTAATTTGCGATAATCAACGCAAAGACGTATGTTATTGTCTTTCTTTCGAACAATAACTATCGACGAAGAATAAGCTGAAGTGGATGGTTCAATTATTTGTAGTTGAATCATTTCATCCAATTCTTTCTCGACTTGTGCTTGAAAATGAATAGGTATTGGGTATGGTCTTACTCTGATCGGATTACGATCAGTAAGTATGATGTCATGTTCTATGACATCTGTGTGTCCAGGAATGTCGGTAAGGACATCCTGATATGATTGTAACGTAGAGGATACTTGACGTTGTTCCTCAAAAGACAAGTTGGAAGAGACTGTAACGTCTCTCCACGATTCCGTTGAAGTAAGTGGAATCGCAGGAAGAGGTAAGTTCACGTCAGAAAAAATAGTTTCCTCATCCTGTATAACAGACAGGGATGAGATGTGACCATGTTGAACTGGAGAGTCGTCCGTCGCCTGGAAAATAGGCTGTAAATAGTCTGGACGTTCAATAAACTCTGTTAGCATATTTATATGGAAGGTTTTATGCCTTCCATCCACATCGACAATATAGTCGACATCAGAAATTTTCGAGACTATAGTGTATGGACCCTTCCAAGAAATGAGAAGTCTATTCTCTCTTGAGGGCAGTAAGACATATGCTTTGTCTCCAGGACAAAGTTGACGTAGGCGTCTTTTCTTATTAGCAAATCGCCTAGCTTTTTCTTTCGCAAATTCGGAAGATGAAGTTGCTAACCTGCACGATTCGATAATCTTTTCTCTAAGAGCTATAACATATTCATATGACGATTGTGTATCATCGTCAATATTATCGGAAGTTATCAAATCGTGTAACAAGGACATTGGCCCGCGCGGTTGCGCGCCAAAGACAAGTTCGAAAGGAGAAAACCCTGTATGCTCGTTGGGAACCTCTCTATAGGCAAAGAGGACTGCAGGTAAAACCCTGTCCCAATCTTCAGGATGATCCTCCGTTATCTTGCCAAGTAAGTTCTTTAGTGTCCTGTTAAGACGTTCTACCAATCCATTGGACATTGGATGATAAATACTACTGAGAGACCTTTTAATGTCTAGCGTAGCCATTACCTGAGACATAACGTCCGAAATTAACTGAGTGCCGTGATCCGACAGTATTTCTCCGGGGAATCCCAGACGAGAAAATACGAGCCAAAGAGCATCAGCGATATCGACAGTTGATATGCTCTTCAGAGGAATAGCCTCTGGCCAACGCGTGCACATGTCCACGCAAGTGAGGATAAATTGGTGTCCTCTGGCTGACTTAATTTTGAACGGACCAATGATGTCTATAGCCATTTTCTGAAACGGCCGAATCGGAATATCTGCAGCCTGAATAGGAGCAGCATGTCTCGGACCCCTAGACTTGACCTCTTGACAAATTTTTGCAAGATCGGCAATAAATTCGGATGTCTTTATTCACGAATGGCCAAAAGAATGACGCAAGGACTCTAGTTTTAGTTCTGGAAAAACCCATGTGTCCAGCACACTGAGAATCGTGTGCATGCCGAAGAATTAAGGCTCTCATACACTTAGGCACAAGAATTTGCGAATGCATAGACTTGTCCGAGGTTTGTACCATTCGTACCAATATACCATTCTTCATAGTAATATACGATTTGTGATTCGTATTTTGATTGGGATCCCCTTTCTTTGCCAGAAGGAAGTATTTCTTCAAAGAAGGATCCTCTTCTTGACGTTTAACAAACGAGTCATGGGAAATCACCAAGTGCTCGTCTTGGCTATCAACTTCATTACTATTATCAGATGAAGTTGGGGGATTAAGAGCTTGAGCTCTTGTCACCACTGCATTGACCGTTTGAATGTTTTTTTCTTCCCAACTAGAAATTTGTTGCGGGGTGCATTCTTTAACCCCATGAATACGACCGATTATAAGATCCGCAATAGGATTAGGAAGAAGACATGCATGGACATCTCCTGTGAAGAAAGGAGTGTCAATCCTAATAATAGCAGTAGGATAGCTTTCCATAGTACCACCAAATGTAACACATTTGATTGTTTTTCCAGTGGCACAGCAAGGATCTATCAGAGACTCCTTAACCCCGACGGTAGTACATCCCGAATCGAAAAGTACTGAGACTAGCCTATCATTTATTAGACCTTTATCTAAGATGAGAGATCCTCTCCCATCATGCGCAACTGTAGCAGGTAGAGCAGGAAGAGGGTGACCACAACTTAGCGTAGATACAGTCGATGAATCGAACAATGTTAAGCATTGGGGGCATTCAGTTGCTCTCCCAAAATCGAAAGCACAACCAGTGATAGCCCTAGAGTTACCACTATCATTTACTGTATTACAGGCTCCATCAAACTCTTGTTGTGCAGAGTTTGCCTGTTGGTAAGGTCTTTTCTTGTTAAACCTAGGTCTACCTCGATTATCATTTCCCCTGTAATTATTTTGACTATCATTTCCCCTGTAATTATTTCGACTATCATTTCCCCTGTAATTGTGATCATATTGTCTATTGTACTCATCATTCCGGTTTGAATCCCGGTTTCTAAATTCACCATCGTCATAATCTTGACGTCGAGAATGATTACCTCGAAAATTTGAATAGTTATTATTTGGATAGCCTTTGCGAAAGTGTCTCAAATTATTACCACTAAAATTACGAGAACTACCATCTTGTCTCCACTGCATAGACGAAGAACCATCATGTGTTGGATTACTCCGCTTCTGAGTGTAATTTTGATTACTTCCCCTATTCCAATTTTGTTGAGCACCCTGAAATTTTTTTTTGAAATTAGGGCCATATGGTGTTGCCGAAGCAGCTGGCAACCCTTCTTTCACTTTAGAATTGCTAACTGTAGCATGGGGATGTGCTGTGGCATACTGACAACAATATTCCTCCATTTCTTTTAAGTTTTTAGGCTTACGCTCATGAAGAAATGCAAGAAAAGAATCATTAACAGATGACAAAACCTTATCTCGCAATAATAAGTCCATTAGACCTTCATATGTTTTCTCAATCTGAGACAACTCAACCCATCGTGTAAATGTACGACGTATCTTTGTAACAAAATCAGAGAAATCTACTCCATTTTCTGGCAACATTGTCCTAAAACGAAGACGATAGTCTTCTTGTTTTA
>JAMPIV010016215.1:0-341794 GCA_024509875.1 Oreohelix idahoensis | reverse complement strand
AAATAAATAGATTAATGTGTTTCCAGGACCTTATAATTTAGTCTTGAAATATAAATGAGTGAAAATAATGTGTGGTAGATTTTTACTAGTGCCTAGTCCCGATTGCGGCTGCAATAGTTAAGCACCAAGTATTTCATTCATAAGACTGGGCAAGAAAGGCAAACTATTTCACACATGAAACCAGGTAGAGAAGCGATTTATTACTTTAATTTAAATAATATTAACTAGTTGGGAAGATGGCAACCGGGAGGACCACGTGTTGATGACCGTGCGTAAAAGAAGGCGCCAAGGAGTCTGCATTTAACACTCTTAGTTATCACTTAATGTTACGCAGTTTTATATCGTGTGAATTGACACGTGGGTGAAAGTAGGTTAAATGTAATTGTCCCCAGTAATAGAAGAGTTTTCGTAGTAAATTTCCTTTATGTGATGACTTTAGTTCTAGTGTTAAGTCAAGAGTAATTTTATTTTGTTCTTTAATGTAAGAGTAATTAAGTGTATTTCACGATTATTGATTATTCTACTGTATATCTTTGGTGGGTTACTTTGAGTGAGGTGAGAATATATATTTAGATTTCTGGAGAGCGCGAGCCACTCCTTGGTGCGTAAGGCACTTGGAGAAGAGGTGTTTCTCTGTTTGCTCCTAGCGGAGCATGGAAACACCAATGCGGCCGGTGTCCATTACAGGCCCACAAGAAGCATTTTTATGCTATTGCAGTGGTTGTTTCTGAATCAATGTGTTTCATGTGATGAGTTCCCAATCTCATCAGGGGTCATATACGACACGCTTGTTGCCAGGCGCACCAGTCATCACTTACGACATGTTCGGAATGCAGTAATGAATATTGAGATGGATCAGTTGCGAGGTGGTGGTTTATTCTCATGAAGGAAAGTATTTGTTGTACATATAGTTGAATATTATTCTATGTCCATTTTGTTATGATTTAATTATTGTTATGTGAAGAATAGTTTGTGAGAGCACGTGGGCTCACTTGGAGATATATATTTCTCTTCTCCGCTCCTGAGGGAGCATGGGGCCACCAGTGTGGTTTGCCTCCGCATGAAGTATTCATATGCTCGTGCAGTAGTGGCTTCGGTAGCAATCTGTGTTACATGGTGAGATTGCCAGCCTCATGCACAACACCATACTAGTCTCATTGGACAACATGCATGAGTGTGGGTGTGTGACAGTTGAGTGTGTGCTCTTGCAGTAGTGGCTTCGGTAGCAACCGATGTTACACGGTGAGATTGCCAGCCTCATGCACAACACCTTACTAGTCGCATTGGATGACACGCATGAGTGTGTGCGTGTGTGATAGTTGAGGGTGTCAGGTGGCGTGGAAGGACCGTTTGGCAGGTGAGAGTATCGTTATTTAACTATGATTTTAACTAGCCCGTGCTTTGTTTGCGTTTCAGGATTAGCAACTGAGCACTAGCTGGGTGTTTGTTTGGTGTTTGGTTTGTTGGTTTATTTGTTTAATGTTTGCTTCAGTGTGCTCTTAATGTCACTGATAGGGTTGTAAAAATAAATACAGCCCCTGCCTTAAGAATCAGAGTTTTATTGTTGAATCGGGTCGGTTGCGAGTGTGCAAGAGAGTGATCACATATCACAACATCATCATCAGCTCGCCCACCCTATCACAATTACATGTTGCTGTTTAATTCCCAAAAAAGAATGATCTCGCTCGGAGCATTAATCATAAAGTTATACTAGAATTACTGATGTGCGATTCATAATTTATCATTAGTTAACGTGGCAATTCCAGAGTGTCTTGCCTGTGTTAAGACAGACACCAGTGAAGAATATGTCATATTTTTGCTGCTATGGCGGTAAGAGATGATGACTGATTGGCAGGGCCGTAGATAGGACTTAATAAACGGGGGGAGGGGGGGGGATATAAAAACATTTCGGCGCAAAACATGTTTAATACAGTATAATTTCCCCACAAATGTTTTTCACCAAACCCTAAAAGGGAGGGGGGGGGGGGGGTTTGAACCCCCAACACCCCCCTCCCCTGTATCTACAGCCCTGCTGGTTGGAGCCCAGTGAACCACACATCAACACTATTCTGTCGTACTTTTTAATTGTTGTAATCGTCTACCAAGGGTTCTATTTCACCTTCCTACACTGTCTCTACCATATGAATGAGTTGACACCGTGCACTGTTTATTTCAACGAGAAAGCTAAAAGCTGTATTTTTTCAACTGAAACTGATTCTATGTGTCATGATGTGGTACAGTCATTATGGTCAGTGCTCTGTAAGGCCATCTTGTAACACAACAAAAGCCTTGTGCACAACAGCGCTGGTTAGTACAAATTTCCTGACAAATCTTCGTTCATAGTATGAGAAGATACATATTCTTTTCATGTGTGCATTTGAAAATTCTAACTTTATAAAGTTCCAGTATTGTAATAATATACTCAGAAACAACTTGCACGCGCATCACGCGGGCTGGTACTTATTTCTGAACCTGTGAAAACTCCCAAGGCGACTACTTCATTTGGCAGTCTTAGCACTAGTGGCGTGGGAAATAACTGGCACATACTCGGGAGTCAATCAGTTGGACACCTGACAGTTAAACATCTGGTCAGCCAGGACACTCGACTGTATGAACACCAAGTCACATAGACATTCGGTCAATAGGACTGCGCTTAAAAGGACATGTCAGAACAACCCTCGGTCACGATCCCAAGTAGAGCCATGAGGGTTTTCATACGGATCATGGATAAGTCTCTGTTTGAAAGAAAGTGTAAATTTTCGATATTATTATATGCGTTTTGTTTCTTAAGAAAATCACAGGTAGTGTTTGCCACTGATTTTTATATTGAGCTGTCATCTTGAGCTCTAATGATGACATTCTGGTAACTTTGACTTCCTCTTCCGCCAGTTTTCTTTGTGTTCTTTTTGCCCCCCCCCCCCCCCCCCCCCCCCTCACTTCTCTTACTACGTGGGCTCAGGCCAAGGGGCACGTCCTGTTATACTTGCCTATTGTTTCCAAACGGTACGTCTTTTCCATCTACATCCCCGCTGTTTAATTTCCAGATGGGTTATTGTCCGGCCACCTTCTTAAGTTACTTCTAGTTGTTCTTTACAAAGAACGCGAGGTGTACTTATTTTGATAAGGGTCTGAACTTTGCACGTGGCCTAACCGGCATAATGCCATGTCTCTGATTCACAGAGCAGATCTCTTGTTACATGTAGTGCTGGCAGTGGCATAACTACAATTTAAGGGGCCCCCGGGCACAAATTAAGTGGAACTTTCCTTATATAGAGACTCCATCAGAGTGGTCAGTTTGAGGGAAATAACGTTCGGAATAAGTAATTAAGAGCCTATTTATTGCAATGCAAGAGACAATATTTGTGTCACAGGGTTGGCTATACAATTTAACAAATGAGAACTTAAAATCTTTTTGAAGTACCAAGGACATTTTCATATATGAGGAATCAGTAACTGAGACATGAAATAACGTTTAACACTTGAACAAAGACAATTAAAAGGATATGTATAAGGGTCCCTTCTGACTACTGGATGGGACCTTCTCGGTGCCCGGAGCCTCCCGGGACGTCCCGGTCTAACAGTGCGGTAGTTACGCCACTGATTGCTGAGCACGTTTACTACCAAAGATCTTAGTTTCTGTTTCATTTAACCATGATACCATCAGAGCTTATAATTTAGTCCCGTAATTCTGCTCTGTTGTGCGATTCTCAGAGATAAATAAATTTCTTCAGGTCATTTAAACAAAAATGCAGCGTTCTTAGAGTTTTTATTTTAATTATTACTATTATTATTATTTAATGTAACGTCAAATATCTGTTGAGGTGTTTGTCATGGGGCATAAATATGTATAAAAAATGGGAGATAATATTAGGTGTAGCGTATTTGCGTATGATATCCCTTTCTTTTGTGAGTGTGATTTTTTTAAGTTAGAGGCAGTACCATAGCAGATATTGTCGTAGGGCTGTGAAGTGTTAGACTTCACTATTACTAGGTCTCAGAGGCGGCTCCAATGTTTTTGTCTGGTGGGGTATGTACAATAAATAATTTTGTCGCCACATGTACCAAGAAAGGGAGATGCATGCAGTTTCAGCACTCTACTATGAATGGGACATAAAGTTACTTATCTACATAACTAGGCCACAATATCTTTTATATTTGGACACACGCTCTAATTTAGCCGAAGATTCTTGTGTATAGGTTGAACGGAGCGCGCCTCGCTAAAACGAGGCAGAACTCTTATTTAACACCCAAAAAAATGTGGAACATAAAGGTTTTGAGACTTACCACTATATCAACTTAATAAAGTACGCATAGCTGCATCAAGTACAAACCTTACCACTATAGAAAGCATCAACTTAGTCAAGTACTTACCACTATAGCAAGCATCAATTTAGTCAAGTACTTACCACTATAGCAAGCATCAACGTAGTCAAGTACTTACCACTATACCAAGCATCAACTTAGTCAGGTACTTACCACTACAGCAAGCATCACTCTAGTCAAGTACTTACCACTATAGCAAGCATCAACTTAGTCAAGTACTTACCACTATAGCAAGCATCAATTTAGTCAAGTACTTACCACTATAGCAAGCATCAACGTAGTCAAATACTTACCACTATAGCAAGCATCAACTTAGTCAAGTACTTACCACTACAGCAAGCATCACTCTAGTCAGGTACTTACCACTATAGCAAGCATCAACGTAGTCAAGTACTTACCACTATACCAAGCATCAACTTAGTCGAGTACTTACCACTACAGCAAGCATCACTCTAGTCAGGTACTTACCACTATAGCAAGCATCAACGTAGTCAAATACTTACCACTATACCAAGCATCAACTTAGTCAAGTACTTACCACTACAGCAAGCATAACTCTAGTCAGGTACTTACCACTATAGCAAGCATCAACGTAGTCAAATACTTACCACTACAGCAAGCATCACTCTAGTCAGGTACTTACTACTATACGAAGCATCACTCTAGTCAGGTACTTACTACTATACGAAGCATCACTCTAGTCAGGTACTTACTACTATACGAAGCATCACTCTAGTCAGGTACTTACCACTAGGGCTGCACCGAATATTCGATTCGGTGCCGAATAGTGCATTTCAATGAACTATTCGTATTCGGTCGAATATTACGCTGCCATCAAATACGAATACAGTAAATTTCTGTCCAGCACTTGCCGACAACACGTTTTCAGATAACAGATGTCTTTTGGCAGAGAATGTTGAGAGACTCGTTTTTTTTTAAGCCAATGCATGTTTCAAGCAGCAATTAAAACAACTGATTAATAGCTAGTTAGTAGTATTAAATAGTTCCAAGATATTTGCCTTATTGTGTGTAAAACTGTATAATTAATAAACATGTCAGTATGACCTAGTCAACACAACTTTTTATGCCCAACATTTACTCACTATTCGTATTCGTATTCGGCCGAATAGTTAAAGGCCTCTATTCGTATTCGTCCGAATAGTGAAAACTACTATTCAGTGTAGCGCTTCTTACCACTATAAGCAAGCATCACCCATCACCATATAATACTCTACCATCAGTTAGTTATGTGGTGTTACTTTAACAACAACAACAACACGAAGTTAATTATCGTTATCACCAGATGTTAACGAGTATTGTACAGAACAATATTACTGACATATTTGATATATCAAGTGGCTTACCAGTTCATATTGACGATCATGTCTCGCAACAGATCATCACCCGAGTACAGCTTTATTCCAGCTTCAGCTGGTTTTAAGAAGAACGCTTTCACAGTTTTTGTGTTACTAGTTGACAAGAAGGCTGTATCACATTAAAATACAATTGTTCATGATGATCCAAACTGTAATCTGTAAGATATTGTGTAGGATGATAGATTATATTATTTTATGTAGATTTATGTCAGAATTTTGGCCAGAAGCAGAGATATAAAAATGCAGTAGGCGACGAAATCTCGATCTTCGATGTTTTCCATCAGACGTGTCAGGTCTGTTGTTGGTCTACTCATGCGCTACGCTAACAGTGGCATACTGTTGGTAACTTTCTCTGTGTCTCCTGTCTCTCCTACAGTTTTTCTTTTCAGGACAGGGTGTCTCCGAGCGTTGCCTTGCTATCAAGCAGGCAGTGAAAGTTAGCTCATCTTTTCCTGGTGATATGTCACTTACCTCAGCAATGTAAAAACCCAACAGTCACAGAAAGTGATACGTTGTCGGCATTATCGCAAGGTTATCTTTGCTAGCTGAACACAAATTATGGTCGTAGTATGGGGAATAGAAAATTACCGTATACTGAGCAATAAAGAAGTAAAGAAAGGAGGTGAGCATCAACAAGCAGAACTAACATGCTGTAAATAACTTGTGTTACTCCAGATATGAGTAAATCTCGTGTTAAATTGGGTACGCCTCATAAATTAGATTGCGGTTTAATTTATTCCTGTCATCCTGTCAGGTGTCTCTGACTAATTAGTGTACCCCTCCACCCGATGTCTGTGGTTAGACACGTAGAGTTCGTGTAACTGGATTATGTTTTTTTTTTTTTTATCATGCCCGAAAATTGGAAGCACGAGTAATGGGAGCCGGCTGAAAATGAAACAAGTAACACCCACGATGTATAAGTTGCCTTGACGCGTTCTGATGGCGCTGCACGCTATTAGGGACGGGCTAATCGGAGAACAACAGGTGAGAGTTGTTCCTCCTGACAGGGGCCGTAACCAGGATGGCGAAGTGAGCGTAAAAAAATGCGTTAGAATAATGAGATATTTTTAATTATAACGATGGCAGTAAATTTTGAAACAGGTCGTGGAGGATGAGTGTCTTCATGCCGAGACGTAGATTGTTAAGTTTGCGGCGTATGTTAGAGCTCTGGTAGTTTACTTCATCTTTCCACTGACGCATTTGTTGTTCTGCAGCGGTATACGTGTAATTCACGGCTGTCTTACTACGCCAACGGCTGGCTTACTACATCAGCGGCTGTTTGAGTTATTATTTTTGTCCAGAAATTTGTGATCAGTTGTCACGTGTGCTATAGAGGTATTATGGGATGCCCCGAACAATTACAATCCTCTTCTTCTTCTTCTTGGATCCTTAACCGCTGGCTGACAAAGCAACCAATGGCTGTGACGTCTAGTATCGTCTTGTAGGGCTGCTACAGACTGTCTCCATTTTGCTCAGTCGGTGGCCAACCTTCGTGTAGAGCCACAACTCTGATTCATGCTTTGTATCTCAGCGTCCACAGTTCTCTGCCAAATTGTTTTGGATCAGCTCCTCTTTCGCTTTCATTGCGGGATCCGTAGCCTGGCAGTTTTTTTTTGTGATGGTGTCGGGGTCTCTTCTCAGGACATTGCCGACCCAATTTCAGCGTCTCCCCGCTAGTAGAACTGTCTTCAACGAAATACTTATATATATGCAAGATCAGCACTTCAGTCCAGAAAATTACCAGGACACCCACACACAGATAAGTGACGACAATTAGACGCACAACGTGAAACTATATTAAATGGAGTAGGGATATTGGGACAAGCTGACAGACACGGTTAATAAGTTTTTTATGTTAATTTTATTTATCATAAAGAACTTCACAACATTTATCAAAATATCAAAACATAAAAATCATAGGTTACAGAATTAATAAGGAATAGACCCATAAGTGTAATCCTCCCCTCCCTCTGTTGAGACAAGATCCCGTTAGAAGAAGTTATTAAACCCCAAAAAGGTCAAAAAGATTTGCGCTATGGTCTAGAATTTGCCTATGCTGTAAAGAACAGAGTTTCTCAGTTAATCTATTCTGAAATGAACAGTATTAGCAAAACATAAGAAAGGCACAACAAAGTGAGTATATTACTCATAGTTATACAAATTTAAGAATTATTCATTACTTCTTTCTCTCGCTCTGACAAACATGTGATCACATTTCATTCTCACTTACCAAATAAGTGCTTTCACCACATCTGGAACATATCTCCATGATACATCCACAAATCCAAGGTTGGGTTTTTTTGGCGAAACCAGCCCCAGTTTCTCCAAGACTGATTAATTCTCTTATTGGGAAACGCTTGCTTTGTTACTGTTACTAGGGTTCTGTTTATGACACATCAATGAGTCCAGGTAGGAAATTACTTAAGAGATTTAATGGTCACAGTGTCAGTAGCTGATAAATTTGATACTAAAAGGAAATGTCGCGGTATTAAAACCTCTCAGGATCAAGAATCCTCGTCACACCATAAATGGCCGATAGTCGGAAAAAATGTCAATGTTTGATTATTTCGCCACCACGGGCTGAATGTATATAAAAATTGGGAAAAAGAAATCTGGATATCTCTAGGCCCAGTTACAATTTATTCTTAATATTCTTTGGGTTGGTACTCTGTCTCTTTCTGGGTGTAAACAAGAGGCCAGACCGGTCCACCTTGAAAACCCGATAGTTATAAAAGAATGTTCTTTTTGTACTGTAGGACTTAGATCCGTTATTCTCAGATTAGACTTTTTCACAGATTAAGGCCGCTGGTAGATTTTGGGTTTGTGACCCGTACTGAATATAGAAAGAAAAAACAACCATATAATCACAATAACCACTACACCACTATTATATCCTAAAATTAACCCGCGCAGAATTATAAGTTATTATCCACTCGGTTATTTAACTTTGAATAGAACTACACGTGTATAGCTTATCTTATCGTTGTTAAAAAAAAACCCGTGAAATAAGCGCTAGTCATTTACAAAATTACTCAAAATGAATTAGAAATAAATATTTATTTCGTCAGTACTCATAGTGAATAGTGCATTTACTAGTTGACCAAATATCCCTTACTGGTACTAGCAATTAATTAATCAACGCTACAGCCGGAACAATTTAGCTATAAATTATTTTAATTCGCTAGTCGCTTAACACACTGTAAATCCTAGTGAAATATAAATGACGGACTTTAAAAATTAAATCACTCAACACAGAAAAATCTTAGTATAATATTTACCGCAGCACAGAAATTAAAACAACTCCAACGAAAAACTAAGTAATTCCAATGATATAGTGGATCTAGAAATCGCAGCTAGATGTTCCAAAACTTCTGTGACTACTGAATAATCTAAGTTTGAAAGCTGGAATATATATATTAAATAGACAAAAAGTCGCTGACCAGTGTGAGACATAACACCTTTGGGGATTTCTGCGGTTAGATTTTGAATCAAAGTCTATTTTGTCACTTAAACCGCCCGTAGACGTGGTCCCACGGGCAAATCGTCTCTTTGATCTCGTCGTTCCGTAGCTTAATTTACCTTCACGAACGAACGGATGTTGGGGGGGGGGGGGAGAACTGAGATTGATTATCTTCCCTTGACCAATGTCTACCGAAAGTACGTCTTAACTTATCGACCTTGATTTACTTCATTAGCTTATCTCCCCCTTTCCCTCTTTCTACATGCATCTATCAAAAGGTACAACTTTTTAATTATCGCTCTTGATTCTACATATTTACGACCCGTCCCCTCTCTCTACACGTGAAACGGTCTGATATTAAACATTCTTAGTGCCTGTTAAGACAATAGAGAAAAGAAAAAAATAGGCGTGGCTAAATTATGAGTGAGACAGATATCAAGTACAAAGTATTAACAAAAACTAATAAGGTTGGAAAACAGTGGAAGCAAAAACGTGTACATATCATTAACAAACCCACTGGCCCAGAGAAACAACACTGGAAGCAAAGCTATACGGGCCTCTGTATGAACTACAAAAGACAGTGAAGTTTATACAAGAAACGACATTGTCAGCATAATAAGCAAGAAAAGGTGGAAAACAGGTGGAAGCAAAAACGTGTACATATCATGTAATATATTTACATACTTCTGTCACATGAGGCAAACCCACTGGCCCAGAGAAACAACACTGGAAGCAAAGCTATACGGGCCTCTGTATGAACTACAAAAGACAGTGAAGTTTATACAAGAAACGACATTGCAGATATAGACAATATGTTTCAAGCGAACGAAAGAAGAAGAAGAAGACTTATGTATAATGGTTGAAACATATGTTGCTGTGTAATTTGTCAGTTCCTTTTCCCCCAATCATTGATTTCTTCTGCGTCTTTCTTTCTTTCTCACTGTCATTGTTTTACTCTTGCGTGCTAATGTTGCTTGTATCTGCCAGTTCGGCGGGGCCTACATATCTTTTCTATATTACTTTATTTTTTCCCTTTTTAATATTTGCATTGTCTCATAATCTGTCTCATTCTCTGGCCCTTCTCTCACATAGTTAAACATATTCACGGTCATCTTTTTTGGTGTTCGCAACAGTTTTTGTTCTCTGTCGTGGCCTTCACACCAGCCACGCCCCAATCTTCGTCTTCACCATTCTTGACAGAAACTGATGGAACTTCGTTCTTGTGGGCGTGTAACATGACCCTAGAATTTTCACCCAACCGCTGTTTCAATTGTAACACTTATCATTCAAATTGAGTGTTCCGAGTCTACAACTTAGGCAGCATTTTTCAGTATTTATTGGAGACTTAATCCCAGTAGAATGAATTGGTGTCTTCTATTACCATGATCCAACACGCATGCACGCACACACATACAGACTCACACTCATATGTATACACACACGCACACACAAACCTACCTCTGTGAGGTTCTTTTTAAAAAATAAGAAATAGCTTCTGAAAATCTGTTTACTGCGTACGTAAGGAACACTCCAAGGCAAGACTTGTCTCTTCTCATAAATTTTAACTCCCGTTCGGCTGCTACGTTAACGACTACCATCTTGTCACAGAATATTTTCACACTGAAGCGTTCCCTACACACCTGCAAGAAAATGAGGAGGACTGCAGTAAGCTGGTGATAGACGGTGGGTTTAAAAACAAAAAAAGGTAATACGCCTGACTAGGTCCGGTTATATTGCCTGTCCTACCCCCGCATCTGTTTGTTATGAAACGATTATATCATTTATGTCTGAGTAATCTCGTTATCTGTCGCTTGAGCACACAACTCTACGCGAAAACTAAGCAGACCAATATGGGTTTCCTTGCGCTAATCTCAAAGCATGGGCCGCGCCTAGCAAATGTGATGTATTATCACCAACAAGGAGTGTCAAATGTTTTGACAATATCAAATATCTGCTACATAACAGAGAATGAAAAAAGTGCTGACCATGGAAAGCACGCAATTAGTCAGTACAACAATTTAAAATGAGTACTGTCGGAGTGAAAGAGAGATCGAGAAGGGGTCGCCCCAACTCCATCTTGTCACAGCAGAACAAGTCAGTCTAGTGCAACCCTGCTAGATTTTAGTCTGGGGTTTTTATTTTTGTTATTTTATTTCTATCTTTCATGTGTTGTTGTTCTTCTCCACCTTCTTATTCTTTTGCTTCTCCTCCTTTTCCTATTATCTTCTGCATGTCAGGTTATCTCTCTTTTAAGTTGTATTTCTCAATCCTATTATTTCTTCCCAAACCCCCACTTTTCGTTTGGCTTTCCAGTTTTACATTCGCCATTGCACACTTTTCGCAGTCAGTTCCTTTTTTTCTTGTCTTCTCTTACTTCCACCTGTCTTACCAAACATCTTTTCATTTTCTACTCTAGAGATTTATGTCTCTAAAACAGTGTTTCTCAAGCGGTGTTCCGCCGCGCTTATCAAAGTGTGCCGCAAAAATTTTATAACTTTACCACATGAAGTATATTTTTAGTGATCATGTAATATAAAACTGATCTTACAGCTTAAATTCATTCAATAATAATTGGAGCTATTAACTGCTTTGAACAAAAATAGATATACTTCAAAATTATTTTAAGCAATTAAAAGAAAATCTAATTGAGGGTTTTCTTTATTCTAAAGTACCCACAAATTAGTGTACTTAGTTTAGCATATAGCACTGTAATTTATTGTTCAGGCGCGGGGTCAGATAGATGTGCCGCAAATTTTTCGAAAATTGAAAAGTATGCCGTGAACACAAAAAGGTTGAGAAACACTGCTCTAAAAGGTCATACTTCCGTTAGTTCATTTCTTATTACTTGCTGTTTAATTGATGCTGTTAATTTATTGATATTTCCAATTTTGTTTCCTGATATTCCCTTCATTGGTCCTCGTTTAAAAAAAATAATATTCATTTCCTACGTGCATCCTGTGCCAATAGCCAGCCACTCATATCCTTGATATAATCTCCCCGTATGTATTCCCTTTTTGTGATAGTGGCATCTTCTTCTTTAAATACCATGCCTGGTGGCGTAGACGATCATGTCTGTCGACAACTTCCTCCTCTAAGACCATTTATCAAGTCTGTTGTTGAGTTTTTTTTCCACGCCGTGACGTCAGACAGTCCAACATCTTCTCTCTTTGTCGTCATCTGTCTCTTTTTTCCTTCAGTCTTACCTGTTGTCACGATATGTCTTACCTGTTGTCACGATATGTCTTACCTGTTGTCACGATATGTCTTACCTGTTGTCACGATATGCTCCATATTTCTTCTTCTCATAACATGTCCACAGAAAGTGGATTGCTGCCTTCTGACATTATTAATAAGCTTCTTGTTGACATTGACCTTTTGTCAAGGCATCATCTGTCCCGTCTTGTTGTTGTTGTTGTTGTTGTTGTTGTTGTTGTTGTTGTCCTGGTATTGTAATAGTTTTCTGTAAAACCACATCTCTGTGGCCTCTAGTGCTTGTCCTACTCGTTTACTAATTGTCCATGAGCCACTTCCTTATGTCAGGATTGGTTCTATATAACACTAAAGAGCTCTCTTCCTTACTTTCATTGATAAAGAATTGTTTCATAAAATAGTTGTCCTTTTATAGAATGCCGCTTTTCCCTGAGCTATTCTACTCTTCACTTCTGAGAGGTATCTTCTGTCCGATGTTATTAAGGTGCCCAATGACTTAACTAAACTTATTGACTGTTGCTCATGACGGGTTATGTTTCGGTGATAATTTTCATTCGTAAAATATGATGCATATTACCAGCTCAACAGAAGAGAATAAGTTGTAATCTTCAGACTTCGCATAGGCCACAACACACTGGGACACCATCTATTCAACAAGCTAAAGTTTGGAACTACTGATGAGTGTAATTTGTGGCACCGATAAAATGACTGCTGAACATCTATTTCAAATGCCCGACATATGAGGAACAGAGAAAGCGCAAATGGCCATCACCAGTATCGTTCCAGGAAAAACTCGACGGAGATACCAATATCCTCAAACTGACCACTGCCCTCCCTATTTATTGTAATAAACTAGCAATAACCCGTCAGACTTGACGAATTTTTAATTATAGTGTGCTGTTTCCGTTCCCAGATGAGCAGATAGAAGTACTTCTTAGAGTGTTTTGGGCTTCTTTCCATTATACAGTGTAATCAAACTGTTCATGAACACCATCATTTGAACGCTTTTCTTTGTTGATTGTAACTATTTTCGGGAGAGTATATATAATGGAAACAATACAATTTTTCAACACGGTTGCATTCCTCAGCTGTGACCAACGTACCACACGGCGAGAATTATGTTATTTTAGATTCAATTTAAAAGTTCTTTGATGACAACATTTCGCGTGAAAGTGCGTGGATTGTTTTCAAAGAGTGTTCCCTGATAATAAATGGTTTTCTTTGTCGAGCGCTACTAATTTCGTGAAAGAATAAAAAAAAAAAATAAAACCAAAGTATTTGTTTTATATAACACCCACGCCGCGCAAGTTGCACACCGTGCGTTGCGCTCTTTTTTTTTCTGGCGCGAGTTACTATTTTGAGTGAGATCGACCGACGTAACATACATCGGTAATTATGTTAGTTGGGATATAATATTAGTATAATGGTCACGCATTTTCAAAATCCAGCTAGAAGACACATATGTGTACTCCTTGCTCTAAAGTGCTCTATTAGTTCTGAATATTACAGACCTGCTTTATTACAATCCCCGCCTCATCATCACAGCCACCACACTCTCCGGCTGCAGCCAGTGAACATGATCAGTTTAACTAACACTTCACTTTTTTTAACTTGCTATTGCTCGATATAAAAGTCACGTGTATGCCAAATTTTTGGTGCAGACGTTGTGGTTGACGGTAATTTACATTATACGTAATTACAGACACTATTCGAACCCGCCATGTATGTCACCAAGTTCACATCGCAATGTGCTAGCCTGTGACATCTTTATTGTGCGGGCGATTTCGATTTGTCTGCTAAATGTTGTTCAGATAGTTGATATTTTAAGAATTCTGTACAACTTGTGACGGTAGAGTTATCAACTAAAGCTTTGTCCGTTAGGTGCTTTAAATTTAAAAACAACAACAACAACTGTGTTAACGTAAGTTTGAAGATGTGTTATTCCTGCGGAATATTTTAACTCTTTTTCTTTAATTTTAATTGTTCTGCTTGTTAGCATTGACACTTCTGCTACACCTGTTTGTGGTAATCGTATTCGAATATAAATCGGAGTAAGGGCGCTCCACGTCTGTGGTAATAAATGTATACACATTTTATTAGAGTGGATTCAGGCTACACTCTAGACGTAGCTGTTCGTTGGTCAGGGAGACCACAATATTTTATACTGCTAATTACATATCTAACATAAATTTTTGATCCCGATGTTGCGTTTTAAGTGCTCATTAGCCCGCATGCCTATTTATCTGTGCGTGTGTCTACCTCCCTGCCTACCTCTCTGTTATCTATTTCTCCAAACCTCTCTGTCTAACTCTTCGCTTATGTCTGTGTGTCTTTGAAACTCTCTTTAGCTGTCTGTCAGTATGTCTGTTTGTCTGTATGCATGTGCGCGCGCGCGTGTGTGTGTTCTTTTGCCTGGCTTCGTCTGCCTATCTGTTGTCCCAAACTACTTCATTAATATTCAAGTTTTGTAGTCTCACGAGATAACGAACATTTAAGCCTATGGCTATCTGTGTGTTTTTTGTTTTTCACAAACAAGCCTTCAATTTTCTGACATAATTTTAAGTGTTCAGACTTATACCGAATGTCACGTGATACGCACGTCTACTTTCTAGAACTTCTAGATACTATAGTATTTTTGTTTTGTTTTTATGTACATTGAGAGTTTCGAGAAACACGGTTCTAGTAAATTACCATATGTGTGTAGAACTTCCTTCCCAACACTCTCCCCTCCCTCTCCCCCCAGGACATCATTACATCAGTGGACATCAGTAACGCAATTATTACTGAGACATTCAACAATACAGCCTTGACCCGAAGTATTGTTCATTGCTGTTAGTTTCTGTCGTGTTAATTCGCGTATGAACATTTACTTGACATAGATGACTTACCAAGTTACACTGACAAACAACATTTTTCTTTCTTATATAAGAATAAGTGTTCTTAGGTCAGTTTCTTGCGCTGATTTCAAATCTGAAATCCGTTTATCTCAATCACATCGGGTTCTTAAGATATTTGTGAATAAATATATTTTTGGGAAACCGTTATTTGCTCCGTTTCATTTTTACTATATAACTTATTAATAAAAAGCAACATAATTCTACTTTTTATACTGCTAAAAGATGCATGACATATGTTACGCGATTTTTCAAATAGTTACTGTATTTTGAAATAATTCTGAGCAAAATATGGCTTCTAGAAGTTGTAGAAATTCGGCTGATCTGTTCTGTTACGTGTGCGGATATTTTACCGATCGAGTTGACCAGAAAAACTTTACACCATTACTAAAGAAAGCATGTGAACTTTATTTCGATTCGAAAGTTGATGATGCAAATAAATCTTGGAAGCCAAATGCAGTTTGTTCGATACATTTGCAGGTTGGTTACGAAAATCGCCGAAGCATAAGTCGATGCTTTTTGGAGTGCCAGTAATATGGCGTGAACCGACAAATCACGCTACTGATTGTTACTTCTGCTTGAGACATATCCATGGTTTCACTTTTAAAACTAGAAAGTCTGTGGTTTATCCAAATATTGAATCGGTTTCGAAACCAGTGCCTCATGATCCAATCACGTGTCCGATCCCAGTACCACCAGAACAATATCCGTTGGACGTGAATGAACCATCAGAAAGTGATAGTTTACCTGCTTTAGATACTAATTCTGACTCGTATTACATACCGGTGAATGATGGTGTTTACTTAATTAACCATTCAGAACTTTCAGATCTAATACGTGATCTCGCTCTTACCAAAGGACAAGCGGAATTACTCGGTTCGCGACTCAAAGAATGGAATCTTTTAGCGCCCAATACTCCGATATATAAATTTCGTCATAGACACAGAGAACTTGTTCAATACTTTGAGATGGATGATGACATTTGCTATTGCAAAGATGTAAACGGTCTAATGGTGTACCTCGGTCATGAGCACATAGTCAACGAATGGCGACTTTTCATCGACTCTTCCGAGACTAGTCTAAAAGCCGTGTTATTGCATAACGGAAATTTATTTTCATCAATCCCAGTCGCCTACTCTGTTCATATGAAAGAAACTTATGACAATATGGCTATACGTTTGGAAAAAATAAAGTACAATGACTACCAATGGCGGATTTGTGGAGACCTAAAGGTCATTGCAGTTCTCACGGGCATGCAGACTGGGTATACTAAATTTTGTTGCTTCGTATGTGAATGGGACAGCCACAACAGACAGGAACATTATGCAAGAAAGGTGTGGCCTATCAGGGATCGTATGCAGCTCGGGCATAAAAATGTAATACACGAGCCATTAGTTAACAAAGACCGCTTCATTTTACCACTGTTACATATAAAGTTGGGGCTCATGAAGAATTTTGTAAAAGCGTTAGATAAAACGAGCAAAGCTTTCACTTATCTTCGAGAAAAGTTTCCGCAAATTAGCGATGCAAAGATAAAGGAAGGTATCTTTGTAGGACCTCAGATTAGGAAAGTTATTGCAGACAAACAATTCGAGAACTTGTTACATGGTAGTGAACTTCGCGCATGGATGGCATTCAAATCGATCTTTGATAACTTTCTGGGAAATCACAAATCTGTCGACTATGTGCATATTGTTAAGCAGTGCATAGATGCGTACATAATTATGGGCTGTAACATGACCCTCAAAATCCATTTGCTCGATTCGCATCTTGACTTTTTCCCTGACAACCTTGGCGAAGTCAGCGATGAACATGGAGAACGATTCCATCAAGATATCGCCGTAATGGAGTCACGTTATCAAGGACGGTGGAGTGTGACCATGCTTGCCGATTATTGTTTGATGCTTCATCGCGATGTACCACATGCCATTCACCGACGAAAGTCGACTGCAAAGAAATTCAAGCCTACATAACTGTTATACTTCTTGTACGAATGATGTTGTAATACTGTATGCTGTTGTTAAAAAACTTCAATTGCGTATTTCTAGAGATCCCGACCTGATAGAGAAAAACGGTTTGCAGATTTAAAAACAGCGCATTAAAATTGACCAGAAAAACATAGAAATGTTAGAGAAAGAAGTTTTTTCGCAATTTTTCATGTTGCCTGCAGACGATTGCTGAGAGTTGTTATTTCACAACTAGTGTAAAAACCCGTCATAAGACGGGAATTAAATTTTAAAAAACACCAATACCTAACGGCAATTTTACTTATTCAAAAGTATTTCAAAAAACCACTGTGCATCACCACAGTACACGAACTAAGCAGCAACGAGGATCCCAATGTGTGTATACGGGATCACACATTCTATAAATATATTTTTGTGCACACCGTCATTTGCACACATTTCAGGAGAGTACATATAAGGAAAACAATACAATTAATATCTAAATTTTCAACAAAAGTTGCATCCCTTAGCGTTACTGACAGAAAAAGCTGGGACTTTATACATATTGATTGTTCTTCCGCTAAAAAAAAAACACTTCACACGTTATCTAAATTCAATTGTGCTTACGAATTTCTCCATCTATTATATGATTGACAAGCGTCGGCTTCGTTAGTGTCAAAGCTAACTGTTGAAGCATTATCCTTTATATTTGATTCACACATCAGAATCAGATACAACCGGTCATGGGCTAGACTTGAATTTACAGGGAAAGAGAACAGTGGTGAAGCTATAGAGAATAATTACAGTTAGAGGTAAAAGACTAAGCCAACAACTGCTGGACCATTATTTGCGAGCTAAAGGTCTAACCCTCAAGTAATAATCGGTGGCGAGCGGCTGGCACAGTTCTTGTAGTCAAGAGTTCATAGGAAATGAAAGAACGAGCGAATGGTGAGGTTTACTGATACACATTTGCTGCTTTTTTTGTATCGTGATATTCATAGAGATGATACAAGGTATTTTTCTTGTCGTTTCAGGCGTCCATTATGAGCTGTACTATGTTCGTAACGGGATCATAAACCAGTATGCGCTTTCCTTTGATCTGCCACTACAGTCTCACATTGATGACATCTACTTCACCTGGCAGAGCCTAAGGGATGACCCTCAGGTATTTTTCTTTGTGTTATTGCTGGGAGTCTCCGAAATGGTGATGGGTACCTAAAAGTGGGTATTACCTGTTGTACCTCGTGTAATTTCCGGGTGGTCTATTTAGAGAATAAGAAAGAATAGGCCCGTACCCTCAGAAATATCGTACAAGGCAGCAAAAGTGAGGTTTTGCATTGGGCTGGCAACCTGATCATGCCAAACAAATTACCACAGACACCACCATTGCAGGTAAAGGCTTGTTACAGGCTTCATGTAAAGGGGACAACCTACAGGGGTGGCTTCGTGCCGTGTAAGGAGCGCAAAGGAAAATGATGCTGATCTGTTGTGGACCCTTATACTGTATATTTGATAGGAAGTAAAGTCTGATCTCTCTACTTCGTTTATTCCAATCTTATTTCTTTCTACCTCATTACTCTCAGTGTATTTTATATCCTTTCTCTCTCTCTCTCTCTCTCTCTCTCTCTCTCTCTCTCTCTCTCTCTCTCTCCTCTCTCTCTCTCTCTCTCTCTCTCTCTCTCTCTCTCTCTCTCTCTCTCTCTCTCTCTCTCTCTCTCTCTCTCTCTCTGTATTAAAAAAAAAATAATTTAATTTTTAAGTCATCACCTTTGCAAATGTCTGTCCCTTACAGATGTTCTACAAGATGGCTTTTAACGTCAGCAACTTTCGCGCAATGTCGATGCCCACCGCCAACATTTCCCAGAATGGAGAGGTCCCAAATCACGTATCAGGTAAATCAGTTAACTAAACATAATGAGTGAGTTGCTGCAGGCAGCATATTTGGGCGAACTAAACGTTATGAGTGAGTTGCTGCAGGCAGCATATTTGGGCGGACTAAACGTTATGAGTGAGTTGCTGCAGGCAGCATATTTGGGCGAACTAAACTTTATGAGTGAGTTGCTGCAGGCAGCCTATTTGGGCGGACTAAACGTTATGAGTGAGTTGCTGCAGGCAGCCTATTTGGGCGGACTAAACGTTATGAGTGAGTTGCTGCAGGCAGCCTATTTGGGCGGACTAAACGTTATGAGTGAGTTGCTGCAGGCAGCATATTTGGGCGGACTAAACGTTATGAGTGAGTTGCTGCAGGCAGCATATTTGGGCGGACTAAACGTTATGAGTGAGTTGCTGCAGGCAGCATATTTGGGCGAACTAAACGTTATGAGTGAGTTGTTGCAGGCAGCATATTTGGGCGAACTAAACGTTATGAGTGAGTTGCTGCAGGCAGCATATTTGGGCGGACTAAACGTTATGAGTGAGTTGCTGCAGGCAGCATATTTGGGCGAACTAAACTTTATGAGTGAGTTGCTGCAGGCAGCCTATTTGGGCGGACTAAACGTTATGAGTGAGTTGCTGCAGGCAGCATATTTGGGCGAACTAAACTTTATGAGTGAGTTGCTGCAGGCAGCCTATTTGGGCGGACTAAACGTTATGAGTGAGTTGCTGCAGGCAGCCTATTTGGGCGGACTAAACGTTATGAGTGAGTTGCTGCAGGCAGCCTATTTGGGCGGACTAAACGTTATGAGTGAGTTGCTGCAGGCAGCATATTTGGGCGAACTAAACGTTATGAGTGAGTTGCTGCAGGCAGCCTATTTGGGCGGACTAAACGTTATGAGTGAGTTGCTGCAGGCAGCATATTTGGGCGGACTAAACGTTATGAGTGAGTTGCTGCAGGCAGCATATTTGGGCGAACTAAACGTTATGAGTGAGTTGCTGCAGGCAGCATATTTGGGCGAACTAAACGTTATGAGTGAGTTGCTGCAGGCAGCATATTTGGGCGGACTAAACGTTATGAGTGAGTTGCTGCAGGCAGCATATTTGGGCGAACTAAACTTTATGAGTGAGTTGCTGCAGGCAGCCTATTTGGGCGGACTAAACGTTATGAGTGAGTTGCTGCAGGCAGCATATTTGGGCGAACTAAACTTTATGAGTGAGTTGCTGCAGGCAGCCTATTTGGGCGGACTAAACGTTATGAGTGAGTTGCTGCAGGCAGCCTATTTGGGCGGACTAAACGTTATGAGTGAGTTGCTGCAGGCAGCCTATTTGGGCGGACTAAACGTTATGAGTGAGTTGCTGCAGGCAGCATATTTGGGCGAACTAAACTTTATGAGTGAGTTGCTGCAGGCAGCCTACTTGGGCGAATTAAACGTTATGAGTGAGTTGCTGCAGGCAGCATATTTGGGCGAATTAAACGTTAAGAGTGAGTTGCTGCAGGCAGCCTACTTGGGCGAACTAAACGTTATGAGTGAGTTGCTGCAGGCAGCCTATTTGGGCGGACCAACATGTCATGGTCGTTGATGAAGTGACTAGTAGATTTCAGTCGCTTCATATTAGTGTTTCTGTTTTTTTTTTTTTTTTTTTTTAAATCCATTCCGTCTTGATATTGCAAACTCGAGAAACTATCGGGCATCCGTGCTGTTTTTAGGCTACCGAGTATTTAAAATGTTTGTTCTGCAAAACAAGAATCACCTGACGGTTAATTTTAAAAAAAAATCGCTGTTGTCTCTAAGATGTGCAGTCTGTCTCGACTGAACAAAACCTGTCAACATTGAAATCTGGATATTTTCAAATTGTTTGCAATGTTCTGCTTCTCAAGGCTGTGTGAATTAACGTTTTCAACCTAGCTATTGATCTAGAAATTGACGGTTTCAGGTTGTAAATATACAGTCACAGCTGATTGTTACAGTCATTTTGTAAATTCAGACAGAGATTCTGCGGCTGAGCAGTCACAAAGATTATTAAATTTTGCATTTATTTTAGTTTTATGGATTTTAAAACTCTTTTAATCAGTTGTATTTCTTGGAGCATGTCGACCATTTTAAATACCCTGGAGCTGTCATCGACTGGAAAGGAGGCATCAAAGAAGAGTTGGCTGAGAGACTTTTTCAGGCCATCAGTCGAGGATTTCTCAGCAACAGAGAAATTGGCAAGAAGATGAAGATGGTTGTATACCGCTGCACCTATGTTCCAGTCTTGACTTATGGATACGAGTCATGGGCAATGACTACAACCCACAAAAGCCAGTTTCAAACCTCAGAAATGAGTTATCTAGGAAGATGGTTGAAGTAACAATAAAAGACGTGGTCCGTAATCAGACTATACGTCAAGACCTCAAAACCCAGTCTCTGCAGACCCGGGCAGAAGAGTCCCAATTACGATGGTTTGGCCATGTCTGCAGAATGGGAGAAGGTAGGATACCACGAAAAATATGGAAAACTAAGAGCCAGGGATCCAGACGTCCAGGACAACCCCGGGTTCGCTGGGAAAACAACATTAGGCAATCTCTGAAGGATCGAGAACTAGGTTGGAACCATGTGTCGTGAAAACGAGTTGTGTAAACCCATTTCTTAGTTAAATCCCTATGCCGATCGCCCAACATATCAACAAGCAACGTTCACCAGTCTCTGAGACAGAATAAATTACCTGAAGTTACGCCAGGAAAAACTTAAGCCCTGTTTTTTTCGGATGTGGGTCACGGCCATCTTGTTCACGCAATATGGTGGAAGAAAACTGAATAAAATTAGGCTGTACAGGGCATGAGACGAAACTGCAGGACACCAATCAGCTTGCTCCGCCAGGAACCAACCAAAAGCTTTGCTCAAGCATTCATCTACCTATATAATCGGGCGAGATTTTATGTTAAACACACAACACCGAACACGAAGCCAGAGACGACCGACTGAAGAGAGGAGCTGTCAGCTTTGATTTATAGCTTACCTGAGAGCATAGACCTGCAGCCTGCTTCGCTAAGTCGAGTCAAAATCTGGCCTGTTTAAATCTTGGAGGGTAAATATAATTTACTATAAACTGGTAGGAAAATAGGTTTTAATACGAATGTATCAGGTTACTGATTGTATCTTGGGGAATTAGGTATAATGATTGTATTTCCTAATATGATTGAATAGACGAAGACTAATAGGACTCATACTTCAATCTATTGTCTCCTATAACTTCAGTCTATTGTTTCAGATAACTCCAAACTGAAATATAACCAAAACAGTCCTTGTTAGGACTCAACCTATTGTCTCCTATAACTTCAATCTATTTTCTCAGACCAACTGCAATATAACCAAAACAGTTCTTGTTAGGACTCAATCTATTGTCTCCTATAAACTCAATCTATTGTCTCCTATAACTTCCATGTTATCTCAGATAAAACCAACTGAAATATAACCAAAACAGTCCTTTTTAGGACTCAATCTATTGTCTCATCTAACTCCAATCTATTGTCCCATATAACTAGAACCTGATATATAACCAAACAGTCCTCGTCTCATATACTCCTATCATAAGAACATAACGTTATTGTTAGGATATATTATAGCACTTGTCAGAGAGGGCCTGGTATATTATCTTCTTCTTCTTCCGTCCTTAGCCCACGACCGGCAAAGCAGTCAGTGGCCATTACGCCTGTCGCATGAAAATATAATTAATAGTAGATAAAGCTTGACAGCTGTATATGTTGAGGAACAATAGTGCACACGGAAGTGTGATAGTGATGCGCAAGAGAGATAGGCAGAAGGCACAGGCTGAGTCAGTGAGTTCTTCACTAAGAAAACCACACACACAGCTCTTCTTGTTTTCTCTGGCGACAATATTACTCTTTTGCACACACTGTGTCACTCACAAATAGTAGGGTAAAGAAGTAAAGTTAGATTGAGGATTTGGTAGTCTCAATTTATTTCAATTTAGAAATGTAAATAAATCAATAAGGATTTTACAGCACATAATAATAAAGATTATCACGAGAAAACAAACTCACAACAATTTGATGATTTTAAAGAAGAAAAATTATTACACAAATAGTGAAAACACGGATTATGAATGAATTGTGTTAGTAAAGTTCCCGGCAGGCCTGATAAGCTTTTGCTGGAAAATATGTGAAATACTGTTTGTGTGTAAATGAATGTTTGTTCCTTTGTTCCTTTGGTGTGAATGTTGGAAACAACTTATATCCGGGGGTTCTCTTGGAAAAATATATCGTAATCCAATGCTTGAAATTAACTTCACTGTTCGAATAAGGTATCCACAAAGGGGCACAGAATCTGAACACGATTTTATAAATCCAAGATTGGGGTAACGACTTCACTGTTCGAATAAGGTATCCACAAGGGCACAGAATCTGAACACGATTTTATAAATCCAAGAAAGGTGTAACGTATCCACAGTTGATGCGATATCCACAGATAACGAATTTGCTTCCAAAGGTGGGATGAAGGGTTAAAATGGGTGGAGTATGGTAGGGTGATGGTTGTTAAGGGTAATATCTGGTGTTGAGAATCGTTGCAATAATTGCAGTAATTGAAGTAATTGAAATGATTGAAATGATTGAAATAATTGAAATAATTGAAGGGAATTATTGTGACTGGTGGACGAGGACTATATGGCCACTGGCCAAAGGTAACCTCTTTTCAGCAATACGAGACAAGACTTTGCTCTGCGTAAATCTGTTAGACAAAACAAAAATACATGTGTAACTACTCTTCTGCTGCAACATGCAGATTACAACAGAAACAATTTAAGCAGTGTCCAGCGTCGGCATGTTGATATCCATGCATGCGTCTCGTTCCTAAAATAGGTCGGTCCATTCTTAAACATTCCTGTCTGCTGTGAATGAATTAGCTGGCCAGTCCAGGTACATACACCATAACAAGACTGTTGCTTCCTCCCCTGTCAGACAAAGTTACATGAGGGTCCGCTAGAGAATCCTCCTGTGCTTTCCACCGGTCATTCCTTTCCGCATTCATAATAATATGCTCATACATTAATGTTACAAACATTGAAAAAGTAAAATGATCATTGAAATTATGAATGATACAAACATTGTAACATAACATCGCTTTAAAATACAAGCAGTGAAAATAAATGAATTTTCGTAAGCATTTATGATACATACATGGTAAAGGAAACCCGTTTATATAATACGCTTAGATTTTCACCATGATAGTAATATATTTCCTTAGACTTTCACCCTGATAGTAATATATTTCATATCTATATATATTTGAGCTAATTTCCTATTTACTGGAAAAAGCGAATACATACCCGCTCCGGGATTTTAGTCTGTTAAGTTTAAACGAGAGGGCACTTGGTGTGTTTAACTCAAGTCTCCCTATGTACAGTTTTACTTTACAAGACTACGAAATGCGTCTTTCTCTTACAGTTGCTTAACACCAAGTGAAGTCTAAAAAACTAGTTTGTTAAAGAAAGAATTAATTTCGATTTACCCGCTACATTTTAAACGTTCCCACGATAGCCAAAAGTTAATTATGTCCCGTCTCATGCTAAGACACGTAAAAGATTTATCGTGCCGGTCTCCAGTTGACCACTGCACACTGAAATTAGATACTCTGGGAACCACTGTCGTTTCCACTAAGCGAATAAATCGTATAGACATCTTTAAAGAAATGCTTTTAAGTGCCTTGATAGAATTTGGGATCGTATGACAGGACCTTTAATGAAGACTTGAAAAACAGCTAAAGCACAGATCGCAGGTGCAAATATTTCCGTAGAGAACACAGACAAATGTGAAGGAAAAGAAAAGTAAGGAATTTTAACATAATCTAGACAAAATCTTCGAGCACTCTGTGACAGAAACTCCCCAATTTAAAATAGTTGCAAACTATTCAACGAGAGAAGGTCTTTGTCTAAATTATAAATTCCTTCTGTCACCCAACTTTTCAATTCTCTCGACCTCTGTCCGCTTGCTAACGCTCCACTTGGCCATGGCTCTACATTTTGAGAATCCCTGGTCTGAGTTCTCAATGAGCTAACTTTCGTAATTTCTTCTGGGCCCGTTCGTCCGGCCAAAATGCTGTACTCATTCACCTCTTCATACAAAAGAAATTTCATATGAACTAGTGTAGAGAGTGCACTATCTGTTGTGAGTTCACTGCGCTTTGTCTGCCATTGTTCCGTGGCCCGCTTGAATGGGCGTGCAAACCATCCTTTGTCACGGTAACAACGAAATTCTTGCTTGTGTCTCTTCCTTAAGAAGGGGGACTTCTCATGTATCTCCTTAACTCTGCTTCTACGTTTGACCTGCCTAGGCGGTCAATATTCCCTGTCTTTCTTTCTGGATTGAAAGTTTCCCATTGCGGGTTAAAACGTCCAATACTCAAGTTTCCGAAACATACCAAGTTTTCAAATAACTTGTTCCTTGATAAATCACACCAAGATTGAGGGTAACTGGCGTTCAGGTATGAACGAGGCAGTTTTTCGTGGGTGAAAATCAACTTTATAGCTGTGAGCATAGGGGGTTTAATGCGGGTGTCATTCTCTCCCTTCCACTTTCTGTCTATTCGCTGGTTATTCCCATTATCAATACTCTTCTCAACCACAGGCGTATCTTGTATCTCAGCCTGGGCTTTTCCTATCACTGTTGTGATTTTCTCAAGCAAAATGTTGGTTGGATCTTTCAATGACCCTGGCGTATCTCCTCTAATTTGAAAATATGCATCTCCTTCTGTAAAACTAATCGTCTCCTTGGGAATAGGGAAACTGTTGTAGAATGGCTTCTCAGCAGAAGTATGAACTCTCTCATTTTCATCCGTGTTTTTATGTTCCCGTGGTCCATTATTTGGTAGGGGTGCTAAAATTTCCGTTTGCTTGATGTTTTCACATAAGGGTTGTCCACCTGGCGCCTGTGAACTACGTTCGCTGGGTGTCATATTCGCTTCTCTCTCACAGAGAAGGGGTGGGGTTTTTGATGCTGGGTTAAACCCAGTGATATGGCAAGTTTTTGCCGGTTTACACTTTTCCAACATTCCAGTGGATAAAGTGACAGGTAAAGAAGTTTCCTCTTGAACCTGGTCTACGACCATTGTGTCTCTATGAGTCACATGTTTTATCAGACCTTTGCGTGGTTCCGCGTGTACCATTAAAGGCTGTTTTAGTTCTCCTAGAACTATGTAACTTCCCTTGTCGTTCACTCCGTAAATGTCAACAATGAGAGGTTCCTCTGGGCTACTATTAAGCTCTCTGTCCTTTTGTTGCCCAGATGACATTAATCGCGGGATGGGGCCGTTACTGAAGTTATCTGTCTTCTTAGACGTTTCTTTACAGTCTCCATTCCTTCGGTTTTTCCTTTCTTGAAGGTTTACCATGTTTCTATTGTTTTTGTAGTCCTGAGCGCTTTTGTTGTGGTTATTAAATCGGTCTTTGTGTGCTTTCTGAGATTGAGCGAAGGCATGTTGTTGATTATTATAGATGTTCGGGGTGTCTTGGGAATTCCTCTTCTGACGTGTTCCTGACGAGAGGGTACTTTTCCTCATACTACCAGCATTTATGTGCGTAGGTACCTTCAAAAAGGGGTCATGACTTATCGAGTTTGATGTCCGCCTCTCTGCTTTACCTAACCATGGGCTCTGAGTACTAAGTTGCGCTTCCTGTGGAGCAGAGGGTGCTTCCTCTTGAAATAATGGTTCATCTGACCTGGGAGTGGGGCTCTGGGATTCCGTGGCCTCATGACTAATCATGGGTTTCAAATCTCCTGGCGAGTTTTGAGTTTCCAGTGGCGGCGTCTTCAACTTAAGGTAGGGTTGATCTTCCGGCTGTTCCTTCTCATAAGCTGCTTCACTGCTTATGGCCTCTTCTTTCCACTTGGCTTCCTTCTCTTTCCAGTCGCGAGTCCATTTTTCATCACTCTCTGTCATTTCCATCTCTGTTCTCGTGAAAAGTTCTGCCTGTTCTAAGACATGTTTCGCAATTAACTTTCTCGAGTAACCTCTTTCCTCGCCTTCCAAATAAGAGTCACTTATCCATGTATCTAGACATCTTATAATTTTTATGGAATCGGTCACTTTGTGATCTGTCAGATATTGGATAAATCTAGCTCTCAGTTCAGCTACTGCGTTCATTTTAGATCGCTGGGTAGGTAGTTCAATCTCTCAGTATACGCTGCACTAGTTTCCAGTTATTACTAATAATTCTATGAAGTATTGTAATAATAAACCACTGATCAATTTACAGAAGCTCGAGGTAATACTATTAAGTCTTCTGACGTAATGTAACTCATTAATGGAAGTTTAGTATAATTGGATTTTTGACAATTCCTTATTTCTGCTGAATTAAGGTCTCATCACTTGAGTAATACTCAAGTATAAACAATTCCCTTCAATATCTCACACACATACACACTCTACTGCCTGTTAAATGTACCACTTAATTACCTTAGTTAACAATTTAACGTAATTAAATAACCCTGAATTAAATTAGTGCCAGCAACGTTCTGTTACTTTAAAATTATAATTGTTCTGTTCAGATACTACCAGAAGTGTCGTTGTCTAGGGCGTTATAAAATTATAGTCTACAGTATAGACTAATAGTTCAAGATTCCTTACAGTTTCTGCAGAACAATTTAAAGACAAGATTCCCTGTAGTCACTGTGAAATAAGAATCCAGAAATTCAAATCCCGGACGAGCCCCCAATAATTGTCGCATGAAAATATAATTAATAGTAGATAAAGCTTGACAGCTGTATATGTTGAGGAACAATAGTGCACACGGAAGTGTGATAGTGATGCGCAAGAGAGATAGGCAGAAGGCACAGGCTGAGTCAGTGAGTTCTTCACTAAGAAAACCACACACACAGCTCTTCTTGTTTTCTCTGGTGACAATATTACTCTTTTGCACACACTGTGTCACTCACAAATAGTAGGGTAAAGAAGTAAAGTTAGATTGAGGATTTGGTAGTCTGAACTGAACGAACAATCCTATCGAGGTTAACTCAATTTATTTCAATTTAGAAATGTAAATAAATCAATAAGGATTTTACAGCACATAATAATAAAGATTATCACGAGAAAACAAACTCACAACAATTTGATGATTTTAAAGAAGAAAAATTATTACACAAATAGTGAAAACACGGATTATGAATGAATTGTGTTAGTAAAGTTCCGGGCAGGCCTGATAAGCTTTTGCTGGAAAATATGTGAAATACTGTTTGTGTGTAAATGAATGTTTGTTCCTTTGTTCCTTTGGTGTGAATGTTGGAAACAACTTATATCCGGGGGTTCTCTTGGAAAAATATATCGTAATCCAATGCTTGAAATTAACTTCACTGTTCGAATAAGGTATCCACAAAGGGGCACAGAATCTGAACACGATTTTATAAATCCAAGATTGGGGTAACGACTTCACTGTTCGAATAAGGTATCCACAAGGGCACAGAATCTGAACACGATTTTATAAATCCAAGAAAGGTGTAACGTATCCACAGTTGATGCGATATCCACAGATAACGAATTTGCTTCCAAAGGTGGGATGAAGGGTTAAAATGGGTGGAGTATGGTAGGGTGATGGTTGTTAAGGGTAATATCTGGTGTTGAGAATCGTTGCAATAATTGCAGTAATTGAAGTAATTGAAATGATTGAAATGATTGAAATAATTGAAATAATTGAAGGGAATTATTGTGACTGGTGGACGAGGACTATATGGCCACTGGCCAAAGGTAACCTCTTTTCAGCAATACGAGACAAGACTTTGCTCTGCGTAAATCTGTTAGACAAAACAAAAATACATGTGTAACTACTCTTCTGCTGCAACATGCAGATTACAACAGAAACAATTTAAGCAGTGTCCAGCGTCGGCATGTTGATATCCATGCATGCGTCTCGTTCCTAAAATAGGTCGGTCCATTCTTAAACATTCCTGTCTGCTGTGAATGAATTAGCTGGCCAGTCCAGGTACATACACCATAACAAGACTGTTGCTTCCTCCCCTGTCAGACAAAGTTACATGAGGGTCCGCTAGAGAATCCTCCTGTGCTTTCCACCGGTCATTCCTTTCCGCATTCATAATAATATGCTCATACATTAATGTTACAAACATTGAAAAGTAAAATGATCATTGAAATTATGAATGATACAAACATTGTAACATAACATCGCTTTAAAATACAAGCAGTGAAAATAAATGAATTTTCGTAAGCATTTATGATACATACATGGTAAAGGAAACCCGTTTATATAATACGCTTAGATTTTCACCATGATAGTAATATATTTCCTTAGACTTTCACCCTGATAGTAATATATTTCATATCTATATATTTGAGCTAATTTCCTATTTACTGGAAAAAGCTAATACATACCCGCTCCGGGATTTTAGTCTGTTAAGTTTAAACGAGAGGGCACTTGGTGTGTTTAACTCAAGTCTCCCTATGTACAGTTTTACTTTACAAGACTACGAAATGCGTCTTTCTCTTACAGTTGCTTAACACCAAGTGAAGTCTAAAAAACTAGTTTGTTAAAGAAAGAATTAATTTCGATTTACCCGCTACATTTTAAACGTTCCCACGATAGCCAAAAGTTAATTATGTCCCGTCTCATGCTAAGACACGTAAAAGATTTATCGTGCCGGTCTCCAGTTGACCACTGCACACTGAAATTAGAGACTCTGGGAACCACTGTCGTTTCCACTAAGCGAATAAATCGTATAGACATCTTTAAAGAAATGCTTTTAAGTGCCTTGATAGAATTTGGGATCGTATGACAGGACCTTTAATGAAGACTTGAAAAACAGCTAAAGCACAGATCGCAGGTGCAAATATTTCCGTAGAGAACACAGACAAATGTGAAGGAAAAGAAAAGTAAGGAATTTTAACATAATCTAGACAAAATCTTCGAGCACTCTGTGACAACGCCTAGTGGCGTCTTAAGGGCAACAGCGAATAGATTTTCTCTGCCATTGCTCCCATCACGCCTAATGGCGTCTTTAGGGCAACGACAAATCAATCCATTCACTGTTGTTTCCGTAATCAAAGTGACTGGCAAACGGGTGATCAGCCCGTTGGGTGGTATATTATAGGGGAAAGGAAATGGTTGTATCACACCTAGGTGTACATATTATGGGATGTATTCATGTATTGAATGTATTCATGTATTGAATTTATATTATTGAATGTATTAATGCATTGAATTTATATTATTGAATGTATCCATGTATTAATTTATCAGAAAGAAGGTTTTGCAAGTAGACACCTGTCTTGTCTCGCTATTGCTAAATCATACTGAGCCATGTTGTCATTCATCCTACATGCAGACACCTGAGGCACACGCTCATTTCATCCACATTAGAAATAGGTGGGCTTGATGACAGAAATTAGCCCCTATTTTTCCTTGTTACAGGTTTTATTCGTGTCATAAAACCTGAAGTCGTATGTTCGAGTCAATCCAGCTGCCTGGAACTTCGCAGGAGCATAGAGATTGTACAGAAGCTTCATCTTTAGTCCCCCTCAGTCTTGGGTGGGCTAAAGTAACGAGCCTCAGCAGGAGTTGTGTGAACCAAACTAAGGAGAACAGAACGTTTTAAGAGATGAGTACCCAGTAGTACCATTTCTGTTGGCATTGTGAGCAAAAGCTAGTGTCAGTGACGAGAAAGTGAATTAGCGTAGCAAGAGACAATAATAAGATTATAGCTGATAAATTATACGTAATTAACAGCACAGCTGATACATGTACCATAATTGAATAACAGCACAGCTGATATAATTTTTGATCCTATAATTGGAAAACTTGTAATATATTTACATATCTATATAAATATAAATATTTGTAAATCATATGTAAACTTACAAATTTATTACGTTCCATTTTTCAACATTCACCCTTCAGCACAAGAGTAGATAGTGTATATACTAAATAAATAATAAGGAAATTGTATTTGAAGACTTGTCAATTTTATCATTGTTAAGTAAAATCTGTTTCCTTGTCTTAATATCACAGTTAGTTACACAGCGGAGGTGGCAAGTTATGTCGGTCTCCTCTCTACTAATTTTTCGAGATCAGAACATTCACAGCCGTAACTAATTTGTGATACCAGTAGTTCTCTCTGACACTGGGACTTCACCATTTTCTGCAGAAATTCTATTTCTGTAATTGTCAGTACTATACTGATCCAAGAGCCAAAATAAAACCTCACGCCACACTGGGGGCTCATTCCTGGGATATTTCTGTATATCTTGAGCCATACTTAGTCTATTCATCTATCTACACTCTATCTTGTGCCACCCATAGATAACATAAGAAAATTTTTTTTTTGAGAAAATCATAATAGGATTTTTAAAAATTATTTTCTTAGGAGGAGTACCAGTTAGTACTCAGTAAATAGTTGATGCTCACAAAGTTGCACGGAAATTGTTTTGTTCATTTAAATTAATTAAGTTTAATTACAATAATTTGGTTATAGTAAATTTACATACCCTATCTAAGTAACGCCATGGCTGATCTAGTGAAGTTCAGGACTGCGATCATGCAGATGGGTAAGGAATTAAATATGACAGGTGATGCTCTCACTCAGTATGTCACAACAGAAGTGGACAAACACATGGATAGGGAAGAAAGAAAGTTGCAATTAGAGACTGAAGCAAAGAAATTAGAGGCTGATAGAGAAGCAAAGAAATTAGAGGCTGAAGAAAGGCGGTTGCAAGCAGAAGCTGAAAGAGAAGCCAAAAGACTGGAAGCTGAGAGAGAAAACAAAAGACTGGAAGCTGAGAGAGAAAACAAAAGACTGGAAGCTGAGAGAGAAGACAAAAGACTGGAAGCTGAGAGAGAAACCAAAAGATTAGAAATTGAAGCCAAGAAATGGGAGGCTGAAAATGAGGCAAAGAAAATTGAAGCTGAGGAAAGGAAATTACAAGCAGAGAGAGACCATCAGTTGAGATTAAAAGAGCTTGAAATTCAGGCAAATACTGGCAATAATGGTGGTAGCTCACCTCACTCTGAGAGTAGCTCCAGCCAGAGCACCTCAAGTGGGGCCATGAATTTTCATCTGGACCCATTTGTTGAGAAAGAAGACGCCATTGAGTCGTACCTGGATAGATACGAAAGACTTGCCACTACCTATGGCTTAGGGAAAGAAAAGTGGAGTCTTAAACTATCTCAGGGATTGAGAGGTGTTGCCTACGATGTATATTTGAAGCTCTCAAGAGATGACCAGGAAGATTACGAAATCCTGAAGCAGGCAGTGCTTGTGAGATATGAAAAGAACTCAGAATCATATAGAAAGAAATTCCGAACAGCTAGACCTCTTTCAGGAGAAAACTATGACCAATTCTCTGCTAGATTGGAAACCTATTTGGAAAAATGGAGTAGTTTAGGAAAGTGTCAGGATCTGAAAGAAATGCTAATGATGGAGCAAGTGAAAGAGTCCATGCCTCAAGAAATGAGGAAGTTTATCATGGAACAAGGAGCAGAGAGATTGGAAGATATTGTGACGGTTGCTGAGAGATATCAAGCAGCTCAGTCAGAATTATTAGGAAATAGAAAGAAGCAGGGTGAAAACTTCAAATCATCACAAAACTATACCAAATATGAACAAAAGGACAATACCACAAGAAACAAACAAAGATTTGACCAAAAGGACAAAAACCCTCTAAGATCGGATAAGACACCTTACCGGAAGGAAGGAAAGTGGTGTAAAACTTGTCTAATGAGTAACCACAATACTGCAGACTGCAGAAGGAACAACCCTCCTTATTATGCTGCATGTCTCACAACAGGGAACAAGGGAAGGAAGGAACTGGCAGTTAGTCAGAATGACCTCCATCATCCCCCTGTCTGTGAGGAAGTGACATGTAATGGCACTAAAATTCAGTGCTTATATGATTCAGGTTTGGAATTCGACTCAGTCGTGAGTGCAACCCTAGTGCACCCTGACCAACTTACCACAGAAACAGTGGACATACAAGGGGCAATGCAGGGAACCAGCACCATGACACTTCCCATAGCAAGGATCAACGTGAGAACTCGCTATGTGGAAGGAGTGATAAGAGCAGCAGTAAGTGATGATCCTATATACCCGCTGGTAATAGGATGTAAATATGTCTTTTTGGGTGACCCAATAAAACCTGTTGTCATGGCAGCAAACCATACCAGGTCGAGCACCAAAAAGGAGGAGGGAGATCCAATAAACATTCATCGTACAAAGATGAAAAAGGCTCAAACAGCAGACAGCACATTGAAGCCTTGTTTTGGCAAATTGCCAAAGGCCCATAACCCTCCAGAGAAAGGAGACTACTATATAGAAAATGGCCTACTCTACAGACAAGCTGGAAAAGGACCTAAAAGGCATGGACAGCTGGTAGTGCCAAAATTCTATAGGGAGGAAATTATGGAGCAAGAGCATGCTACATCAGGCAGTGGCCACAGAGGAAAAGGGGCCACTGGTCAAAATATAGCATTGCGATATTACTGGCCAAGAATAATTGAAGACATAAGTCGGTATATGAAATCCTGTTCAGAATGTAACCAGGTAACCTCATTCAGAAGCGTAGACCAGTTACAGGACCTAGGGAAGCATTGTTGTGGACGTAGGCCCACAAAGAAAATACACCAGAGAAAACAACAGGTAGATGCAGTGATAAAGAGAGAACAAAATCACAAGTCTACTGTTACACCAGTAACCATGGCAACTCTCCGTATTGTACAGAGAGGGGACGAGAGACATCCCACCCCGACTAGATATTTGTCGGAACACCATGGCCTGGATCATTTGGAAAATTTGGTTAGTCAGCAACCAGTATTAAAAAAGCTGCAGAAACAAACCCGAACCAAAGGAGGTAGGAACCAGGGCTGTACCAAACAGTTGATGAAGACAGGCCCCACTTCGGTATACTGCCCCTTACAATAGAAATAGGTGTGGGTCCGGCAACGTTGTTGTATTGCCGTCCCCATACACAGTCCACTGGAAGCTTTGCTGCGGACATGGACTGAATACTAGCAAGCACAAGCACTCAAGGATGAGATTGACTATCTCTTTAAAGGAGAAAATTATCTCGAAGTCAGACTCTCCCTATAGCTCTAGTGTGGTGCTATTAAGGAAGCCTAGTGGTGAACACAGGTTATGCATTGACTACAGGAAACTAATGCTATCACAGAATCTCAGGTGGACCCATTACCTGACACCAAACAGCTGTTCTCTACACTGAGTAAGGCTAGGTATTTATCGAAGGTAGATCTAAGCAAGGGATACTACCAAATACCAGTGAAACCAGAAGTTAGGAAAATGCTGGCATTTAGTACATCAGACGGACACTATGAGTTTAATGTACTACCCTTTGGGCTGAAAAATGCTCCCAGTATCTTTTCAAGAATGATGAGGAAATTATTGGAACCTCTACAAAATCCCCATATCACTAACTTTATGGATGACATTCTTGTTGCTACAAACACATTTGAAGAGCATATAGTAGCGCTCTCCATGTTGCTTGACAGACTGAGAACCACTGGATTGACTGCACGTCCAACCAAGAGCTATATCGGTTGTAAGGAGTTGGAATTCTTAGGTCACACTATTTCTACAGGTCAAATGTCTCCTGACCCGAAGAATATAGAGAAGTTAAAGAAGGCACCCAGACCTCAAACGAAGAAAGATGTGAGATCATTCGTGTCATGATGTGGGTTCTATCAGAAGTACATACCCCACTTTAACTCTCTGTGTGCACCATTAACTAACTTAACGAAGAAAGGACAGCCTGATAAAATCCAATGGAATGCTGATTGTGAAAAAGCTTACACAGAGCTAAAAGCAAAACTCACCAGCAAACCAATCCTTACGCTACCCGATATCACACAGGAATTTGTATTAAGGACGGACGCTAGCAGTATAGGTATTGGTGCAACTCTCTTGCAGAAATCAAAAGCCCAGCCGGAGGAACTTTTACCAGTCGCCTACGCCAGTAGGAAGCTGAATGCAGCTGAGTTGAACTACTCGACCATAGAGAAAGAATGTTTGGCTCTAATTTGGTCCATCGACAAATTTTCACCTTACCTGTATGGGACACACTTCATTGTCCAAAGCGATCATCAGCCTTTAACATTCTTGGCTGCATCTAAAAAAGTTAAATTCGAGATTGTTAAGGTGGAGTCTGCTTCTGGCGCCTTATTCCTTTACCGTGAATTACATTCCGGGAAGAGACAATGTAGGAGCTGATTTTTTAAGTCGACACCCTATTACTATGGAAGGACAGACGCAAACGGATTAACTACAGCAGGGGTTTACACGTTAGCTATGACAGGTCACAGCTAGGAAAGGAGGGGGCTATGTCGTGAAAACGAGTGTGTGTAAACCCACTTCTTAGTTAAATCCCTATGCCGATCGCCCAACCAATCAACGAGCAACGATCACCAGTCTCTGAGACAGAATAAATTACCTGAAGTTACGCCAGGAAAAGCTTAAGCCCTGTTTTTTTTGGATGTGGGTCACGGCCATCTTGTTCACGCAATATGGCGGAAGAAAACTGAATAAAATTAGGCTGTACAGGGCATGAGACGAAACTGCAGGACACCAATCAGCTTGCTCTGCCAGGAACCAACCAAAAGCTTTGCTCAAGCATTCATCTACCTATATAATTGGGCGAGATTTTATGCTAAACACGCAACACCGAACACGAAGCCAGAGACGACCGACTGAAGAGAGGAGCTGTCAGCTTTGATTTATAGCTTACCTGAGAGCATTGACCTGCAGCCTGCTTCGCTAAGTCGAGTCAAAATCTGGCCTGTTTAAATCTTGGAGGGTAAATATAATTTACTATAAACTGGTAGGAAAATAGGTTTTAATATGAATGTATCAGGTTACTGATTGTATCTTGGGGAATTAGGTATAATGATTGTATTTCCTAATATGATTGAATAGACGAAGACTAATAGGACTCATACTTCAATCTATTGTCTCCTATAACTTCAGTCTATTGTCTCAGATAACTCCAAACTGAAATATAACTAAAACAGTCCTTGTTAGGACTCAACCTATTGTCTCCTATAACTTCAATCTATTTTCTCAGACCAACTGCAATATTACCAAAACAGTCCTTGTTAGGACTCAATCTATTGTCTCCTATAAACTCAATCTATTGTCTCCTATAACTTCCATGTTATCTCAGATAAAACCAACTGAAATATAACCAAAACAGTCCTTTTTAGGACTCAATCTATTGTCTCATCTAACTCCAATCTATTGTCCCATATAACTCCAACCTGATATATAACCAAACAGTCCTCGTCTCATATACTCCTATCATAAGAACATAACGTTATTGTTAGGATATATTATAGCACTTGTCAGAGAGGGCCTGGTATATTATAGGGGGAAGGAAATGGTTGTATCACACCTAGATGTACATATTATGGGATGTATTCATGTATTGAATGTATTCATGTATTGAATTTATATTATTGAATGTATTAATGCATTGAATTTATATTATTGAATGTATCCATGTATTAATTTATCAGAAAGAAGGTTTTGCAAGTAGACACCTGTCTTGTCTCGCTATTGCTAAATCATACTGAGCCATGTTGTCATTCATCCTACATGCAGACACCTGAGGCACACGCTCATTTCATCCACATTAGAAATAGGTGGGCTTGATGACAGAAATTAGCCCCTATTTTTCCTTGTTACAGGTTTTATTCGTGTCATAAAACCTGAAGTCGTATGTTCGAGTCAATCCAGCTGCCTGGAACTTCGCAGGAGCATAGAGATTGTACAGAAGCTACATCTTTAGTCCCCCTCAGTCTTGGGTGGGCTAAAGTAACGAGCCTCAGCAGGAGTTGTGTGAACCAAACTAAGGAGAACAGAACGTTTTAAGAGATGAGTACCCAGTAGTACCATTTCTGTTGGCATTGTGAGCAAAAGCTAGTGTCAGTGACGAGAAAGTGAATTAGCGTAGCAAGAGACAATAATAAGATTATAGCTGATAAATTATACGTAATTAACAGCACAGCTGATACATGTACCATAATTGAATAACAGCACAGCTGATATAATTTTTGTTCCTATAATTGGAAAACTTGTTGTAATATATTTACATATCTATATAAATATAAATATTTGTAAATCATATGTAAACTTACAAATTCATTACGTTCCATTTTTCAACATTCACCCTTCAGCACAAGAGTAGATAGTGTATATACTAAATAAATAATAAGGAAATTGTATTTGAAGACTTGTCAATTGAGCCAAAATAAAACCTCACGCCACACCATGCCAGGAGGAAGGCAGTCGATAGGATAGTATAGCTCTCTATGTGGCAAACCTCTACACCAGCGGTGGCCAAACTACGGCCCGCGGGCCAGATCCGGCCCGCCAACCAGTTTTGACCGGCCCGCCAACCTTTTTTGGCCGGCCTCTTATTGTTGATTAAAGCCACACACTTCACAATGAAATACCACACAAATGTATGTTTGAAATAAATAATTACATGTCATATTACAAATTACAAAACAAATTAAAACAACAGATTCATTATATGTTTTTTTTACAGTAATTTCAATTCGAAGACTGGTATACATGTCTTGGCAGATGTGCAGTACAGTAGTTTGGCGTTGCTTTCTGTACGTGGTTCCTTATATATGTAAAACTAAATATCAGAACGTTATTTTTTTTAGGATTTTATAGGTCTGGCCCTCGGGTGTTTCCCTTTACCATAATCTGGCCCTCGGCCTACCTTAGCTTGGCCACCACTGCTCTACACCATAAGGTAGAAGAATAACGACTTAGTAAGTAAATATTGCTTGTTACAATTGATGATTGCCTGAACACAGCTGCTTCAAGCTTGTGTTGCGTTTCTGCAGGATATGACATTTTACGATACATGTTTACCAGTCGCATCACCATGGAGACAAACAACAGTTGATGAGTTGCGTATGTAGAGCAACTCTTTGCTGTAGGTGTCAAATATGTGAGAAAGATCCCAACATGTGAAAAGAGATGACAAAGAAAGGCTTAAGACGTCACCATACCAGACGTGACAGACGAAGAGGTCAGGAAGTTGATAGCAACTATAAAGTTGATGGGAAATAAAATAATACGGACACCTCGTCAGAATACAGTCCAGTCAGCTGTTATCACAAGTCTTCAACAACACAAGCACAGGCTAGAGGGCAAGAATGTGCCTGAGGGGAAGTTGAATAGAGAAGGTGACATAAAATCCTGGAAAAGCTTGGACGAGTGGTCGCAACAGTTGGGGCTGAAAATTCAGTGAGAAAGAACACGGATTTTGAGAATGAATCCGACTAATGTTAGCTTGATTGCTTCGGAGAAATATATTTCTATAAGGAGCAAAAAGGGAAATGATGATGATAATGCCAGTCAATATATGATGGTTTTTGTTTATTTGGCAACTATTAAGGGGAGTGTATCGTCATATCCACCCGTGTGTTACCGGGGCCCGAAAGGGGAGCAAAGAATAGTAAAACTGTCCCCTGCCAAGCATGTCGTAGAAGGCGACTAAGGAGGGTTGGGCATGGGGCCGGTTACCCCATCCTGTAAAAAAAATTTAAACCACAAAAAACTTCAACAAATATGGACAAGTCAAATAAAGAAAATAAAACACAGCCATCCAAGACAGGGGAAGGTCCTCTCGCGGGGAGGCGTATGATGCAACACAGAGAAAGCCGAAAGGAGTCTGTGTTGCTGACTAACCTTCTTTCTTCTAGGAGAACTTCCAGATTTGGCACCTGGAATGTTCGGACATTGAACGAACAAGGGAAAGTGGCACAAGTAGCAGCAGAAATGAGGGAATACAAAATCGAGGTTCTGGGAATGTGTGAAACAAAGTGGAAGGGGGTAGACAGGAAGAAACTCATCACAGGTGAATTGGTGCTGTCCTCAGGACACGAAGACGAAAGTTCACACCACAGTGAAGGGGTAGCTCTTATGTTATCTAAAGAAGCACAGAAAGCACTCATTGAATGGGAAGCTGTGGGACCCAGAATAATAACAGCTATTTTCAAAACAGCTAAAAAGAAAATTCATGTCAATGTCATCCAATGTTATGCACCAACTAATGACAAAGAAGAGTCTGTGAAAGAAGCATTTTATACTAAACTACAGGAAATTATGGATAAAGTAAAAAGAAGAGACATCACAATTTTGATGGGTGACATGAATGCAAAGATAGGTACAGTCAATACTGGATTTGAAGAAGTCATGGGAAAACATGGGCTAGGAGTAATGAAAGAAAATGGAGAACTATTCCCAAACTTCTGTGCTTCAAATCAACTGGCTATAGGAGGAAGCATGTTTCCACATAAGAGAATACACAAGGCAACATGGATATCACCAGACCATAGAACAGAAAATCAGATCGATCATATATGCATAAAGAAGAAGTTTAGATCATCATTGCAGGATGTAAAGGTATATAGAGGAGCAGATGTGGCATCAGATCACCATCTTCTGATAGCCAAAGTAAAAATGAAACTCAAGAGATATGCAACAATGCAAAATTATAGACAACAGTTTAATGTAGGACAGCTAAGAAATCAAGAAACAAGAGACAAATTTGCGGTCACAGTATCCAACAAATTCCAAGTGCTCCAACAGTTGGAAGATGTAGAGAATACAGAAGACTATTGGCAGCAGGTCAAAACGGTATGGAAGGAGACATGTGAAGAAATACTGGGGAAAAGGGAAAGACAACAAAAAGCATGGATAACAACAGAAACCATCAATAAGATAAAAGATAGAAAAAAAAACAAGAAAGCAGAGTTAAACACAAGCAAAACCAGAAGTTCCAAAGCCAAGGCTCAAGAAGTGTACACAGAAGCAAACAAAGAAGTAAAAAGAAGTATCAAAAGAGACAAGAGGAAGTATATTGAGGAGTTGGCAAGAGAGGCAGAAGATGCTGCAGCCAAAGGAAATATGAGAGAACTGTATAGCAGCACAAAGAAGCTAACAGGGAAATACAAGCAAACAAGTTGCCTCATAAAAGATAAGAATGGGAAACTGCTCAGCAATATACAAGAGCAAATGAAGAGGTGGACAGAATATTTTGGGGACCTTCTCAATAGACCAGCTCCACAAAACCCGCCGGACATCCAGCCAGCAGAAGAAGAGCTACAAATTAACGGTGAAAGACCAACGAAGGAAGAAATAAAGAAAGCCATAAAGCTTCTAAGAGATGGAAAAGCGTCTGGACCTGATAGCATTCCAGCAGAGGCCATCAAAGCAGATATCGACACGGCTACAGAGATGTTATATAAATTACTTGGTAAAGTCTGGGAAAAAGAAGAGATACCAGCAGAATGGAAGGAGGGATATCTGGTTAAGTTGCCTAAGAAGGGAAATCTACAAGAGTGCACAAATTATAGAGGAATAATGTTACTATCAGTGCCAGGAAAGGTATTGAACAGGATTATCCTTGAGAGATTAAAGGAGTCCATAGACAAGAAATTGAGAGATGAACAAGCAGGTTTTCGACAAAACAGATCATGTACAGACCAGATAGCCACTTTGAGAATAATAGTTGAACAAAGTCTGGAATGGAATTCACCACTATACATCGGATTTGTGGACTACGAAAAAGCATTTGACAGTGTGGACAGAGAATCACTTTGGAAATTGATGAGGCATTATGGAGTTCCCCTGAAAATCATTAATTTAATAAAGAAAACCTATGAAGACATGACGTGCAGAGTTCTTCATGAAGGACAGCTTACAGAACCATTTGGGATAAGAACAGGAGTGCGACAGGGATGCCTCTTGTCTCCATTTCTTTTCTTGCTGGCAATAGATTGGGTTATGAGATCATCGACAACACACAACAGAAATGGAATCCAGTGGACTCTGACTAAGCAGTTGGATGATCTGGATTTTGCTGATGATTTGGCTCTCCTGTCCCATAACCGTAATCAGATGCAGGACAAATTGAAAACACTCGATGAGAGGTCACAGCAATTGGGTCTGAAAATACACAGGGAAAAGACAAAAATAATGCGAATAAATGCAGGTAATGAAAACAGGGTTGAACTTGAAGAAACGCCAATACAAGATGTAGAATCATACACATATCTTGGCAGTAATATACACAAAGTTGGAGGGACAGACAGCGATATCAAAATAAGAATACAAAAAGCAAGAGGAGCTTTCATTGCATTGGGAAATATATGGAGATCAAGAGAAATAGGATCCAACACGAAAATAAGAATCTTCAACTCAAATGTGAAGTCAGTCCTATTGTATGGCTCGGAGACATGGAGAACAACAAAGACAACAACCAAAAAGCTACAGACTTTCATAAATGGGTGCTTGCGTAGAATAGAGGGATTAAAATGGTATGACAAGGTTACCAATGTGGAACTGATGACAAGAACTGGACAAGTGCCAGTGGAACAAGAGATGAGAAGAAGACGATGGCGATGGATAGGACACACACTGAGGAAACCTGTTGATAGCATTACAAGGCAGTCCTTGTTCTGGAACCCCCAGGGCAAGAGAGGCAGAGGAAGACCAAGAAGTACATGGAGAAGAGAGTTGGAAACAGAGGTGAAAATGATGAGGAGAACATGGAAAGAACTTGAGATGATGGCACGTGACAGGAGGACTTGGCATGTGTTTGTTGAAGGCCTATGCTCCTTTGGGAGTGGAGGGTTATGAATGAATGAATCGTCATATCGCAGGCTGTTCACATAGTATTCACACTAGCTAATATTGTCAGCGTATCCTCAGTGAATCTGACTGTGCTTTCACATAGAGAAGAGATCCGTAGTGGTACACACCTTTGTCTAATGCTGTGATTGTATGAAAGAGATTCTAATATGGTAATGCCCTAATTGTCCGAAAGAGATTTTTAGTTTGGTATCTAGTTCTTAGAGCGCCCGACTGGCAGAATGGTTAGAGCGCTGGCCTCACGCAGGAAAGTTACCCGATTCAAAACCTGGCAGTGTCACTTGTCACGTAGGTCTTTATGTCATTAAATTACCTACATCTTCTTCCTATTCTCTCACCCTAATCCTTTCATTTATATTCTTTCCATACTTGTTTTTTCCTGTATTTTTCGCATCACTCGGTTGCGAAAAATATTTTCTTCAGTATTTTTAAACTTTACCTGTTTCTTTCTCAACACTGAGAATCGCGCTAGGACGATATTACGTAGATGTCAGGGCTGCAGGGCGTCAGAAGGCGTGATAAGTCGGTTCGCTGAACATAGGACGTAGACAACCTTCTACATTCTCACCGAGCGCGCGAGCTTCTTCTCGGCATAAGTCCCGGTGAGGTGTGATACTTTACATCTGCACCGGTCAGTATTCAGACATTTGTCTGAAAAATCCCAAACTGACACGGCGCTCACTGTGGGCCATGGTCAGCTGTAGTGTGAAAACTGCCCTGCATTGGAGACAGGTTGTCTGAGATTTCGCAACTGACACGCAGAACGTGGCAGTTTACGACAGCCTCTTCTAGTTACGTAGTTGTTATGAGAAAGGGGAGAGCATTTCGTTCTACGAAATAATAGTTCATCCTTTGTCTGGTTTAAAATATTAAACCTAGTTTGAAACTTTATTTTCATTCTTCTCAATAAATCGCAGTAGACAGGTGGTTCGCGAAGAGTAGAGCTGTATAAGCGAAGTTTCTTAGTTTGTTGCGACAATTTGTCGAACTTCTAGACTTCCATAAATATGAGCGTAAAAATTCTTAATTGTGCGATATCTTGTAGTGCTGTGTTTTGAGGTAAATATTATATAGTAGTTCTCTAGAATTTTGTGAAGTGATTAAGTGTTTAATCGCCGATTTAATTTTAAACTAGTTCTTTTGAACAGAGGGCTTAATCTATATAGTCTGTATTATTTTCTAGTGACGCATACAGTGGAAATACATAATAAATTATATCTTTAGCTTACTAAAAAATGTAGCTATAATGAAGTTAATTTAACTTCTAAATAATCAGACGAGAGAATATATTTTAAAAACTAAACTTAAAACGCTAGATACATCATTGAGTGTTGACGAAATACGTATGTATTTTCTAATTCATGATGTTTGATTTATTTAATATAACTTATTTTACGGGAAGTTTTAAATATAAGTCAAGCTGTAGGCTTGCTGTTTTAAATGTAAGTTATATTGGGTACATAATATGAAAATGATTTATATGTGCTTTTCTTTTTATACAGTGAAATACTGGGGGTGACCCGAACTTTACCAGCATTTAATAAGAGTTCATAATTGTGAAGAAATAGACAGTCCTTATTTTGAACCACGTGGGTTTCCCAAGTAACACTGATCTGACGGTGCAAGTTAGACAGAAATACTAATATCCCACTAACGGGTGTTTTCATAGACTGTAATGATCAATATTGGGCCTGTGAACCAGATCTTAATTTCTTCCATAAACTCTACGTAAATTTTCTGCCTGGCGGCGAGAATAATTACAATCTATGACATAAACTTTCCGACATTGTTGACAAGTGAGTGGGGAACCAAGATTTTTCTGTTTTTGAGAGAGGTTGTCCACCGGTCATCTTCCTAATTAAGGGAAACTTCGTGTTCTGACATTGTGGTGCTCGTTTAAGCCTAATTCTTACCTCGGGAGTCAAGTGACATGAACTTTAGTCTGAAATAACTATCGCCTGAAGCAGACGCTCCCCAGATCTATTTTAATGAAACCAACAAACAAATCTGCAGAGCTGGGATCTGTTTCAGTAAACGACAGTAACAGATAAAAAGTGTGAGTGTCCAACATTTGCGCCAGCCGGCGAAACCACAACCCGATTGTAAGTATATCAGGGCCCTGATGAAAGAATCGAGTGAAAGTGACGGAAGGAGGTTCGTTGTATAATACCCTCATTTGTTATATGTGTTTTTTTTAAGGCGAGATTTGCTGCTTAAGTAACGTGTTACGTTAGAATAGATACTGCTGTCAAAGTCAGTCTATACCTTCAAAGGGGGAAAATATTAGACCCTAACCACATGCATCTATAACTCTTTGGGCCATCATCTGTCATCCTAACGGGGCTGTGGGCTAAACCTAGAGTTAAGATCATAGCGGGGCTATCACCCTTGTAGCATTTTCTTGATATTGTATGACTATGTGCATATGTTTTCCTTGATGTATTTTTTTTGTTTGTTTTGGTGTTGTGAGAAGATTTTATAGATGATAAATAAAATCTCTCTGGAACTAATCAGCGTGTTGGTCAGCTCGTTCTAGAATATTTACATAAGTATTGTTATAGTTTTTCCCACGTCTGTGTGTCAAACTGTTGTCACTTTAAGACGTGTGCACGTGAGTGGTATGTTCATACATAGTAACATATGTTGTCAATAGTCTGTCTGACTCTTACATATCTGTCGTAGAAGATAGGCCTGAGAGAGAGAGAGCAGATTCTTGTTTTCAGGGGACAGCTCTATTTGATTCGCTACCACTGCACTCTTGGGGAAATCTATTTTTTTTAACTAACTCTCACTGTGTATATCACATATTCTAATCTATTCAGAAGGGACCAACCCTAGTCTTAATTCTCCTATCTAAAAATCTACGACAAATGGGTTCTCGTCCGTAGGATTTTTGAACTTAGAATAGGAAGACGACTACGACAAATGGGTTCTCGTCCGTAGGATTTTTGAACTTAGAATAGGAAGACGAGTACGACAAATGGTTGCTCGTTTCCGGTTTTTGAACTTAGAATAGGAAGACGAGTACGACAAACGTGGACTCGTCTATCTGGATTTTGTGCTTTAGATTCTTTATTCTGATATAGAGTAAGAGTGCGATGTCTTGTGAGTTGTTATATCTTTAAATAATTTATCCCCTAGACTAACGATCTGTTTACGGGCGTGCTGACCACACAAACTGATAAGTTTTTTTTCCACAGCATTTTAAATAATATACATTTGAGTTTCAGGTGGATTTTGTCGGAATATATGTTATTGTTGATTTGTAATACTAAACGCTGGTAAAGTTTTGTGAGTGTATAACATTCACAAGGGTTCTGAAGCAGGTAGGTGTTTGAGCAAAGCTAAGGAGTGCGTTTCGGACTATCCGTCCAGATTAATTGCCTCCCTCACCCGAACTGTCTTCAGGGGTAAACTTGATAGTGGATTAAAAATTAAGGGATTACTTTTCTCTTTAATTTTTGCAATAATTAATTTGCTTTTCCACTGTAGCAACTTATTTTTCAGAAGTAATCTTAACTACCATTTAGTTGGCGTAGTCGTGTTTTGCATTAAGTGCTTTATTGCCGATAATAGCAGCGATATTTAGATTTTATTTTGGAGGAGGTATCCCAGGGTTAAATATATCATCTTTTGATTTTTTGGTAATTTTTTTCTCGTAAGTGGTAGGAACCAGGTTATTCTTTTTCCTATTTTCTATCTCCGCGTGTCTCAGTCACTGACATAATATGGCCGAGAGGGCAAAGCTTAGACAACTCCTCAGGGACGAAGCGAGAGAGGAGGGACTGGAAGGAGAGGAAGCGAAAGCGTTTGTCAGAGACGAACTCGAGAGATATGATGCGGAGAGGAAAGCAGCTGAAGCTAGAGAACAGAAGAAGATTGAAGAAGAAATGGAAATTCGCAGGATGCAGCAAGAGGAAAAAGAGAAGGAGAGACAGCATGAGAAGGAGAGGGAGGAGAGACAGCATGAGTTGGCGCTTAAGACTCTTGAGTTTCAAAGCCGTGGTGCTGCCTCTACCTCCAGCAATGGAGAATCTTCTCCTCATTCCTCCCTAACTGATCCTTCTAACACTCAATCTCTTCAACTCAACGCTATGTCTTTCACTCTAGAATCTTTCCCTTGTCCAAATGAGAAGATTGACACATGGTTAGAAAAATTTGAGAAAATTGCAACTCTGTACGGGTTAGAGAAGTCGCGTTGGAATATGAAACTTTCCCAGGCCCTAAAAGGTTCTGCTTATGATGTTTATTCTAAGCTGGAAAGTAGCCAACAAGACGACTATGACTTGTTGAAGAAAGCGTTACTGGAGCGCTTTGAAATGAACGCTCGCAAGTTTTTGCAACTGTTTCGCAACAGCCGGAAAGAGAATTCTGAAACTTTTCAGCAGTTCTCGTCTCGTTTGAAGGGATATCTGACAAAGTGCTTAGAGCTCTCGCAGCTCCCCTCTACCTATGAAGGTCTTGAGGAATTTGTTTTAACAGAACAAATAAAGAACACATTGTCTGCTGATACCCGGAGATTTCTAGCTGAGCAGGGGGCAGAAAAACTTGAAGACATTTTGGAAAAGTCTGAGCGTTATCACAATGCGCTGGCTGAACTACCGGCCACAAAGCGGAAACCGACAGAGGAGCATTTTCGAAAACATAACCTAGAGCAATCTTCTCAGGCTTCTAACCAAAATAACCACAGAGAAACTGGACCTCAAAACCCCCCTCCTGAAAAATCCAAGTTCTACAAAACCAAGTACCCCAACCACCCCAAACAGTCTGATCAACCCGACCGCCCTTCATGGCAGCGTAGCCAGAAAGGACAAGGTGGCAAAGGGAGAACCCCTGAGCACGGGACATATGATCAGACCGAGCACACCGAGCCGAAACGCTTAGAAATTGTTGCCTTGGCCTAGGGGCGGCTGTTATAAGCTGGTCTGAGAACTTCGTTATCTTGATAACACATTGTGATTGTTTTGTTACAAGCAGTCGTTCTGTTTTCCCTTATGATAACTTCTTATGTTCTTTTTCTTAACGTCGGCTTCTTGTGCTAGTTGCATCGTGTCTAGAGTGACGATTTGCAGGCATTTTCTTAGTGGGCAGCCTGTTTGACTGAATTGTTTTGTTCCCACAATTTAAAAACAACTATCTAAGCATGTCAGTGTGCTGAATTGTTACAACTCGTCGATAGATAACAACAGATAACTCCTAAGATGTGAGACTATGCAAGTAGCAAAATTCAGGTTGTGTTCCCGTAATAAATGCCATAAATGATGACCGTGTTGTATACACTGGTGTATCTAGTGGACATAAAATGTTGTATAATGGTACACTAAATAATCCTGCTAATGGCCGAGTCATGGTTAGGTTAGTTTATCTTTCCACTTTCTCAATTAAACATCGTGTAAGTGTGAAAGTTTCTATTTTCTGCATTGTAGTCTAGATTTACATAGTTTCTCAAACGGAGAGCCAGGGGTGTGCCACCAAATTTTGTTAGTAAAAAATATTTTAATCCAAATTACAGCGCACATTTGCATATTTATACAGGAGTGTGTTTGTCCAATATTCCTCCGCGAATAAAGAAGATATGTGCCTCCAAGCAGGCTCACATTTGACGTTGAAAACAAGGCACTTGCATAATAAAATTTAAAATCTCTCTCAAATTTTTCATTTTTGTTATGTCTTACTATTAAAATATATATTGTAATAGAATATGAAATTAGTCAGTATAGTGTAAACTGTAAAACACGATACATTACGGTTAATTACACGAGAATCCACCATTAAGAACACAAGTGTGCCGCGACAGAAATTTGCATTGGTAAGTGCCACAATCTGAAAAAGTTTGAGCAACTATGGTCTAGAACAGTCATTGTTGTCTAAGATTTCTTTAAGGTGTGAAAATTCCTCTGACTGCAATATGTGGAGTCTCCAAGTTCTGTATTTTTTTTTTCCTGTACGGCGTTTCAAATGAGAACTATCAGGTTTAAAATATCTGTTTTATTTCCAAACAGCAGGAACTGTTTTGTTCAGAATAAATGTTATGGAAGAAATTTCTTGTTGTCAATATATCGTTCTTTCTTCTCTCGACAGTATTTCGGGTGACTCTTCCCTGCACAGGCCAGATCAACGCGGAGGTCCACATAAGTATTCAGATGAGCATTAGCATCCTGTCTGCCTCCAACCCGACTTTGCTGAACTTCAAACGCAAGAAAGTCTGTCTAAAAAGTGAGTAGACTTATTATTGTTATACCTGTTTGAATTCTGAGCACAGCTTTAATCCTTATTATTTCCTTACTCGGCTCATAACAAGGAGTATATAGCTGTTTTGATCTGATTATGAACATAAAACTATGTGTTGTATTTTCCGTGCCATTCAGTTCTACGACCTTCTACATTCGTCTCTCTTCTTCTTCTTCTTCTTCTTCTTCTTCTTCTTCTTCTTCTTCTTCTTCTTTTTCTTCTTCATGGATGCTTAGCCCCTGACTGACAACGCAATCAGTGGCCATTACCCCTAGTGACGTCTTGTAGAGCAGCGACAAATTGTCCCCATTTTGCTCAGTCGATGGCCATCCTTCGTGCCGTGCCCCAATTCTGGTTCCTGTTTTGCATCTCAGCCTCCACTGTTCTCCGCCAGGTTGTCTTTGGTGTGCCTGTCTTTCGCCGTCCTTCTGGGGTCCACAGCATAGCAGATCTGGTGAAGGGTGTCTGGGTCACTTCTGACGACATGACCATTCTTAGCTGGGCCACGAATGCCCGGCCATTCTGATGTATGCGTGTTATATATAGTAGCTAACTACCGCAGCATGAGCATGTGAATGCTTGATATAGGCTTCCTGTAAGAGAGAGGGCTATCTGCATTAGGGGCTCCCATGCTCAGTAAGGAACGCAAAGGAAACTGATGATAATATAATAGCTACCTTGTTGATTTCTTTCGATTAACTCCAGATTGCCATCTCAGTGATATGTTGTCTGTAAATAAGTTTTCTTCGTAAAATTAAGTTTCATTCACGATATTATAGAACCGTACTGTTGTGGATCTTGTCTGCACGAGGAATTGTCACACTTGTTTTGGGTAAAATCATATTTGGCACTGTTGTTCTATTTAATTATTGATAGCCATTTCCTTGAACTGTAAAGATATGCTTCATATAAAACATTGATGGTATGTATGTAAGTTGGTCTACACGTTATTTTCGTCTTTGATTTGTTGTTGTTTTTTTTCATACATTTTTTTTCCTACCCACGTTGTTTTCAATAATACATTATTTCCGCGGCATCGTGTTTTGGGAAACACGTTTTTTCTAACGTAAAGTTTTTTTTTCTCCCTGCACAGGTATATTGTTTCTTGTGTACTTTGTCCTGGCCTTGTTCTATCTTGTCTTCCATTATTTCTTGGCATCAGCTGTTTCCTAGCTTACATTGTCTCCCAACGTATGTTGTTTCTTGTCGTAGAATGTTTTCTAAGGTGCGAATTTTGAGTCACGTTAATCTGTCAGCATTTTCACAGCTTGTGAATATCGACCTACCGTATACTTGCGCGGATTTTCTCTTCTGTGACGTTTCCTAATGCTGGTACAAGGAAAACGAATCTAAAGCCAATTGGTTTGTTGATGTTCTCAAAACGTGTGAAACGGACCTTTTTTCCATCTGGCAAAAAGCTTATGTTCTTGTTATAGGAATGCCATTATCGTGTTTTTATGTAGTAAGCGGAGTATTTATAAAAATGGACCTGTCGAGGCGGGGAATAAACCAGAAATGTCAGTCACATATCCTTATCACATCTTATAACGGCTCGGTTACCTAGATTAAATTCCTCGTTTCCGTCGCAGGCAAAACTGTATGTGATTTTTTTAAATTTTTGCTCCTTCCGCGTATTATTATTTTTGCTCCACCAGTTTGTTACTTTTTATTAACGCCCCATCAGTTTGCTGCCTTGTCTATTTCTGCTCCATCAATTTGTTGCTATGTCTTTTATTTCTGCTCCATCAATTTGTTGTCTGTTTCTTCTGCATCAGCTTTTAGCCGTGTCTGTTTCTGCTCCGTCAGTTTGTTGCCTTGTCTATTTCTGCTCCATCAGTTTGTTTCCGTGTCTATTTCTGCCCCATCAGTTTGTTGCCTTGTCTATTTCTGCCCCATCAGTTTGTTGCCTTGTCTATTTCTGCTCCATCAGTTTGTTGCCTGTCTATTTCTGCCCCATCAGTTTCTTGCCTTGTCTATTTCTGCCCCATCAGTTTGTTGCCTTGACTATTTCTGCGCCATCAGTTTGTTGCCTTGACTATATCTGCTCCATCAGTTTGTTGCCTTGTCAATTTCTGCTCCATCAGTTGGTTGCCTTGACTATATCTGCTCCATCAGTTTGTTGCATTGTCTATTTCTGCTCCATCAATTTGTTGCTTTGCCTTTTTTCTGCTCCATCAGTTTGTTGTCTTGTCTATTTCTGCTCCATCATTTTGATGCCTTGTCTATTTCTGCCCCATCAGTTTGTTGCCTTGACTATATCTGCTCCATCAGTTTGTTGCCTTGTCTATTTGTGCTCCATCAATTTGTTGCTTTGTCTTTTTTCTGCCCCATCAGTTTCTTGCTTTGTCTATTTCTACCCCATCATTTTGTTGCCTTGTCTATTTCTGCTCCATCAGTTTGTTGTCTTGTCTATTTCAGCCCCATCAGTTTGTTGCCTTGTCTTTTTTCTGCTCCATCAGTTTATTGTCTTGTCTATTTCTGCCCCATCAGTTTGTTGCCTTGTCTATTTCTGCTCCATCAGTTTGTTGCCTTGTCTATTTTTGCTCCATCAATTTGTTGTCTTGTCTGTTTCTTCTGCATCAGTTTTTAGCCGTGTCTGTTTCTGCTCCATCAGTTTGTTGCCTTGTCTGTTTATTTATACTCCATCAATTTGCTGCTTTGGCTCTTTATATATGCTCTGTCAATTTGGTGCTTTGGCTGTTTATTTATGCTCCATCAATTTGGTGCTGTGACTGTTCAATTATGTTCCTTCAATTTGGTGCTTTGACTGTTCATTTATGCTCCATCAATTTGCTGCTTTGACTTAATTTCTGCTCCATCAGTTTTTAGCCTTGCCTGTTTCTGCTCCATCAATTTTGTGTTTTGGCAGTTAATTCCTGCTCAATCAATTTGCTGCTTTGACTGTTAATTTCTGCTCTCTCAGTTTTTAGCCTTGTCTGTATCTGCTCCATTAATTTGGTGTGTTGGCTGTTACTTTCTGCTCCATCAACTTGGTGCTTGGACTATTAATTTCTGCTCCATCAATTTGGTACCTTGACTGTTAATTTCTACTCGATCACTTTGGTACTTTGACTGTTAATTTCTACTCCACCAGTTTGGTACTTTGTCTGTTTATTTCTGCTCCATCAATTTGGTACTTTGTCTATTTCTGCTCCCTCAGCTTTTAACCTTGACTGGTAATTTCTGCTCCATCAATTTGCTGCTTTGACTGGTAATGTCTGCTCCATCAGTTAGGTAATTTGTATGTTAATTTCTGGTTCTCTGAGTTTTTAATCTTGACTGATAATTTCTGCTCCACCAGTTTGCTGCTTTGACTGGTAATTTCTGCTCCAACCATTTGCTGCTTTGACTGTTAATTTCAGCTTCATCAATTTAGGGCTTTGACTGTTAATTTCTGCTCCATCAATTTGATGCTTTGACTGTAAATCTCTGCTCCATCAGTTTGGTGCTGTGACTGTTAATTTCTGCTTCATCACTTTAGTGCTTTGACTGTAAATTTCTGCTCCATCAATTTGGTGCATTGCCATCAATTTCTGCTCCATCAATTTGCTGCTTTGGCTGTTAATTTCTGCACCCTCAGTTTTTAGCCATGGCTGGTAATTTCTGCTCCATCAATTTTTTGCTTTGACTCTTAATTTCTGCTGCCTCTGTTTTTAGCGTTGACTGTTAGTTTCTGCTTTATCAATTTGCTACTTTGTTAATTTTTGCCCCATCACTTTGTTGCTTTGACTTCATGTTTGCTCCATCACTTTGCTACTTTGACTGTTAATTTCCGCGTCATCACTTTGCTGCTTCGACTGTTAATTTCAGCTCCATTAGTTTGCTACGTTTTTAATTTTTGCTAGATCACTATAGTCACTGGTTGTCTCCCCTGCTCTGCAGCGGTGGTCCAACAATGGTAAAAATTTAGAGTATAAACTGCGGGACTTTAAAAGTATCTACTTTCGCTCAAGATTACTGTTAGCAGAGTTATAAATAGAAGGATGGTGCTTCTGTTTTAGGGAATCTTCATAGGGTATTTCAGAAATCAAACACAACGCTGAATTTTTCAAGGCTATTGTGAACTTTGCCTCTGTCCGCCCCTACTATGAAGAGAAAGATGTATTAGCTCATTTCTGAGCCCCCAAATGAATTGTTCAGTAAAATATTACTTTATTACTCTGTTGTATTTATATTTAAGATAACAGATTGATACATGTGCACTTCTTTCTGTAATAATTAAATCAACTATTAATTTGTAAATACATATAACAAATTTTATAATCAATGATGGTTAACATAAGTAAGTAAATAAGTGATGTGAGTGTGTTTACATTATAGAGTTCTTCCTCATCGAAAATTAAAGTGCGTGTGAGTTTTGGAAATTTTGAGGAGAGTTTTTTGCTATGGCCGGGTTAAAATCACTTAACTCGCCAGGTGTTGGGCCGATTTGCTGACTGCTCCGTCAATCGTGGACTTCTGTGGTGAGGGCACGTCCTAGGCATAGTTGCAGGGGTAACCGCTCTAACGTCAAAGCAAGGATCTTCACAATCCGTCAAAATCAGACATCTAAAGTAGACCATAAGCTCTTGATCCACAGAGTAGTATCAAGCTGGTATCACACACTGGTATCTCCTACTTGTACCACGAACTTTAGAAGATTTCAAATGTCTCTGCTAAGTATTGGGTTCCTGACACTTAGACCGGACACTGTTACATGTTAATTTCTGCTCCATCAGTTCGCTACCGTGTCCATTTATTTCTATTAGGTGAATATACTTTGACGTATTTCTATTTCTGATACCTTCATTAGTCACTTTATGTGTTCATATGTCTATTCATTTTGCTGCCTGTATTTGTTGCACTATTTGTTGCACTATCTGTTCGCAACTGTTGCCTTCTCACATTATTTTGTTTTCATTCTGTCATCTTACTTTTCCTTTCTCGTTATTGGTGTCCCAGTGTTCTTCACTTTGTTTTCCTTATCTTCTTTATATTTCTAAGTCTATCATCCCTGCGATATTTGTGTCTCGTTGTAACCAGTTCTGTCTCTGAGATGTATTATATGGATGTGTGCGACCTTCTCAGTTATCGTATAAAAACTTCACTGATGATGTTTTTCTTTCATCGTCTTTAACAAAAATACTTTCGTTATAATTATGTTTAGCTATTGTACTTGTTTTGCTGCGGGAGGGACATCCGTAGTCTCAGGCTCGTATGACTGACAGTGGTGAAAGCCGAAAGGAAGCCACTGGCATGAAAACGGATGCCCCGACCGCAAACCAGAGTTGGGGCACTGTACGAAGGATGGCCGCCGACCGAGCAAAGTGGAATCAATTTGTTGTTGCCCTACAAGACGCCACCAGGCGTAATGGCCACTGACTGCTTTGACGGTAGGCGGCTAAGGATCAAAGAAGAAGAAGAAGAATTGTACTTGTTTGTGCACAATCTCAGTCAACCGGTTCTGACAAAAAATGTTTTATATTGTGGAGGAAAAAACAACCTATAACCACACTCATATGTCAAACTTTCGCCATTCTGTAACCGAGGTCTGAAAGGGAAGCAGCGAATAGTAACACTGCATCCTACCACGCAGCCGCACAAGACGACTATAGAGGGTTGGACATGGTCCGGCTACCCAGTCTTGTAAACACTTTAACCGCAAAAACTTCAGTCAGAGCATTACTAGGCAGTCCTTTTTCTGAAATCTCCAGGGTAAAAGAAAACCTAGAAACATACGGCGAAAGTAGAGCGCATGACGCACACTTGATTGGATGGTTCAGGTCAGTATGGCTTGGCACACTACACTCCACTTGGACTTGAAAGCCATTATAAATCACTAAGGAGCAATAGTGTAAAATTATGGACTTGAAAGCCATTGTAAGTGACTAGTGTAACCTTTTATTTTAGCCTTTTCGTGGCGAGGCGCGTTCCTTTCAACCTTTGTGGTTATATCAGAGCGCATTTGCCAACCTAAAATAAGTGAACTCTGTTGACTGCTAGTCCGATCAGCGTTGATAAATACTAAGTCCTGAAAAGGACAAACATTATCTATCTGCTAGCCTAAAGCCAGCTACGCCTTTTTTTTTTTTTTTTTTTTTTTTTCCTCGCTTGAGGTCGCATATTTTTTCCTCGCATGAGGTCGCATTATCCCCGCCCTAACCCGGCCCTGGTCAAGACCACATGTCCCAACACAAGAAGACCCAATGACAACATGTGTCACCGTAGTGATCCTCTGTGTTCTCACACAAGAGACCTAATGACACATGAATGTCACTGTACCGGTCCCTGTGTCTAGACACATGATCCCAGCCAAAAGCCGGATTCTAGGCATTGGGTTGCACAGCGTAAAATACGCTGCAGTACGCCCAAGCTAGACAGCTCACTATAGTCTACTGCTCCTTTGATACGAATTCAAACTAGTGTAACCGGTGGTTGGACTGGGAATCACTAAGGACAAATAGTGTGAAATTATGCTTTATAAAATTTGAGTAAGAGATGGCGATCTGTTATATTTTTGTAAAGATGGGAAATAATAAAATGAGGGTTGTAATTTTTGACTAAGGGAGCCAACTCTTGGATTACGCCCCTTAAGACAGGCCCTAGATTTTGTATATGGAAAGTTGGGAAGTAACAAATTATGGTTCATGATTTTTGAATAAGCGGTAGAAATATACTAGGGATATAGAAAAAATGAAGTAGTGACTTATTTAGCGAAGGGGTATAAAAATATTATTATGTCCCTTGGGGGTTTTAGGGTGAGTTTTTTATGAGGTAAAGCTGTGAATGAAGCGAGACGCACGGATTTTTGTAGTGAACAGTTCGTGACAATGAATGAGTGGTGAGTTTTATGAATCGTAATACATAGCAAATCGAAGCAAATAGGTGGTCAGTCAGATTTGAGCTTTAAAACGCGATAGTCGCTCGTAGGTTGGAAATGTGTTTTCTCTCTTGAGCCTGACGTCGAACGCGTTTAGAGTTTTGTGCTGTGTTAAAGCTTTTCATCTTATGGTTTTCTGTTTACTGTAGGCATGAGCGGTATTGCCACTTTATACCGTTTCGCGGGCCCAAACAAATGGTACGCCACCTTGACGACGGCTGCACAGATGAAGCATTATCAAGGCCTGCACGGAAAAAGGTTCTAGTGGTCGCACCTGCAAATGTCAGTGTATGTTGAACACCAGGATAAAGAAAAGATGAAGGGTATCTTACACTGGATTCCCCTTTCCCCCTCCCCTCATCCCTCCTCCCCCCACGATGAAGACAGAAGCGGTGCAGAGAATAGCAGCAGCAAAGACAAAGGTGCAGAAGTTTTCAGAATAAAAACAGCTGTTGACAAGTGGACATTTTTATCTATAAGCCGTCCACACAACAAATTCCACATTTTATTAATTTGAAGATGACGGTAGCGGAGGAGAAAGTGCAACGAGTTTGGGTGTCTCTGCCTGGCCGCAAGATCCAGTGTGCAGTATGCGGCCTGGATACATACTGGGTAAGCCAGTGCCCGAGGAAGAAAACAGCTACAAGGCTCAAGCCTTCCGAGGTAGAAGACGCTGTTCACAATGCGACGCCAGCGGAGCAAAACCAGTCAGAAGGGCACCACGCCCCAGAGAGTCCTCGGGCCAGTCTGAATAACGGAGACGGCTTCACGTTGGTCAACTATAGGCGTACACCTAAGCGGAAGAGAATCCTGTTCAAGCCAAGCGATGCGCCGGTGGAGAAGTCTAGAGGCGGAATGTCTAAAGAACAGCCGAGTACATCAGCTGCAAAATGCACGCCAGACAAGCTCCCACAGGTAGACCTGTCATCGACATTACCGGAGACGCAAGATAAGCTCTAACCCAGCTGGTCAACGTTGACATCAGTGGATGATGGACTGGATTCGTTGATGTCCCAGCACAACAAGTCTAGAGGCGGAAAGTCTAAACAACAGCCGAGTACGTCAACTGCAAAATGCACGACAGACAAGCTCTCACACTTAGACCTGTCATCGATAGTACCGGTGAAGCAAGACAGACTCTACCCCAGTTGGGCAACGCTGACATCGGCAGACGATGGGCTGGATTCGTTGATGTCCCAGCCCAACATCTTTATAGACGATACAGAATTTGGATCCGACAAAGAATTACCCAGTTCCAAGATCTCCTCTTCGTGCTGTGTCCACTTGTGCACAGAGCAGTGGACAGAGAAAAACACAAGATTGCCTACAAGAAAAGACATAAATTCTCTAACAAACAGAGCACAGAACTTGTAGTGGTCAAGATTTTACGATTTTCGAGACAAGTGGCATACACACCTAAGAAGACATTCCTGGTCCTGTTTGCTCCAGCAAAGGGCCCCATACTGGGTCTTACCGTCCGTTCCTCCCCCCCCCCCCCAACTCGGAACCAGCCAGGAGAGAGATGCGCGAGGAACAGCCCGTGAGGTGGAGGAAGAGTGGCACCTCGCTGTGTCAAGTGAAAGCCAATGTGAGATGTAAAATAAGACAGCTCTGTGTATACTCTAACTGCTGTAGTGTAGGAATGTATATATATATATATATATATATATATATATATATATATATATACATATATATATATATATATACATACCTAGATTTTCTAGGATCTCCTTATTTGTTTTCATCTCTATCCACATTTCAAGAGCCTCAATTCTTTCTTCCAAATGCTTATTCATCGTCCATGTTTCTGCACCATACAGAAATCTGATACACAAACACAAACCTGACTTTTTATTTTTACTAAAAAACACATACGCTAAACAATTAGTGGCAAAGTTAGGGCTAAGAAACGGTTGGTTCAGTTTCGGCACTATACATACAGGAGTGGCCATTTTGCAAGTCTCTGAGGAGTGGGAAACGGTACACGATAGGGCGGACAGTAGTGGAAGGACCGTCATAATACAAATACGAAGTAAACACGATAGACAAGACATACATACACTCATCAACTTATATGCCCCTGTCACCAAAATTGACCAGCCTGTATTTTTTGTCGGATTGTACGACACCTAGCTAGATATTATAAAGGAGTGAAAATAGTGTTGGGCGGGGATTTTAACTGTGTGCTATCTAGGTTAGATTTATCAAAAAGGAAGTTAGAATCACAAACACGGGAAATGAGTAACGAAAGGTCATTGCAACTACGACTTTTACAAATTTACAGGAGAATAGAACCACAAACACAAGCATGCACATACGAAGACAAGACAAACCCATATCTTAGACGCGCCTCTAGAATAGACCAGATTTTACGCATCAAGTTGTGTACACTGTACACAAAGCTTATCATATTAAGAACACCTTTAAATTTACAGACCACCAGGCCGTTTACACAGTGTTAAGCATTCACACACGAGACTCAAGAGATCCCCACATTGGAAATTCAATAACAATTTACTTAAAAACACTTTGTACACAGAACAAATATCGCAGTTAATACGGGGATATGCGCAAGACATACTTACTTAGTCGTTCCCCTTCTACCGTGAGGTGTAGAGGTTTGGAAGAGAGAGCGCCAAACTATCTTATCGGCTGTCTTCCTCCTGGCCTGGTTCCATTCTAGTCTTCGGTCCTTCAAAGATTGTCTAATGTTGTCCTCCCAGCGGACTCTGGGTCGTCCTGGGAGTCTGGATCCCTGGCTCTTTGTTTCCCATGCTTGTCGTGGTAGCCGATCTTCTCCCATTCTGCAGACATGACCAAACCATCTTAGTTGTGACTGTTCTACTTGGGTCTGCAGGGGGTGGAATTTTAGGCCTTGACGTATCGTCTGGTTGCGGACCATGTCTCTTGTTACTTCAACCACCTTCTTCAGATACCTCATTACTGAGGTTTGGATCTGGCTTTTGTGGGTTGTAGTCATTGCCCATGACTCGCTTCCATAGGTTTAAGACTCGGACATAGGTGGAGCGGTATACAGCCATCTTCGTTTTCTTACCAACCTCTCTCTTGCTGAGGAATCATCGATTTATGGCCTGAAAAAGTCTCACAGCTGCTGCTTTTCGAGTGGCCAACTCTTCTTTGATGCCTCCCTTTCGGTCTATAAAAGCTCCGAGGTATTTAAAGTGGTCGACCTGCTCAAGGACATGTTCTCCCAGCTTAATCTGATGTCTTCTTTCTTCTCGTGATATCACCATGGATTTTGTTTTAGAGCTGCTTATGACCATCCCTCTTCTCCAGCTCTTCCTTCCAGACTTGCACGTTGGATTGGAGATGTGCCTCTGATTTGGCAATCAGCGCAACATCATCAGCAAATGCCAGCTCTGAAATACAGACCTGTCTCATCTTCCAGTACCCCACTGAATACTTTCTTGTTCTCTCCTTACATGCCTTGATGACATCGTCCATGAGGAGTATGAAAAGATAAGGTGACAGGATATCACCTTGTCTTACACCAGTGGTGGTCCTGAACTCTTCTGACTTATGGTTTGCTCTCCTCACATAATTTCTGCCAGACTTGTGTAGCGAAAGGTTTTTCTAGTATGATAATAGTGGTAGAGGAGAAGTAGAATCTCTCTCCAGAAAGGATGAAGTTCCAGTGCCCGAGAAGTACACTGGTATCACAAGTGAGTTACAGCTGTGAATACTCTGAGCTGGACAACAGATTTAGGCTTCAGAAGTATAAGTTGCTACTTTCGCTATAGTAACCCTATGTGATAATATAATTAAATTTGAAAAGGTAACTCAAAATTTAACAGTTAAAAATGTACCGAGTCAAATGAGTACAATTTCCCAATTTATTATGTACATCTATATATTCTTGTAATGAGAAATGGGTGTTGGAAGATGGTAAAATGAATGATTATTTATAGTTACAAATTAAAATAAACAAGCGAAAAAGTCTTGGATTTATCTTCCACTGAATTTACAACAAAAGGATTGTCACATTATCTCTTGCCATCTAGTTGTCATCATTAAACAGTCGTTTTAGAAACTGCTCACAGGATTTGGTGGATTGTATACACATAACTCATCTGAAATTAGTTCGAGGTTCCTGAGACCTTTCATTCTATTCAATTTATATTTAAATCCGTTTAGGCATGTAGTTATAATAAATTTTTAAAGATTATTAGCTAATTTTTAGCAGATGTGATGACGATGAAAAATGTTAATTATTTTTAAAACTATTTATATTGGAATAATATCCTTTTGGATATAATTCATAGTCCATCTCCTTTAGTGAACTACGAGGGGCGTTCAGAAAGTAATGCACCACATCGATTTTCTCAGGAGCTGTTTATTCGAAAAGCATGAAATTTATACACAATAAACATGGATATGTCATGTAAACATTGGTATTATCCAACATAATCCCCATCAACTTGTACGGCTTTATGCCAGCGCGAAACAAGTGCATGTATTCCTAGCCCGTACCAGATTTTGTCTTGATCATGTAGCCATTTCTTCGCTGCATGAATCACTCCTTCATCATCTTCAAACCTTGTCCCACGGAGTGCATCTTTAAGTGGACCAAATAGATGAAAATCAGAGGGTGCCAAATCGGGACTATAGGGTGGATGGGGTAGTACAGTCCAACCCAATTTTGTGATTGCTTCCCGTGTTGCCAGACTTGTGTGAGGTCGCGCACTGTCATGAAGGAGAAGCAGGTCTGCTGGATTCTTGTGCGGCCGAACTCTGCGAAAACGTTGATTGAGTTTTTTCAATGTCTTAATGTAAGCCTGCGAATTGATTGTCTCTTCTCTTGGCATAACGTCCACAAGAATCACAACTTCAATGTCCCAAAAGACAGTGCTCATGACCTTTCCAGCTGAAGGAATTGTCTTGAATTTCTTTCTTCGTGGTGATTGCGGATGATGCCACTCCATTGACTGTCTTTTTGTCTCAGGTTCAAAATGATGTGCCCAGGTTTCGTCACCTGTAACGATCTTAGCCAACAAGTTCTCTCCATCAGCATTGAAACGCTTCAACAATTCAGAAGAAATTGCTTTCCTTTGCAATCGGTGGTCATTTGTGAGACTTCGAGGAACCCATCTTGCGCAAACCTTAGAAAATCCGAGAGTATTTATAACTGCATTTGCACTACCAATGCTGACTGACAGCTGTAAGGCCAATTGTTGAGTAGTGATTCGCCTATCAGTAAGAATAATGCCCTCAGCGCATTTCAACATTTCTGCGTTGGTGGCTGTGGCAGGACGTCCACAGCGCAGCCGATCAAGCAGCTCCGTATCTCCACTTCCTGATTCTTTGATTCTCTGAACCCAGGGACTGACTGTACTCCTGTCGACTGCAAAACTTCCATACACATCACATAGACGCTTGTGAATGTTCACAACAGTTTCCTTCTCTGCAACGAGAAATTCTATCACAATTCGCTGCTTATAGCGCAAGTTGCTAACACGCTCCATTTCAACGGTTTAGGGCAGCCGTATTATTTTGCCGGTTGCGGTGCAATTTGGTGCACACAATTGGCACATGCTATATTTGAAGTGTGCAAAATTTCATGCTTCTATCTTCATTATTGGCTGAGAAAAACTATGTGGTGCATTACTTTCTGAACGCCCCTCGTATTATTATTTAATTGTATTCCAACCAGGCGTTTTCTTGTAGTTCTAAATTTAATTTCCTGTAAATGCAAACTTTGAAAGTCCGCCATACATTCCTATATTAGCTATTTCCTCATTCTTCAGTACCGTCTGGCTTAAACATATTTCACATTTTTTTCCCGTCTTCAAACTTCAAAGAAAGACCGCCGCGTTGTCCTTGCGCTGTGTGTGTGTGTGTGTGCGCTGTGGGCGTGCGTGTCGCGCTACAACCAAGCAAGTGGTACCAAATCTCGCTACAACTTGTAGAAGCTCTGTATAGTATGAATCAGAGGTGCTGGAATGTTCTTCCTTGCCAAACAGTCCCAAAGTTTGCTCCAGGGGACCCTGTCAAACCCCTTTTCCAGATATATGAAACAAAGATGGATCTCACTCTTATACTCAAGGGCCTTTTTCCACTCAGCTGTCTGAGTTTGAAGATTAGGTCTTGAGTACTTCAGTTTGCTCGGAATCCTCACTGGACTTCGTCCAATTGTGGCTCAGCTAGGCGTCGGAGTCTCTGCTCTAGGATTCTAGAGTAGATTTTACCACGGACACTGAGAAGGGATGTGCCTCTATGGTTTCCACATTGTCGATTGTCACCCTTTTTGAAAATCGGTGTTATGATGTGTGGCAGATTATGATAATTGATTTCATATATCTATTTTCTTTATCTTCATTTTTCTTTTTACCTAGCGTCAGCTACGCCTGTTGGGTTAACATAAAACCTTCTATTACTCAGAAATCTGTCCTTCTTTTCTCATTTAGCACGCATTGTAATGCTGCTCGCTATTTTTCTTTGATGAGAATTTACCAGAGACTATTAGCTACGTTGATCTGTAATTTATTCCTAACACCAGCGATCGAAACTCGTTGTAATGGGATCAGACAGCGACCTAAGTGAGAAATCTTTATTCCCTTTCCCTGAAACTGTACGTTAGAAAGTTAATTAATACACGGCGTATTGCCAGATCAAAGACGGGCTCGCTATATTTCGTTTATGACCACATCTGCAGATGGCAAATAGTGTGATTTTTCGATAGAAGAAATCTAGCACGGTCTGGTCAATCATTGTTACGCAGGATCTAAGAGAGACTGTTCGCTCGGTGCTCGGGTCTGCAGCGGTAACAATATGTAGATTTCTTTCATGTCTAGTAGTTGAGCAGAGATTTTTCCCGTAGGTGAGAACATCTGGTAGAGTCTGGTTTTAGGTAATAATGTAATCTAGCATTTCCGACGTTTATCATTTGTGGTGTGATCAAGAATTTTATACTGAAAGAAGTTTCCGACCTGACATTTCCTAAGTACTGGAAACCTCTAGATTCTGACACTGTGAGCCCTGTGGAATCTCTTACCTGAATTGATTTCCAGTGACATAAACAGTAATCCTATAATATAAACAGTGAAGTTAACGCTCCCTGGAGAATTGGAATTAACCGGTCTCTGCAGAGCTTGGGTTAGTCTTTGCCAAAAGAATACTGGATTTGTGCTGTATGGGTGTGTCCTAAAGTTTGCGCCAGAAGGTGAAAATCAAGTTTGTAGGTAAGAACGAATGTCAGTGGCCACTGTTGTATGGATAGAGAGAAAGCAGGAATGAGTGGTTCTTTGATCGTATAAATTCATACACCCACACTGTGTATATATTTTTTGGCAAGTTTTGCTAATGCTGGTTCATCTTAGAATAGATTAACGCATAACTCTGTTCTTTACTGTAGAGGGAAAGTCTAGACCATAGCGTAAACACCTTTTGACTCTTCTGGGGTTAATAACTTCTCTGCTAACGGGATCTTGTCTCAACAGAGGGAGGGAGGATTACACATATGAGTCTAACTCTTTAATTAATTAATTAACCTATGTTAACTTGTATTTGATTTGATAGTCATATTATTGCTGTTGTAAAATTTCTTTATGATAAATAAAACTTAAATAAACATTAATTACGTGTGTCGGTCAGCTTGTCCCAAAAGATCCATATTCCATTATTGTAGTTTTTCACGTCTGTGCGTCTAACTGTCGTCACTCATGTGTGTGTGTATATGAGTGGGCTATGTATATTAATATATATTCTAGTAGACTGTCTGACAAACTAAGTTCTGTTGTAGAGATAGACTGAAAGAGAGAAGCTTCTCGATTTCAGGGACAGACTCTAATTAGTTTCCACCATCTCACTCGTGAAAATCTATTCTCTTTACATTACCTCTCACTGAGCTATCACCTGTTCTACTCTATTCAGAAGAGACCAAGCTATGTCTTAATTCCCCTATCATAAATCTACGACATGATGGCAATCTCCCAATCCTTTGGTATGGCCTTGTTACACCACGCTGCCTGTAGGACACTTAAGAGTAATGGGTCGCCTGATGCTCCCATGTACTTAACCATTTCTGGTGTTATACCATCATGCCCTGCTGCTTTGCCCATCTTGATTTTCTCCAATGCTGCCGTCAGTTCTTCCATCTTTATGTCATCTTCACCACCATTGGTTTTCTCTTCTGTGCTAGTGGTTATCATTTCTGATGCTTGACCTTGCTCACCATCAAGGAGTTCTGAGAAATATTCTTTCCATCTTTCCATTACTTCCTTCGGGGCAGTAAGCAATTTGCTTTGCTTGTCCTTCATAAACTTAAGATGGCATTGTTTTTCCTTTCTCATGTTCTTTAGGGTCTTATAGAACAATTTCTGGTGTTCTTGCGCATCTTTTTCTAGCTTTTCTCAAATTCTTACTAGGACTTCTGTTTTGTTGCTAGCACCTTGTTCTTTGCTTCTGTTCTGAGTGTCACATGTTCTCTATATTTTGCTATTTGTCCTGTTGTGTTTTTAGTTCCTAAGTAATGTTTCCATGCCATATTCTTCTCTTATTTTCTCTTTGACTTCCTCTGTCCACCAAGGTGTCGTTTTTCTCTTGTTCCCAAGTCGGACTTCTCCACATGCTTCTGCAGCAGCTGTCTTATTGATGTCCTTGAATTTAAACCAGAGGGTTTCCAAGTCATCAGGTTGTTCTTTGAATGGTTAATAGTTGTGAACTATGTTGTAAAATATGAAAGTATGGCAGTTGTTACAAAAACAAATAATAGTTTTTACATTTATATTACTTCCTTTGATTACTCTTGAATTTGTATTTAACTTGATTATAGCCCCTGATTTGTTTACATTTCTTTACGGAAAACTTTAATTACTCATAATGTCATAATTACAATATTAAATTTTGAAATAACTACATGGCATTACTCGGCAGTAATTAAAGAGACTCTCTTCCAGAATGCATTAAGAACTAATAAGGCATGTAGATTTATATTAAGAACATAGAAAAAAGCAAACAACTGTATTTTGCCTTTTATTTATATAGATTCAGACATTGTGTATAGTTTCACACGGTCTTTCTCGTCAAGCTCTCACTTTTCAACAACGCTGTGGGCGCTAATCACCCCATCTCCACTTTATCAAGAAAAGGTCAAAATCACAACTCTAACGATAAAATTTGAGAGCATACTGTGGCCTGTCAGACGATATCCAGGAAGCGCCTGTTACACGTCAGGTGGTGTTGGCATAATCGGGTGTTTCTATCTCAGAATTGGAACACGCCCTCCCTCACAGGGAAAAATTTATCGCATGCAGAATTAAGTAACATTGTTGTTATAGCCGAGAGCATATCTAGAATGTGTGAGCACAGCAATCTGGGCTTTCGCTTGAATTCCGTAATTGCCAGGAATACTATTGAAATTCACGTAATACTTATACGAACGGTGGTTTTTAACTAGATGTAAGCATGTGTTTGTTTGCCTGCTTGGTTGCTTTTTTGTGGTGAGGAATGATTCGCCAAGGGACGAACGCCAGAAAGATGTAAAGAAACAAAAGCGAGGGGTTGAGAACTGAAGAGAGACGGTCAAGAGGCAGCAAAGAATGAGATTACTTGCCACAAATAATCGCTAATAATTGTAAGGACTTGTAGCTATGGCAGCTTCATCGTTAGTGACAGGGGTGGTCCATAACCATCTTCTTGTTTCACTCCCTATTGAGCATGGATCCACCACTGTGACATCGGGAACAATCATTCTTAAGATGATGGAGATGAAGTACACGTATTGGAAGAGCAGCTGACTTCCAGAAGTGATTTCTTCTGTCTAGTCGTCACTGCATGACGTGAGCAACTCTGATGTTAGTTATTGTTGTTTCCTCTTGCGGACTGTCATTTTGAAGTTTGTTAGCTTGACATGAAGGTTCTGGACGCGCTTTCATAATCACTGAGGAAGTACATACATACAAGGTACGCATATCAGCTCTACAGGAAGTTTCTGGGCGCACTTTCATAGTCACTGAAGATATACAAACAAGAGACACATATGAGCTTTACAGGCAGTTTCTGGATGCACTTTTATAACTATTTAAGCTATATTCACCCTCAGGAACATTATAGAGCAGTGCTCAGAGTGGCAGGGTCAGCTATACATTAACTTTGTTGATGAAAAGGCTTTTGACAGCATACACAGGTACAGCTTATGGAAAATACTGAGGGCTTATGGAATTCCCACCCACTTTGTTTCCATCATAAAAAGCATGTATGCTAACTTTACATGTAGTGTTTGGCAGAGCAACCTAACAGGAGTACGACAAGGATGTCCCTTTTCAACCACTTTATTTTTGACAGTCAAAGACTGTCTGATGCGCCAGACAATAGAGGGCAGTCCAAGAGGAATAAGATTGACAACGTTTTCTACACTGGAAGATCTGGAATATGCAGATGACATTGCACTACTCGCACATTCACATCAACACATCCAAGAAAAGACAGATAGACCGAATAATAAGTGTAGCCAGCAGATAGAGAAGATAGAGGTCATGACACTCAATGTGGGCAATCCTGAGCCCATAACAATAAGGAATCAGAAGCTGGAACAGACAGACACATTTACATATTTAATTTACATACCTAGGATGCATAGTAACACCAGACGACGAAACAAGCAAAGACATCAACAGTAGAATGAATAAAGCAAGAACAGCCTTTGCTAGTCTCAACAACATCCGGAAGTCATCCCAGTACAGCACAAACACAAAATTAAGATTATATGAGAGCTGTGTACTTTCTATGCTTCTATGGCGCGGAATGCTGGAGAGTAACAGAGAATGAAATGTCGAAATTGTCCTCTTTCCACACAATCTGCCTAAGGAAAATTCTCCGAATCTTTTGGCCGAATACTATCACCAACCAAGAATTGCTTACTCGGAGCAAGTAAGAGGACATCATAGCTAGCAGACGCTGGAGTTGGGTTGACTACGTCCTCAGAAGAGACCCCGATGCTATCCTATGGGCCCCAGAAGGAAAGCGAAACAGAGGCCGACCAAAAACAACTTGGCGGAGAACAGTGGAGACCGAGATGCAAAGAATCAACCAGAGCTGGGGCACTGTACGAAGGATGACCGCCGACTGAGAAGAATAGAAGCAGTTTGTTGCTGCTCTACAATACCCCACCAGGCGTGATGGCCACTGACTGCTGTGACAGTTGGCGGCTAAGGATCAAAGAAGAAGAAGTTGTACATGCAGGATACACAAGTCAGCGTTATTTATTATTGGGCAAATAGCGTTTACTTGTAGCTCAAGTGAAAGTATAGTAATATATTGACTAATCATTGCACACAAGTGTCTGTCAAGTGAGAGTATAGTAACATTATTGACTAGTCAGTGTACACGAGTGTCTGTCAAGTGAGAGTATAGAAATATTATTGACTAGCCAGTTTACACGAGTGTTTGTCAAGTGAGAGTATAGTAACATTATTGACTAGTCAGTGTACACGAGTGTCTGTCAAGTGAGAGTATATTAATATTATTGACTAGCCAGTGTACACAAATGTCTGTCAAGTGAGAGTATAGTATTATTATTGACTAGCCAGTGTACACAAGTGTCTGTCAAGTGAGAGTATAGAAATATTATTGACCAGCCATTGTACACTAGCGTCTGTCAAGTGAGAGTATAGAAGCCCGTATGCACAAGTGCCTCATGTGACAGCATGGAAATATTATTGGCTATTAAGTGTACACAGCTGTCTCATGTGAAAGTCTAGAGATATGTTTGGAATGCGTGTGTACATGTCAGGGTGTGGAAATAATCACCCAAGCTGGACAGATAATCTAGCTAAGGTTTTGTTGATGGCACGTGCTAGAGGTCGGTGAAACGCTCGTGATAAATTGAGGAGCACTTGTACAATAAATATATGAGTTTTTAGCTTGCCCAAATTATGCCTGTTTTAGCATGCCACATTGGAGTGTTACGTGTTCTAAACGTTCTCTACTGTCACAGGTAGATATAAGTAGGACAATAGATTCTGTCTGAGGTCAGACAGACTATTAAAGAGAAAGTGTGAATTGATAGAAAATGCAAAGTTGGGAGAAGATATGCCTCTGGAGGGTATTGGTGCTACTCCTTCAGTCTACCTGGTGACTAACATTTAATAAGACAATCTTGCCCCGCCCTCCAATGTTTTGTAAAAGACTTTAATCTAATGCTCAGTAAGGGACACCGTGCGAGAGGGAGGGCATCAGTGCAAGGATATTGGAGGAAATATGTGAACGCGTGTGGGGGCTCCCGCAAGACTAGCAAAGCGAGACATTAGATAAACTGAGCGGAGTAAGGGAGTTGCCTCTCAAAGAGCGGTGGCACTCATCACAAGAACAACACAAGGACTCCAAGTGGGGTGCCTAACTGCGGTCCTTACTATAGGCTTACTGTATGTATTCCTTCCAGGTCGCTGGCTGTCGTCGTGGTTGAACGTGCCGGAATGTTGCCGAGAAGGTAAGCTTAGGTGTGAAAATAGGTCATACAATGGTGGGCAAACTCTCACAGTAGACATACCACTGCAGTAACTCACGAGATGAGCAAGGTAGGCTAACTGGCAAATAAGCTTAATTCAGCCACACGACATATTATCGAATGCACTGGATCTAGTGGTAAGTTATCCGTGCGGTACTTCAGAGCGCTGTACGCCACGAGCTGGTTCGTTCTGGGTTATGACGGTTGCATTATCTCCAACTCAACGGGTGCTACTCGGTTACACTTGTATTGCCTCTATGTATGTGAATGGAAGTCTATACACATTCTCGTACGGACGTGACACGTATGCGCTGCAGAGCGAGACGTTTACATTGCGTAATCACGCACCAGAGCCCGCATCGGTTAGGCGCAATTATTGGCTCTTTCTTCAATAAGTTAGGATCTGAGACATGGGATGAGTCCTAGTAATGCTGGAGGCTGTTGCACCTTATGGTGGAGGGGAAACGTTAATAAAAAGAATAAATTTCTTTAGTGGGGTCTCTGGTGGAGGGATGTTGAATAGCAAACACAGACCGCTCTTGTTTTTTGTCTCTATCGATGGGTGTGGGAAAATGAAGTAACATTGGCAAAAACAATTGTGATGGTTTTGTCTAGAGCACAGACCTTAACGGACTGCTAAGTACAGACGTCCACCATCCCCCTAATGTTCTTTGTCATATCCGCCTCTAATTACGCGTCAAACAAATACACATCAATTAGGAAGGGTGCCGTGTCCCCAGACTCGCTCGGGCAAACAAATTCCCTCGTCTCGTAAATGTTAGGCTAGGCGAGGGGAGCCGGGGGGGGAGCCCCCCGGAGGGTGGGGGGGGGGGGGTGGGTGAGGGGGGCGGGACCCTCGAGTCAGCCCTCGAACGACTGTGCGTGGTCAAGAATGGGATGACTACAGCTTAAATAAGTAAAACACCTCGTTTGAGAGAAGAGACCCCCCTCCTCCCCCCCCCTCCCACTACAGAGTAGGTAGGGGGGGGGAGGGAGGGGTCAGGGGTACACTGGTGATGATACAGCACACTCATCTGTGATGGGTTTGAGTACATGGGAGTAAGGGGGTTAGTTGCCGGTGTGACGATGCGACAGAGTAAATATTGGAGTGTAGTGGTGTGGTGTGTGTTGCGGGTACTCTGTGTGATTCTCATTTTGGGGTAGCAAATGGTTGTTTATTGGTTTGGTGTTGTGTAAATGTAGTCTAGGTTGTTCATACGTGGTGACTCAAGTTTTGTGGGGGGTTGCATGTACAGTCTTTAGTTGGGGGGCGGTGAGAGTGGTTGTGTGGTGGACATTTGGATTTTTGGTTTTGACATATATGTAATAGGTAATTGTTGAGTTTTGACGATGTTCTGGGATGGGCGTGATTTGGGACGGGATACGCATCGCGGAAGTTGTGAATGTAAACTTGGGATGTTGTGATGTGGGGGACAGGTCGCGCTGTGGTGCGGTTAGAGGGATTTCGCATCGATGGTACGTGTGGGTATGAGGGTTGGGGGTTAGTGTTTTTACTACAGCGTTGTGGTGAGAAGTTGTGACTTGAGGTGTGTGATGAGGTGTTGCGATTGGGTGTATATTGGGTTGCATATACGTAGAATGACTATTGGTGAAATTTCTAGACAGTGTTGTAATCTAGAGTGAATGTGTCAGGTGATCTCGCTGGTTTTCCGAGTGGCCTCACCTGTTAAGAGGAAGTGGCCCTTCTCTATGGGACATAGTCTTTTCTGAGTTTATAGACAGATGAGACAGGTTCTAGCTATTAGCGATCTTGTCTCACTTTTACTAGGCTGCCATTTCATCGTTAATTGGGAACGAGTTCATTTAAAATTTTTTTATATAAAAAATCGTTGGTGGTGTTTCGGAGCGCTACTGATGCGCGATGACGCGGTTGGGTATGGATGACGTTGCGGTATATGATAGAGCGCTACGAAATGGGATGATATCAAACTGTGAGTATGTGATCGCACGATGCTCGATGGTGAGAGAAGCGCCGTGATATGTAAAATATTGACGGAGCGAGCGTGGGGAGACAGTAGGATGTCTGTTGGTTTATGAGTGATAGGTAAGACATAGTAGTGACAGTAATGGCTTATATACCGCGGGGTAGGGTAAGGGAGTTTTTTTTGGACAGTAGGTAGACATCTAGATAGTTTAGGACTCTGTTATTTTTATTATGAAAAACCACCATTACACTCGGATATTGGACACGCTGAACTAAAACTATAATTTATTTGGGCGTCAGATGACCATGCTAACGACGGAGCAGGAATAATATCATTTAGGCGGTGCCTTTGTAGGTATTGCACAAACTGCTCTTACCAGCTTCACGGAATATCTACATCAGGGGCCTCCTGGGTATGGTCCAGGTAGCTTGTTCTGGTTATACCAGCTAAATACGTGTTATAAGATAATCGTCCATACGGATTCATTCACATGGATGCTCATTGCTCTCTTATAGGTTGATCTGAAGTAGTGAATGTTGATATAGTCCGAGGAGAATTGTAGTGGACCGATAACTGTTATGTTGTATTGGTTATGTCTATAATAATGGATTCCTTGGGCCCCCCCCCTGCCGGACCGGTTGTCATAATGTTAGTTTGGACACGTTGTCACGTTGTAAGCCCATGATGGGTACTTGGGTTTGAGAGTCGAGCCCTGTGGAGTTGTGGGCCGGCCTACCCGGCGTCCTGTTAGATATGAGTGGGCAACAAACAAATTGAATTTTTCCAACTTTGCTCGGGTTCCCGGCATGGTGCTTCCTTTATATGAGGCCAATTTTTAAAATCGCTCCTCACCACAAGGTATTATTACAGTGCCCCCAACTCTGGTTCATGTCTTTAGCAATAGCCCACTTGCGCCTCCACAGGTCCTCTAGCCAAGTAAGTTAGTGTTTTGGTCGTCAGGCGTGCTCGCAGAGATAGCGGCCGCTCCCTCGGCCCCTCCGGACTTCCGCCCGATATACTCTTTAATTTTCGTCGATACCCCCCCCTCCCCCCCCCCCCCCCCCCCCCCCGTTTTTCCTATCGGAGAATGTCGGGCAAAAAATGGGGGTACTTTTTAGGGATTCAAAGTAGTATCTTCACATTCGGCCTTAATTCAGCTGTTCTTGCTGGATGGCCTTAACCTTTATTCGGGGGGAGGGGCCATGGGGGGTAATGTAAATCTCGGATCTATAAAAAATAGGGGTACAGAATATTCGCTATTAGGTCTGGGGTGGTCAGCATCGGCCGACCGGTGGGGGCAGGTCCATCGCCATACGGGGGGGGGCGTCTTGTAGGTCAAAACAAACAAATTGGGTTCCGGGGGCTCGGTCGCGGTCGTCCTTCGTGAGGACGTGGTCAAAACCCAGTATCTAGCTCAGCTCCAGCGTCTTTGCAGCTTTGATGGTGTGCGCGCGCTTGGTGTTCCAGCTGCGAGCTTTGTTGCTTGCCTCACGAGTTGCCGAGGGTAAAGCAGATCTTGGTTAAGGGTTTGATGTCTTTGCTTGACCGCCGTGAGATCCATTATGGATAGACTGCTCTTGTGACTCGCATCGCTCTCTCGCATGATACTCTTATTTTACTCTTAATTACTCCTCTACTAATTTCTGCCAGCTAAATAGCGTTTTTTATATTATTAACTAAATGATTGCGTCGAGTAGAGAAGAATTATTTTTCTTTGGCATATCCGTTGTTTTGGTGATGGTGTCGCAAAAAGATTCGGAAAAATGATCTTAGGCCAAAGGGGGGGGGGGGGATAGATGTGTAGAAAGAGAGGGACAATTTCGAAAAATTTCCTTCTCTGTAACTCTCCAGCTCTCCGCGCACCCGCGCCATATTAGAAGCAAAGAAGAGCACACAGCTCCTGATACTGTGATATAATCCTTTAATTTTGTGCTGTACTGAGAGGACTTCCAGATGTTGTTTAGACTAAAAAAAGGCTGTTCTTGCTTTGTTCATTCTGTTGTTGATGTCTTTGCTTGCTCCGCCGTCTGGTGTTACTATGCATCCTAGGCATGTGAAGGCATCTGTCTGTTCCAGTTGCTGATTCCTTACTGATATGGGCTCAGGGTTGCTCACATTGAGCGTCATGACCTCTGTCTTCTTTAGGTTGATGTTCAAGCCCACCTGCTGGCTATACTTATTAAGTCTATCCGTTTTTTCCTGGATGTGTTGATGTGAATGTGCTAGCAGTGCAATGTCATCTGCATATTCCAGATCTTCCAATGTAGAAAATGTTGTCCATCTTATTCCTCTTGGATTGCCCTCTGTTGTCTGGCGCATCACCCAGTCTATGACGATAACATGCAAGCATGCTAGAAAACCCGGGAGCATGACTGATAGAGAGTTGTTGTTGTTTTGAAGAGGTGATGGGTGGAGAGCGGGCACTTGACAGCTGACCGTTATTGCCTCTTCTCGTTCTATCTTGGGCTACCCTGTTCAACCTGAAAATTGGTTATAATTGAGGTATTTAGTGTCATTTTATTTACTAATTTTGTATTCAATTTAAATAACTATTGTCTTTTGCAGTTGCTAATTTTAATTTATATTAGTATTTGTCCATTTTATTTTCTCTTTTATACTGTTTACAGATAACTATTGTACTTTACACTTGGTTTTTATTTGTATTAGTATTTGAACTTTTTGAGTTGGTGTTTTTTTTTTTTAAACCTCGTTATCTTTCCTTGTGCTATGAGTAGTTAGTAAGTTTTTTTTTCTGTTGTTGTTTTGTGTGTGTGTGTGTGATTTGTTAGTTCTTGTTGCTTAGTTTCTATTTAGTTGAATGTCTTTTCTGAAGTACTAACCTTATATGTTTTCCTTTGTTTTATGTATATAACTTTTAAGTATTGATTGGGCATCTCCTGGAGCATCTATACTTAAAACCTTATCACCTGTCATGTCTATATTGTGATTTCTGTAGTAAGTTTTTAATTCAAGCCTTTGTTGTTCGTACTTTTTACAGTGGATCAGGTAGGGGTCTATGTCATTCTCTTCCTGACATTCTTGGCAGTGTCGTTCCTCTATCATAAAGTATGCTGCACCGAGACGGAGACGCCACAGTTTTTTGTTCGATGGTATCTTTAATTCTTCTCTAACCTGGCACATCCTTTTTGGTTCTTTCAGCAGTTTGAACGCGTGTCTGCCTTTTCTACTGTTCTTCCGTGTTGTTTTCCATTCCTCGTTGATAGTTAGCTTCACTTGGCTCTTGATCTCCGACCTTCCCAGTCCTGCACTTATATTGTTTCATTCAGAAAATACGAGATAACCGAATGAGTGGTGGATCTTAGCAACAACAACAAAATCTCCATTAGAGAACTAGTTCGTCACTTAGAGTTTCGCCGCCATCGCATTCTTGTCTTTTGTCATTGATCTATTTATTTATCTTCCATCTGTGTATCTGTATCCATAGATTTACATATTCTTCTCATCTATTCAGCGACCAATGCCTTGCCTTTCTGATACCACTCTATATACGCCTTAAGATTACACCACTATCATTTTGCCTAGAGTGGCCATATCATTGAACGAAATTTCAGCTTCCGTGGAAACACAAATCTGCAGGCCAGAATGTCAAAGTTTCCTTGATCTCACAAGAGATTCATTCCAGCAAAGCTGAAACAAGATCAGCAGTGTGATTTCTGGAAGTCAACAAACATCTAGGCCTGGATTAGCCTATTCTTTCAGTCAGGACTTGCAAATTGCCTCTTGGAATTGATACTTGTTTTCTTATCAGCAGTAACAACAACACGTCGAAAATATATAAAAAAATAAGTCTTACGTCGGCACAGAACAGTTAAACCAACTTTTTGACATGCTCCTTCCGTGCAAAAAAAAAATTGTTTCTATAAAGGAGGGGGTTCGTGGGAGAGGGGAAGAAGAGAGGAGGTAATATTAGTACAATATTTTTCACATTAGCACAAACTGTTTTCTGAAGTTTCCACGGGCGGTTATTCTCGTTGTCGTCCTGTTGGCAGACGCACTGGTTGTGATAACGAGGCTGATGATTGCCGTTGGATGGCGCGGAGGTCACCAAATACGTTTTCCTGAATTTGTTCCGTTACTTTTTTTTTTGGCTAAATCTCTATTCCAGTTTGGTATTCGCAGTACCTCACTGTTTTTTGTTTGTTTCACTTTCGTTATCGTAGTGCGTTGTCTGGCCCTGCCTTTTGTTTCAGTTAGATCTTCCTATATTTTTACTCATGTTATGCAGTGGCTCTTTCTTGTCGTGACTTTGTTGAGGGCCTATGCTCCATACAGAACTGAACAGTAATGATGATACTGATGGTTCTTCTTATAAGCTGTACAACTTTCTACTTGCACATTTCTGTGAAAAAGGATTCGAACATATGCGGCTGAAAGATAAGGAAGGTGGTAACTGAGAAAGATATATTAGTCATAATACGATGGAGACGTCATTTCAGAGTTCGACGCAGCGAAAAGGTGGAAGAAACTTTCTTTGGAAAAATAGTCTAGAAATTGTTGAATATTTTTTTTTTTCATTTAAAAAAAATATATACTGTATATAATTTTAAAGTTTTAGCTTCAATATTTTGTTCTCAATTTTTTGTTAAGCTAACGTTTTGAAAGAACATTTTCTGAGTATTAGTATTTGTCGCTGCATGAAGCAAAATTTCCAAGGTCCTAGGCACTGTGCCTAAATGGAAATGTGACCCTGTGCTAACTGACAGAAATTAGGCTTGCTATCCAGGTCTTAGTAATTATCAACGTTGTACTTGACTTGCCAATGTTCACTTATTTTTGAATGGCGATTCTAATACTGTATAACCTACGGTCGTCAGTCTAGGCCTGGTCACAATAAGGCAAACAGCTCAACGAAGTAAAAAGACAATTAAATAAAATCACAGACACGTTCAAGCACATGAAACATGCTTAAAAATATGCTAATACAGATATATGTATATGTGACGGTATTGTCTCCCATGCTCCGCAGTAGTGGTTCAACAATGGCCAGACTTAGAGTATAATAATGAGGGTCTTCAAAAGGTATCAACCATCGCTCAAGGTTACTCTTGGCACAGATATCAATAGAAGAATGATGCTTTCCGGTGTTTTCCCAACCGTCTTGTTACTCATCACATCACAAACCCAGTGTTTTCCCAATCGTATTGTTACTCATCACTTTAAAAACGCAGTGCTTTTCCAAACGTCTGGTTACTCATCACTTAAAAAACTCAGTGTTTTCCTAACCGGCTTGTTACTCATCCCCTCAAAAACTCAGTGCTGTCCCAACCGTCTTGTTACTCATCACTTAAAAAACTCAGTATTTTCTCAACCGTCTGGTTACTTATCACTTAAAAAACCCATTGTTTCCCAACCGTCTGGTTACACATCACTTCAAAAACCCAGTGCTTTCCCAACCGTCTTGTTATTCACCACTTCAGATCATCCATACTTTCCCAGCCATCTTGTTATTCATCACTCAGATACCTGTGTTATCCCATTCATCTTGTCATGCCATCACAGATCTTTCTTTCCTGTTTTCCTCTCTATCTTTTACCCTTTTGCCATTTTCCACGTCTTCAGGTTTTCCAGACCTTCAACTCAACGTGGCCATTATGCTTGTTCTCTTGTTACTTTCTCAGTTCATACATCAAATCTGACTGACGTTATGAGTCGTGTAGAACTGTCATGTTGGGTATATCCACATTGGCTCCTTATGGAGCATGGAACCACCCAGTGCAGCTGGTTTTATTGGCTGGAAGCTTGCAGCAGTACAATCATGTGCTCTTGTAGCGGTGATGTCCGTTGCTGTTTGTTTTAGATGATGAGTTTGTACAGCCTTAGCATGACGTCAGGACTGAAGGAGTAGTAATCCTGTTCTTTATTGTCTCCATAGCTTACACCCCCCCCCCCCCCCCCCCCCCTGGAACTACACTAGGGAGTGTTAGGTGGGTTGAGTGAGAAATAATGTAGTTATGTGTAAGAAGTCATTTATGTCATCTGAGACCTGTGTGCCCCTGCCTGTCGGGTAAAAGTTGCCGCGTTTCGAAACCTGGTATCTCCATTCTCCCGTCTACTCAGCTGTAAACGGTCACATGACCAACTGGTCTTGAGTTAGGGAAAACGAAGGCAGCGATCACGGGAACTGATCATCCCACTTCATGAAAGCATGGACGTAGTGTATAGTGAAGTCTCTAACACTTGACCCATCTAAGGAAGCATCTGCTATTGGACTCTAACATGTCTACACTGACAGACTGACGGACGTTGCTGTTTAACAGTCTACAAGTACAAGATACACGAGGTAAGATGATCATGGCGCACAATTCTCTACCTTGTGTTTCTGCTGATGTCAAAACCCAGATAAGTAATCGCGAAAACACGGCGAGTAAGTCATGGGCATTGTGATGGGGAAGATAACCACGATTTTCAGGAAACAAAAAATAGAGTAACATTTCTGTTGATTTTGTTTTTCCACTGTTAGTGATAACTCGTCGTCATTTCTTTTTGAATAAACCTGGTCCACTTGGTGATAAGATTTCTGGAAATGATTATTGTAAGAAGCGTCAGTTGTACCTGGCCGAGGAAGTACTCAACCGGATAATAGACCACCTAGTGCTACCTGACCCGGCAGTGTTGTACGTAAATTAGACACGTACCCCAATACATATTACACACACATGAAGGTATGTTTTCAGGTACACGTGAGAAATAAATAAAGAAGTAGAAAACTAGACAACAGGAAAACAACAGACGTGAGTGGCTTACCGGGGAATCGAACCAAGGACCTTCCGTGCGGCACCCCCGCCTAGCTACGGAAGCGAATCACACTATCCTCCCTGCCATCTAAGCATCACAAAAATAGTGCTTCGATGACAGGGGTTATTAGCGCGCCCCCCCCCCCCCCCCAAACACATAACACCGGAAATTTACCTAGGACAATCCAGCCTGTTAATGACGCAATCTCTTCTGTTGTTCTCCTATTATACAGTATAGGTCAGATTACACAAGACAAAGACCTTCATACTGTGTTCAGTAAATGATAGAAAATACCCCAAGCAAGACCAACCTTCACCCGTTTCTACGCGATGTTCTTGTTTCGTAAATTTAAAACTAGAGACAGGACATGCTGTAACTATTTCTTTGACGAGCCCCGTATAGTTCTCTGGGGGGTTTATAGGGGGGACCACAACAGAATAGGACTCTACTGCGTTGTAGCGTGAGGTTTTTATTGGCTGTAGGATCAGTATAGTTCTGACAATACACAAATAGAATGTCTGCTGGAAAATGGTGAAGTCCCAGTGTATGAGAGAACTACTGGTATCACAAATTAGTTACGGCTGGGAATGATCTGATCTCGAAAAATTAGTAGAGTGGAGACAGTCATAAAATGCTACCCCGCTGTGTAACTAACTGTGATATTAAAACAAGGAAACAGATTTCACTTAACAATTATGAAATTGATAAGTCGTTCAAATACAATTTCCTTATTTATTAAGTATATACACTATCTACTCTTGTGCTGAAGGGTGGATGTTGGAAGATGGAATGTAATGGATTTGTAAGTTTACAAATGATTTATATATATATATATATATATTTATATATATTACAACAAGTCTTCCAATTATAGGAACAAAATTATATATATCAGCTGTGCTGTTAATCAAAACAGAAAATTTATCAGCTGTGCTGTTAATCTTGTCTCTCACTACGCTAAACCACGTCTCTCACTACGCTAAATCACCTTTTCTTCATAGACAGTTAATAGCTCACACTTGGCTACGGAAATGGTACTAATGTGTACTCATCTCTTAAAACAGTTCTGTCCTTCTTAGTTCGATGCACACAACATCCGCTGATGATCGTTCCTTTAGCCAACCCAAGACTGAGGGGGACTAAGGATGTAGCTCCGATACAACCACTATGCTGCTGCGAAGTTCAAGGCAGCTGGATTGATCCGAACATATGACCTCAGGTTGGATGACACGAATAAACCTGTAACAAGGAAAAATAGGGGCTAATATCTGTCATCAAGCCCACTTATTTCTAGTGTATATGAGATGAGCGTGTCTCAGGTGTCTGCATGTAGGATAAATGACAACATGGCTCAGTATGATTTAGCAATAGCGAGACAAGACAGGTCTACTTGCAAAACATTCTTTCTGATAATTCAATACATGAATACATCCAATAATTTGTACACCGTATGATACAACCGTTTCCTTCCACCTATAATATACCAGACCATCTCTGATAAGTGCTATATTGGCTGGTAAAATATATCCTAACAATACTGTTGTAGTTATATGAGTCCTAACAAGGACTGTTAGGTTATATTTCGGGTTGGTTTTCTTCTTCAACAATCATACCAGGAAATACAATCATTATACCTAATTCCCTAAGATATAATCAGTATAGCTGATACATTCATAGTACAGTAGAACTCCATTTATCCGAACCCCAATTATCCGAACATCCAATTATCCGAACACTTTTTCCAGAAAAAAAAATCAGGCGCAACCAGTCACGTTAGACTCCATTTCTGAATCTTTTGATGCGACAAGCTTCAAATGTGTGCGAACAATTTGTAGAGGATGGAATGGGCTAATGGTCAGTCGCTTACGTACAGGAAGTCAGTTAGATCATAAAGTCAGTTAATATCTGGTTTACCAATCCAGTGTATGTTCTAGGCAGAACACTGGCTAAACAGACAGTTCAACTTAAAATAATTGTGTCTGCTACTACAGCAGAATAATTTTGGTGTACAAGTATTTCTCTGTTCGATATGGCATCTTCCAGTAGGCCTAAAGCATATAAAAGGAACCGCAATGTTTTGTCAATTGAAACGAAAACAGAAATTGTCAAGAGACTAGGAAAAGGTGAAACTGTGTCTTCACTTGCGAGGATTTTCAATGTTGGGAAAGCTACCGTCTCTGACATCAAAAGTAACAAGGATAAAATTATGAGTTTTGCATCGAAATTGGATAGTTAAAATGGGTCGAAGAAACGTAAAACCATGAGGAATGCGAAAGATTTGAAATTGGAAGAGGCTTTGTATAAATGATTTGTGCAAAGAAGAAGCAAAGGGTAACCTATCTCTGGCTCTCTATTGTGTGAAAAGGCACTTCAGTTCAACAATCAACTTGACGGTCCTCCTGACTTTAAGGCTAGCCAGGGATTGTTAAGAAACTTGAAATCTCGTCATGGCATACGAGAATTGGAGATTCAAGGGGAATTTTTACCTAGCGATGCAACTGCCGCTGAAAATTTTAAAGAAACATTCTTGGCTTTTTTGGAAGAAGAAGGTTATTTACTCGATGATGTGTATAATGCCGATGAGACTGGCTCATACTGGAAATCATTGCCTCAAAAATCACTTGCATCTCAGAGCGAAGCAGCTGCCACAGGGTTTAAAAAGTGCAAAGAGAGAGTAACAATTTTGGTAGCCGCGAATGCCAGTGGAAGTCATCGTTTACCGGTGCTAATGATCGGCAAAGCCAAAAAACCATGTCGTTTAAAGAATGTGACATGTCTCCCATTGTGCTACAAAGCACAGAAGAGTGCTTGGATAAATAGTGAAATATTTCTTGATTGGTATACAAATCAGTTCCTCCCAAATGTGAAGAGGTTGAGAGAACAAGAAAAGAAAACTGGAAAAGTAATTCTTCTACTGGACATTGCACCATCTCATCCAGAGACGGATTCATTGAATGCAGTTGATGCAAATTTTAAAGTAATTTTTCTACCTCCCAATGTAACAGCACTGATTCAACCAATGGATCAGGGTGTTATAGCAAAGCTTAAAAAGATGTACAAGAAGGAAGTCTTGCGTCGTTTATTGTTGGCTGAAGATGAAGAAAGTGTGGTGGCGTTTTCCAAAAAGCTTAATCTCAAAGACTGCTGCTATATGTTAGCTGATGCTTGGACCACCCTGTCACAAGATAATCTCAACAAGGCTTGGAATAGATTGCTTGGGAAAAAAGGAGGAAATGAAACTACTGCAGTGGACACAAATGATGATTGTATAAATGAAGTTGTGGAACTGTTTCAAGCAATGCCCGCATTTTCGGACTGTGACAAAGATGATGCACACATGTGGCTAGAAGTTGATAATGATTCTGGTTTTCAGTTTTTGAATGACGAAGAAATTTTGTCTTTTGTGCAAGAAGAAAACCAAATACATGTAGTGACCGATGATGAAGACTCCTCAGATGTACATGATGTACTTGTAGATTATGAAGAAAACCCAAAACGTCGACCAAATCCTGAAGAGGCCTTTATAGCACTAGAAACAGCGATGGCTTGGTACGAGCAAGAAGATGACAGCTGTCCTACACAGATTCTGCTGTTGAAGACAATGCGGGATTTAGCAGCCAAAAGGAGACTATCCAGTTTGGTGCAAAAGAGGATTCCTCATTATTTTAAATAGTGGGCTACATATGTGCAAGTACATGTATACGTTAGTTGCACCTGATTTTGAATCGTTTGTAATGTTATTTTGATAACATTTCTCTTTCTTAAAAAAAAAAATTAATACAAGTAGTACATGCACTGCAGTGTAATGAAAGATTTTGGTGATACAGTGATCTAATACAGTGTGGGTATTATTATTACAGTACAAGTAAATATGTTTTATAGAGTATTTTCCTTGTGATGGTTAATTATATTGAGAAATATGTGTACATGTACTCGATACATTATGTAATCCAATTATCCGAACATTTGATTATCCGAACGATGCTCGGTCCCATGGGGTTCGGATAAATGGAGTTCTACTGTATAACCAAAAATCTAAAGTTATATTAAATATATACAGGTGTAGGCATTTTCTGGTAGTTTCCTACTTCAACCGTCATACACAATCATTATACATGATACTATAAAATACAATCATTATACATGATATAGTCAGAGGTTATATTCAGGTTGGAGTTATATGAGTCCTAACAAGGACTGTTAGGTTATTATTCAGGTTGGAGTTATATGAGTCCTAACAAGGACTGTTAGGTTATTATTCAGGTTGGAGTTATAGGAGTCCTAACAAGGACTGTTAGGTTATTATTCAGGTTGGAGTTATAGGAGTCCTAACAAGGACTGTTAGGTTATATTTCAGGTTGGAGTTATATGAGTCCTAACAAGGACTGTTAGGTTATATTTCAAATTGGTTTTCGTCTTCAGCAATCATACCAGGAAATACAATCATTCAACCCTTATACATGATTCAGTCATAGAAAATACTAAAGTGATATTATTTACAGGTGTAGGTTATTTTCAGGGGGGTTCCTTTGTCAACAGTCATACACAATCATTATACATGATACTATAAAATACAGTCATTATATATGATATAGGCATATTAAAACTCCTAAAAGTTTATAGTAAGTTTACCTACCCTCTGAGATTTATACAAGCCAGATTTTGACTCAACTAGTGAAGCAAGTTTGCCCGGCATGCAGGTATGCAGGAATCAATCTTGACAACTTTCTCTTCTACAGTCTGTCGTTCGAGCTGGCCTTCGTGTTTGTGTGTGTATTTGAATAAAAAGCCCCCCCCCCCCCCCTAATATATAGGTCAACGCAGGTAAATGGTACTGCATAAGGAACCCTTTTGATTGGTTCTCGGCGTTTTGGTCTTTTTAATTGCCGGGCCTTTTCGTACTTTCCGTGACCGAGTTCCGAAGCAACAGTGTTTTTTTTTTTTTTTTTTTTTTCTAATTCATTCTGTTTGCCGCCATTTTGCGGGAAATTGACTTCGTGTAATTTAATCTGTCCCAGAGTCTGTTGAACGTGGATTGGCTGTGCATATTTGTATATCGACATAGTGTATTAACAAAGAAGTGGGTTTACACACGACATTACGACATGCGTCTTCAGGCGTGTCGTAAAAGGCAACAACTAATATGAGGTTGTGAATGAGGCTGGGAACATCGTCACATAAAATTAATTACTACAGAAGCCACAGCCGTGAGAGTGTGTGCTTTGGCCTAGGCTTACTCTAAGAAGCCATATGCAGTGGTAGCTCCTTGCTCCGTTAAGTGGCCAAAAAGGAGATACTACTAATACTACCACTACCACTACTACCAATTTGAAGAGAGTTGCCACTGTCTGTTCACTTGTCTAATGAGACCCGATTGCAATTGCTGTTTAGAAATGAGTGTGACTATATTAGTTCATTCCCGTAGGCAGTGGCGTACTAAGGGGGTTGCGAGGGAGGCGGTTCGCACCGCGTGACTGCCAGAAGCGGGGTGCCATCGGCCATTTTTATGAAAGCACTTACTGTTTAAAAATATTCTTGCAAGTGTGTTTCTTTATGGCGGCAGGGGGTGCCAAAGGTAGGATCCGCCCCCCCCCCCCGGCCAAATACTTAAAGTACGCCTCTGCCCGTATGTATTTGATTGTATCATCTTTGATACATCATATTTTATGATGGTGGTCACTTACTGCTGACAGTTTGAATGCTGTCCAGCGAAATTATATCTGTATGGAATGTGTGAGCTCGCACCTAGTTTTAAAAAAATAAATATGGTTCGTATTATATGATGGGATATATCGTTTACTCAAGTTTATTGTGAAGCTTGTTAATATTGTAATACTCACGTTTAATATATAGACAATGTTACAGAGAGTACCCGGCGTGCTTCATGAAAGCATTGTGAACTTTTTGTGTGTAGTAGGTCGGAGGGCAGGAGTAGTACGGCACACGGCTGTGTTGTGTGGGGCACACGGCTGTGTTGTGTGGGGCTCACGTCTGTGTTGTGTGGGGCAGAACATGTTGAGTTAACGGTTAGCCTCATCTTATTTTGCCACCCACTTCTGAAGTGAAATATTATGCCCATGTATCTCACGTATTTATCTTTTTCAAGATGTCAGTTTTTTTTATATATTTCAATCTGTTTCTGTAGCTAAATATTCTCTCCAGGTATCTCAAGTATATTACCTGTTTGAGAAAGTCATATATTTAGAATTCAGCGAATATATATATAATATTCTGGCTCGTACATTTGCTTTCATACTTATAAAAAAACTGGAACGACTATGATTGTTTAGTTTTAAAACAACATGTAACAATTGTAATAATGAATTAGTCTTTAACAGTTAAAATAAATATGGAAAATTTGGTGAAATGTTATATTGGAATCAAATTTTCTCCTCACGGAGATTAAATAGAGGGTTTTATCAATGTCCGTTGCTTTCGCCGGTTAATAAGCACTTATCTTGTCTACGTGAGTCCTGCCGCCGTTGTATCGTCACTTTCCTGGTGATGCGGGCACTTCTTCACCTAACTCATCTTATGTAGGTGGTCAGTGTTGCTTCCCTGCTCTCATAATTAAGGGCGTAGAAACGTCAGTCTTGCCTCTACGTCCTCGAACGGTCTTATAGCTTCGTTCCACAAACTATTGGACAGAATAGGAAACAAATGCCTCTGCTAAGTACATTTGTTTGAAGCACTCTGACAGGCTCACTCTTCCGTTGTCCACCTACCAATGTTAATCTCTCAGAAGAATTAAATTCTTGAGCACATAACGTAGCTCAATGAATATGATTAAAATTCACCAATATTCTTCTGTGTATTAACTTGTGTCTGGACAGCGTGAATAATGATTTGTGCCTGAATTAACATTAAGAAGTTACATAAATAACACAAAATGATATGCTACACTTGAGGCACATATGATGTAGTCATCACTCATCACTGCTCCAGCCGGAGTCTGGGGTCACCTCTGCTGTCGGGTTTTCCCGCACGACTAGCAAGAAACAATCACCAATACTTGCTGTAGTGGTTCATGAATATACTCTTTTCATATGTTGAGGTTGCCAGCCTCATTTATAATCACTAAGCAAGAAACATGTCAAATTTCACATTTGTAAAATAAACGTTCACAATTTACCCCAAAGTTTTGGGTTATACAATCTCCTTGCACAGATTTGGATGGACGCAGCTCTGTATTAGAAGCTTCGAAATCACTTTGGTCTTGGAAATTGGAGTTAATTCCTCTGACGGCAGGTGTTCTGCGAAATCACTTGGCCTGGGAAAACTTGTGTTTAATTCCTCTATGACTTGTAATCCAATTCCTGGGTTTCCAGTCTTGTTATTTTAAAGTCCTGGTCCCTTAAGTATCCAGTCTCGGTATTTATAAACGCGGGCTTACTTTTTAAGGTTTTAAGTTTTCCAAATACTTCGATCTGTCACTTATAAGTAAGGAATTCTAAGTTCGATCCTTCTCTTTCTGGCTGTTTGGGAGTCGCTCGTTTGAAGTTGCGGAGCTGTCTGTTCTGTGTCTCTGAGTTCGCTAGATTATATTTCCCACTTCTCAGTTCAATCACAGATTGTACCACCGCCGAGTTTTCCAATGGAATTCATTGTTTATTCCGGCATCTCAAATCTTCTTTCTTCTTCTTCTTCTTCGTACACTCTCAGACATCCACTTGAATGTTCTCAAAGAAAGCAGTAGTCAGTTTGAGGCTATTTGAATTCCCGTAAAGCTTTTCCACGAAAGGAGCTGGCGTCGGCCATATGCACTTTCTCTGTACCACATATAAGGGGCAACTTTGAAGCAGATGTTCAGCAGTCATTTTATCAGTGCCACAGTTACACTGATCGGTAGTTCCTATCTTTAACTTGTTGAATAGATGGTATCTCAATCTATTGTGGCCAGTGCGGAGTCTGAAGATTACCACTTGTTCTCGTCTGTGGAGCTGGTAGTAAGCATCATTCTGTGTTTTCCCTGGATGTTCTACATTCCATTTGTTTCTGTATCTGATTCTGATAAAACTCTTTGCCTCCTCAAAAGTTATGCTTGCATCAGGCTGAGGTAGATGTGAACCTTCTTTTGCCATTTTGTCAGCCTCTTCATTGCCGGTGATGTTACAAGGAGATGGATCCATTGGATCACAACACTTTTGAATCGTTGACAAAGTTTGTGGAGTACAATTCTGAGATCATCCATGTCTTTATTATTTTGGCTTTTCAACGTTGCAATTACTGACTGTGCATCAGTAAAGAAAGCAACTTGTCTCTCTGTGCTTTCTTCTGTCAATATAACCTCTGCTGCAGTTTTCAAGGCCTCTGCCTCTGCTCTGAAGTTACTGGAGAATCGTCCTGTCGCCACTGACAGCCTTTTTTCTGCTCCAGTGCTTAAGGTCAGAAAGACACCCCCACCTCCATTTTCTATTGCATTTGTTGCTGATCCATCTGTGTATGCATGGGTCCAGGTGTTGCGTGGATAATGTTTCTCTATGTATTTTGTCGCTATGGATTTTCTATCTGTTGCAGTTTGGCTCTTTTTACCTTCAATTCCAGGAATGTTTTCTATCATTTTAGGGAAACGATTTTGTTTCCAAACTGGAAGCTTGTGTGCAGTGTAGATGGGTTTAACAGTGAATATTGCATCTATGGATCATCATCATCATCATCAGTTGCCATCTCCACAACGAAGGTTGGCTGTAATGGATCTCCAACGTCTTCTGTCTCTTGTCTTGGTGGTGCACTCTGATAGACTCTTTCCTGTCCATCTTTTGATGTTATCTTCCCACTTATAACGCTGTCTTCCCCTTGCACGTTTGCCTTCAACTCTCCCTTCTGTTATGGTCTTCTGCAAGGTGTTATGCCTTTTTATGTGGCCAAAGTATTTTAGCTGCCGAACTTTGACCTCCCTCATTAGTTCTCTTTTCATACCTAGATTTTCTAGGACCTCCTTATTTGTTTTCATCTCTTTCCATGAGATACGCCCCATTCTTCTATATATTCACATTTCAAGAGCCTCAATTCTTTCTTCCAAATGCTTATTCATCGTCCATGTTTCTGCACCATACAGAAATGCAGAATATATATAACACTTTATGATTCTCAGTTTTAATTTGTGAGATAACTGTTTGGATGTCAGTATATGTTTCATGTTGTTGAATGTAGCTTTGGCCATTCCTATTCTCTTCTTGATTTCTGTTTCACATCTGCCATCTTCTGTTATTATATGACCAAGATATACGTAGCTCTTGACTTGTTCCAGGATTTTCCCATTTACGCTTATCTTTAATGTGGGTTTATCGTCTGTTTTGCTAATTATCATAGTTTTTGTTTTCTCAATATTAATGTCGAGTCCATATTCATGACTTATACTGTTCACTTGTTTCACTAGTTCTTGTAACTCCTGTTCGCTTTCAGCTAACAACACGGTATCATCTGCATATCTAAGGTTGTTTATTGACCTTCCACTGATGTTCAGTCCTGGTATTTCCTGTATCTGTTTGAAAAATTTTTCGGTGTATAAATTAAATAGGCAGGGGGACAGCACACAACCTTGTCTGACACCTCTTTTTATGTCTATGTATGGTGAATAATTCCTTCCCGATCTTACTGTGGCAGTTTGCTCCCAATAAAGGTTACTGAGTATTCTTATATCCTTTCCATCAATACCTATGTCTTCGAGGCATTCAATTATTTTCTGATGATGGACTCTGTCAAAAGCCTTCTTATAGTCAGTGAAGCACATATACATACTTTTTTGAACCTCTGTATATTTTTCTGCTAATATTCTTAGGCAAAATATTGCCTCTTTTGTTCCACTGTTCCGTCTAAAATCAAACTGTTCTTCTTGGATTTCGCTGTCTACTTTACTTTTTATTCTTTCCTGTATGATTTTGAGCAGTATCTTAATTGCATGACTCATCAGGCTGATTGTTCTGAAGTCTGAACATTCTGTTGCATTTGGTTTTTTGGGCAATGTTATGAAAACTGATGTCTTCATGTCGTGTGGTATATATCCTGTATTGTATATATCGTTGCATATTTCTGTGATTGTATCTATACCAAAGCTCTCCAGAGCTTCTATCATTTCAATTTTTATGTTATCCATGCCTGCTGATTTTCCTTTTTGTATCATATGAATGGCATTCTCTACTTCTGATCTGAGAATGTTTGGGCCTTCATTAGAATCTGGTGATGGTTTTTTTTTACCTCTGTTGTCCTCGAATAGTTCTTTTACGTATTCTGCCCATCTGTTTGATATGTCTTTCTCATCAAGTAATATTACACCATTTTTGTTCTTGATACAGCTTCCTCCTTGTGCAAACCGCGACCGATTTGATAATTTCTTTATTTCTTCATGCATATCTCTTGTCATGTGCTTTGCTTCCAAGTCTTCTATTTCCTTGCATTTTGTTTCTATCCACCGTTCTTTTGCTTCTTTACACATAGTACGTATGTCATTGTCTATTGTTTTATATTCTGGAGTGTTTTTTGCTTTCTTTCTTTCTGCCATTTTATTCAAGATGTCATCTGTCATCCAAATTTGATTTTTCTTAGACTCCTTTTTAGGTAAATTTGCATTTGCTGATTGTATGCTTGTTTTTAAGCATTCCCATTTTGCGGTTGCTTTTTCTTCTGGGTTTTCTCTTCTATACTGCTCCATGCTTTCTGTCAGTAACTGTTGATATTTATTTTTGACATCGATTAAATATTTCTGTTTTATATCTGGTTGTTTCAGCGCTGATATTTCTATCTGGGGTTCCTCCTGTCTTCTGTTTCCTGCTCTTTTCAGCTTTATATTTACTTTGATGACGACTGGATTGTGATCTGAATTTATGTCTGCGCCAGGATGTGTCTTTGCACTTGTGACACTGTTCTTAAATCTATGTTTTATCATGATATAGTCGATTTGATTTCGTGTTACATCTCCAGGGCTTTTCCATGTGTATAATTTCCTTGGGTGGTGTTCAAAAAAGGTGTTACATATGACCAGCTGGTTTTCTTCACAGAACTGGACAAGTCTGTCTCCTCTATCATTTCTTGTCCCTAATCCATACTGTCCTACTATTTTCTTGTATTTTCCTTTTCCTACTTTTGCATTCATATCACCCATTACTATCAACACATCTGTAGATTTGACTGGTTTAAGTGTGTGTTGTAGCTCTTCATAGTATTCTTCTACTTCTTCCTCGCTGTGATCTTTAGTTGGTGCATAAGTTTGTAAGATTGATATGTCGAATGGCTTTGCTCTCATCTTAAGTAACATCATTCTGTCATTGTGTGTCCAGTATCCACATACGTATTTTTCTAACTCCTTCTTTATCAACATTCCTACCCCTCTTTCATGTTTTTCTCCTCCTGAGTGTATAAGCGTGTACTGGTCTCTTGTTATGTAGCCTGTATCCAAAAGTCTTGCCTCTGCAACTCCCAGTATATCGAGTTTCATGTCTGTTGCCTCTAATATAAGATTGTCAAGCTTTCCTTCTCGGTTTAGAGTTCTAACATTCCATGTTCCTATTTTTAGGCTTCTCCTACTAGTTTTTAGGTGGTCTTTCTCAGAATGCTCCCTTTCAACAGAATTTAAGGAACACTCGTCATTATGTACTTCCTTACTCATTAGAGGAGTTGCCTCTTCCCTGTTAATTTGTACAGTAGATTCTTCCCCAGGGGACAGAGAGTTCTCTACATATCGGTTCTTATCTTGTTGTTGTGATCCCATTACGTTCTGTAGGAAGTACGTGGTAAGGCCCCAATCTCTTCCACGGTGGCTAGCCATTGTCTTTTTCTATGTCCGACATGCCTCTAGTGCGCCACACACTTTGCTGTTTCGCTTTGCGAGCCGTTGATCTTCTCAGATTCCTCCGCCTCACTCACCGTCTCAGTCTTTGTGTACTAGGGATGGACATTCCCTTGAGTAAGATTGCTCCTACTCCACCCATGTAGTTTAGCCAGTCAGCCAAGACTGTTGCCCGGGATGTGGCCACCGCCGTACACAAGCGGTATTCGAGGAGCCATACATGAGCTAGATAAAGAGAGGAGAACCAAATAGGATCCTGACTATCCTAAAAAGGACATGGCTGTCTCTCACCGTGAGGTACTATCCCTCTCTCTTTATCCTACACCATCTATGGATACTGCTCTCATTTGTGGTTTGGTTGATTCTACAAAATTACTTCGTTTGAGTCTTTGCTTTCTAAGAGCATTTATTCTATGGTACATTGGGTGGTCTGTTAGTCTTTTGAATTTTTCGGCCTGTTGCTGAGCCCTGCAGTCTCTTCTATCTGTCATTGGCTGGAGGCATGTAATCTTTTCGAGTTCTTTTCTCAAATCAAGCCAATCAAATCTCTCTAGCACTGGGTTGGTATGTTTTAATTCAAAATATCCCCCACGGGTTTTAAAATAGTACATTAATATTCCACGCGTGACTGTCGCATAGAGATTTATGATCAATAAATTTTCTATATTCTTTTCTTTTCTACCCGTGTCCTCTACTTTATTATCGCTCTTTTATCCTTTTCCAGTTTTTCGCATTCGTTCGTTTGCGACAAAATATTACTTTCCCATTCAAACTTTCGCCGGTTTCTTTTCTCATTTAGAAACGCATTTTATTGCGTAATGTGTCAGTCCCTGGCTGAACGAAATAGTGTGAGAATTCATTCCGTCAGACATAGAGAGCAGACATTTGTCTACATTTTCAGCTGTCACGAGAGTTTTCTTCCGCTAAGTTCTCGGCGTGAGGTGTGAACGGCGCCTTCATGCATAGCTCAGAAATGAGACATGTCGGCGTGAGGTGTGAAGACGCGTTTTGGCAGTTATGGCCAGCGTCTAAGGGAACGTGAAGCGTTAAGACGGGAAGGGGAGACTATTTTCGGATTTTCGAAATAACGTGGGATCCTTTGTCGGGTTTTCAGATATCTTACCCGGAGTTTAAACTTGACTTCATTCAGTTCTCCAGATTCACAGTAGACAGGTCGCTCGTGTAAAAGAATAAGCTGTATAGCGAAGTTTCTCAGTTTGTTTCGACAATTTGCCGAGCTTCTAGACTTCAAATATATATCAGCGTATAATTCTAAGTTTGTGCGATCGCCTACATATATCTAGTAGTGTTGAGTGTTTTAGTGATAAATCGCTTATTTCATTTTACTAGTGAGATTTCTGTGCAGTAGTAATTAATTTATAAGTCTGTTATATTCTCTAGTCGACATGTTACAGTGGAAAGCAGAATAAATTATAATTTCTAGCTTAAACTCATGCAGCTATAAATAAATTTTATTAAATTGCTATAAATCAGTCGAGAATATTTTAAACTAACTTATAACTGCACTGATTCATCATTGAGTATTGACGAAATACGTATGTATTTCTAATTCATGATGATTGATTTTATTAATATAACTTATTTCACGGAGATTTAAACGATAAGACCAGCTCTACGCTTGCAGTTTATAATGTAAGTTATAACCGAGGAATAGTATGTATAAGTATTCTATATGTTGTTTTCTCTTTTTTCAGTGAAACTTGGGTAGCCCAACTTTTCCAGTGTTGTAGTACTGAGAAATATATGTGAAGAACATAAACATTTTTTTCTTAAAGACTTGGGTGTATAAAGTAAAACCTGTCTGGCATTGCGTTGGCATCCAGAACGACAGAGTACCCATTTCATGAACTTTAAGATTAAATGAAGTAACGGGCCTATCGCGCCAGATTCAATTCTTCCTGAGAAAAACCTCAAGTACAGTTCAGCCCGTGTGGCAAGTAAAATCTTACAATCAATAACCTTTCCGACATTGTTGACAAATCGTGGTGTGACCAAGAATTTTACCTTTGATCGAAGTTACAAACCTGACATTTTTCCTAAGTAGTGGAAACCTCGTGATTCTGACACTGTGAGCCCGCTTAAAACCAATTCTTACCTCGTGATTCAAGTGACACTAACCTTAGTCTGAAAAATATTCGCATGAAGAGGACGCTCCCCGGAACATTGGATGAACCCAAAAACTGCAGAGCTGGGATCCGCTTCATTAAAAAGAAAGACAGATTAAAGTGTGTGGGTGTCCTAGAGTTTGCGCCAGACGGCGAACAACAGCACGATTGTAGGTAAGATTGTATGTCAGGGCCCTGATGAATGAACAGAGAGAAAGCAGGAACGAGTGACTCTTTTATGGTATACCAAATTTCACCCACTTTGTATTTCTTTAGGCAAGTTTTTGTTGCTAACAATATTTTCCTTAGGATAGATTAGAGTATCAAAGTCTGTAAATACCTTTAAAGGGAAATCATAAGAATACAGCAGATGTATCCGTGACTCTTTGGGGCGATCACTTTTCTTCTAACAGGACTGTGGGCTATACATCGAGGGAAAAGATCATACCAATGGGTCTATCATTCTTGTAGCAATTCATTGACTGTATGACTATTTGTATATGTTTGATGTAATTTTATGTGTTGTGATGGAAGTTTATTATGATAATTAAAGTTCACAAACTTAATCAGTGTGTTGGTCAGCTCGTTCCAAATTATCTATATTTCCATTGTCATAGTTTCACGTCTGTGTGTCTATTGTAGTCACTTATGTGTGTGTGTATGTGAGATATATATATATATATATATATATATATATATATATATATATATATATATATATATATATATATATATATATATATATATATATATATATATATATTATTCTAGACGGTCTGACAAATCTTAATCTGTTGTAGATGATAGGCTGACTGAGAGAAATCATCTCGAGGGTCAGAGACCGGACTCTAATATATTTTCTCCATCTCACTCGTGAAATCTATTTCTATTTTATCATCTCCCACTGAGCTATCACTTGGTTCTATTGCTATTCAGAAGGGACCAAACCAAGTCTTAATTCACCTATCGCAAATCTACGACAGTGACCTCTGTCTAATAAGTCGTAATACTTCCGATGGCCTCTTCATACAAACACATCTGTGACTCATCCCTCGATAATACCTTCCGCCCAGACGGGTTATCTGTAATCTTGATACAGACAGGGGCCAGCGGAAGCGAATTACGTATTTATCACCTGTGTTTTTCGTCTGTCCACCATATAAGGTCGACGACAGACAATGTGGCTTTCTTAAAGTCTATCGTGCACTCCCGTCTTGTGCAAACACAGGGATGGTCGCTTTCCACCTGGGGTCAAATGTTGGACCGTCACGTTCAAAGGGGTCAGCAGGCGTATGTGATAACGTATAATCGGCTGGCCGGTCTAATTACCTGGCCGAACGTGAACCCAGTCTGGGATGGTAAACAAGATAAAGACAGTCCCATAGCCGATACTTCCGTAGAGGAGTGGAGTGTTAGAGACTTAAGAATGTGTGATACTAGACAGATAGTGCAAATAGCGTATTAAGTATATGTGATACTAGACAGAGTGATAATGCAAATAACGTATTAAGTAAATGTGATACTAGACAAAGAATAATTGGGATTGGAGATGTTTACAGTATAAGTGAAAAATAGCAGTAGAAATTACTTGATTATTTCATTGAATAAAATAAAATAGCTTAGATGATAGATGAAAGATTGTTTGTGCTGGATGGACTGATGGATGCGAGAAAGAGAAGCAGAACAGAAAGGAAATTGAAAAAGAGACGAAATCATGACGAACTAATGGCTAGTTTTTATGCAAAGGAAACTTGCCAGGATGAGTGATCTTACCGGATATGAGAGACACTTGTGGCCGAGTGATGTGACGTCTATCTCTCGAACGTTGATGGGAAAAAAACCTTTTTATTTCAATCTCTATGGGAGTTGAATGGCTGTCACGTACTGACGCTTGGGGGAGAGTCGGCGTCTACGTTTACTCTTGTAACTCAAAAACATTCAAAGTCTTGTGTGCACACTCCTCACGTTTACAAATCCTTTGCATCTGGAAATTGCAAAATGTCTGTGAGCTCAGTACTGAGACATGGTTCAGTAGACAGTGAGTCTTCCTTGAAAATATAAACAGTGCTGAGACATGGTTCATTAGTAAGTCTGTCTTCCTTGAAAAAATAAACAGTTCTGAGACATGGTTCATTAGTAAGTCTATCTTCCTTGAAAATATAAAACAGTGCTGAGACATGGTTCATTAGTAAGTCTGTGTTCCTTGAAAATATAAACAGTGCTGAGACATGGTTCAGTAGACAGTGAGTCTTCCTTGAAAATATAAACAATGATGATTTGAGAGATATAACACGCAAACATGTGCGACAACTGTGTTTTCGCGGCTTACAGTGCATGCGCTTTAGCAGCACTCACGTTCCGACAACAGCGTGTAAGTAATTTATTTTCGTTATTGTTACACTCTAACATTGAATATAATAACTAGAGAAATGCTGGAAGAAGTGAACGCTTTCTCATATCTTGGACACAAAGTAAAAAGCGCATATGGCCGACGCCAGCTCCTTTGGTGGAAAAGCTTTACGGGGATTCAAATAGCCTCAAACTGACTACTGCTTTCTTTGAGAACATTCAAGTGGACGTCTGAGAGTGTACGAAGAAGAAGAAGAAGAAGAAGAAGAAGAAGGACACAAAATAACAGAGGATAATAATTATGATACAGAAGTCAAGATGACAGTATAAATGCCAAGCAACGTTCAGCAGCAGGAGACACATAATAACACCAAAACAAAGAAGAAGAAAAAATAATAAAACATAACAGTCGTAAAGTGGTCTATACACATTTCATTACTGTATGTGGCATAAACAATGGAAATAAAGAAGTAGTTGAAAGAAAAAAAACAATACAGTTTCCAGAAATGCGAATTTATAGAACTATGTGGCACATGTTATACAGACTACAGAAATAAAATTACAGAAGTCATAGAAAAACTAGACGTGTAAAATATAATTGATGAAAGATATGAGAGTTATAAAATTTAAATATTAGCAACATAATTAGACATGTCGCTTCGTTGAAATAGAACGAAAAGCCGAAGGCAGACGTGCAAGAGGGTGACAGCGCTCGGAGTGGTACGACACCGACAAGAGATGGACAGGAGATACCCATATCAGAGCATACATTGACGACGAGACATAGAAAACTTCAGTGATCAGTTACAGCCTACTTTCTATGTAGAACACTTCAGTGATCAGTTACAGCCTACTTTCTATGTAGAAAACTTCAGTGATCAGTTACAGCCTACTTTCTATGTAGAAAACTTCAGTGATCAGTTATAGCCTACTTTCTATGTAGAAAACTTCAGTGATCAGTTACAGCCTACTTTCTATGCGGAGACGGCATTTGATCTGATTTGAGTTTTAATGATGACATCCCCCACACATGCACAAACATGGACACACACACATGTACGCGCGAACACTCATTCGCTTTGTTTTTCTTTATACGTAGCATCATCATCTCCTTTTCTTATGGATCATCCACTATAATTGGCCTTCTTGAGGACACCTACAGCACATGCTCGTGCAGCAGTGGTTCCTCTAGCAATTAGTTGTACAGGCTAAGGTTGCCAGTCACATGCACAATGTCAGATTCTTCTTGCAGTTTGTTTTATAAGATAATGTTGCCAGTCACATGCACAATGTCAGATTCTTCTAGCAATTTGTTTTATAAGATAAGGTTGTATGTTGTCACGAGATTTACTCCCCTTGCTCTGCAGTGATGGTCCAACAATGGCCAAAATTCAGAGTATCTACTTAGGGTCTTCAAAGGTATCTACCTTTCGCTCAAGATTACTCCTGGCAGAGTTGTAGATAGAAGGATGTTGATGCTTCTGTCTGGAGGGAATTTTCATAAGATAATTCAGAAATCAAGAAAAATGCTGAAGTGGAGCAATTGTTAACTTTGTATCTGCCCGCCGCCTTTTATGAAGAATTATTATGTACTCGTATTTTAGCTCGTTCAAACCCCCAACTGATTTAACTCAGTGAAATATTACTTAAATAGCTCCGTTATAATTATTTAAAATGACTTAGACATACGGGTCCAATTCACTCAAAATGGCTAAATCAACTATAAATTTGTGTATTTACAGATGTCGTAGATTTTTGATAGTGGTCCCTTCTGAATAGAGTAGAACAGGTGATAGCTGAGTGAGAGGTAATGCAAAGAGAATAGATTTTGACGACTGAGATGGTGGAAACTATTTAGAGTCTGTCCCTGAAATCGAGAAACTTCTCTCCTTCAGCCTATCTCTACAACAGAACTTAGTTTGTCAGACAGTCTACTAGAATATATATTACTATATATAGCACCACTCACATACAAACACATAAGTGACGACAGTTAGACGCACAGACGTGAAAACTACAATAATGGAATATGGATCTTTTGGGACAAGCTGACCGACACACGTAATTAACGTTTATGTAAGTTTTATTTATCATAAAAAGTAACTTTACAACAGCAATAATATGACTATCAAATCAAATACAAGGTACATGTAAACATAGGTTAAGGAATTAATCAAAGAGTTAGACTCATATGTGTAATCCTCCCTCCCACTGTTGAGACGAGATCCCGTTAGCAGAGAAGTTATTGACCCCAGAAGAGTCAAAAGGTGTTTACGCTATGGTCTAGAATTTCCCTCTACAGTAAAGAACAAAGTTATATGTTAATCTATTCTAAGAGGAACCAGCATTAGCAAAACTTGCCAAAAGAAAAATACACAGTGTGGGTGTATGAAATTATACGATCAAAGAACCACTCATTCCTGCTTTCTTTCTATCCATACGACAGTGGCCACTGACATTCGTTCTTACCTACAACCTTGATTTTTCACCTTCTGGCGCAAACTTTAGGACACACCCATACAGCACAAATCCAGTATTCTTTTGGCAAAGATTAACCCCAGCTCTGCAGAGACCGGTTAAAATCGCAGTGTCAAGGCCGTGGAGTTGTCACATTTTACACGCAACAAAAAGACTTTTGCCACCCCCTTACGCGACGTCACAAATCTCTTACCCACCCCGTCCCCTTTTTTTCTCCTTATTTTGTGTAATCCTGAAAAAATACAACTTACTCGAATGTTAGTTAACTTCGCGACAAAGGTAGCGGGCTGGAGACATGGTGGCCTCACGCTACAATCTATCCAGCTGTAAGTGGATGGATACCTGACTCTGCTCTGAAAGGTAAAGGCAGCCAGGAGGGGAGCTGGTTATCCCACTTCTCGATACTAAACCCAGTATTGTCAAGTCTCTAACACTTCACTCCCCTACGGCAGTATCTCTTTCTTGTCTATCTCTTGATGTTACATTTCCACTAATAGCGTTGTCTTCCTCTTGCACGTTTGCCTTTAACTCCGCCTTCTATTATGGTCTTTAGTAAGGTACTGTGTCTTTTTACAAGGCCAACATATTTTTTACTGTCTAATGTTAACCTCCGTCATTAATTATCTTTTCATTCCTAGGTTGTCTGTGACCTCTTTATTTGTTTTCCTCTCTATCCATGAGACGCACCCCACTCTTCTATATATCCCCATCTCAAATGCCTCAATTCTTTCCTCTAACTGCTTGTTCATTCTCCATGTTTCTAAACTACACAATGATGAAGAATATATGTAGCACTTGATGATTCTCGAGGGTATTACCAGGCTACAACGTCTTGTATACTTTGACATGCATCCTAATATTAGCGGGTCTGAATGCACACAGCTCTAGCCTACCTAGCTCTAAATGGGTACTTAACTTTGAGTTAGGGAAGGAAAAGACAGCGAGGAAGGAAACTGGTCTCCCACCTCTCGATGCTGGACCTAGTATGGTGAAGTCTCTAACACTCCACTACCGCAATAAGTTACCGGGTTTCGGGTTCAAAGCTTGGTAGTGTCACACATCAGTCTAACCAGCTGTAAAAGGGTACCTGACTCTGATCCTGAGTTAGAGAAGGCAACGGCAGCGAGGAAGGGAACAGGCCACCCCACCTCATAAAGCTGGGCACCTGTTTGTAACTGTGGCTGACGAAGGGTAAAACCCGAAACGTCCCTTGTTTCCTATGTACCGTTAACTTTGAACTGATTCAATACCGTTTTATTGGTTTATATACTTAAAAAAAATACGGGGGAAGGGGGGGGGGGGTTGAGGGCGGCAGTGAAGGGTCTGTCGTAAGCGTGTCAACTAAGAATGCACGAGGAACACATTTTTTTTTTTTAGCTTGTCCTCCCAAACAACGGGGAGGGGGAGCTCACAATGTGAAATGACCTTCTTTCAGTCAAGAAAAGGTACGGTGCTCGGTTTGGCTTATAAATGTCAACAATTTTAATTTCCCGGTGAATAAACACACAAGTACCGTCTCTGGAAATCAATTCAGGTAAGAGATTCCACAGGGATCACAGTGTCAGAATCTAGAGGTTTCCAGTACTTAGGAAATGTCAGGTCGGAAACTTCTCTCAGTATAAAATTCTTGATCACACCACAAATGATAAACGTCGGATATGTTAATGTTTGTAATTTTCCTGCCACATGGGCTGCATGTAAATGAGATTTTATTGAAAGAAAATATAATCTGGCTCGATAGGCCCAGTTACCGCATTTAGTCTTAATGTACTTTAGGTTGGTACTCTGTCTCCTTCTGGATGCAAACACAAATGCCAGACAGGTTTACCTTGAAGACCCGCGTATTTAAGTACAAAAATGTTCTTTCTTTGGTTATTCTCAGATATACATTGAAACCGCTGGTAAGTTTTAGGGTATGACCCAAATACTCAACACCGAGCTACTAAGACTATTCTCCAACGACTACTAGGAAATTCACTTATACAAGTTATCCTAGAATCGAAGCTAGTTTGTCTAGCGGAATCTGTGAGGTACTGGATAATGAGAGTAGAATGCTCTGGTATATATATTAAAAGATGAAAGGAGATAGTTAATTATCCCCCCCCCCCAAAAGCCCGACCCTACCAGATGTTCTCACCTACGGGAATTTCTACGTTCAGTTTTCGGCTTATAGGTAATTCAAAGCCGAAAACCCAGACCTACGTTCTCGCTGAAATCAGACATCGGCAATTCGCTAATCAGTGTGAGTTTTCTTCACGTCTCTGCTCGTATCCAAGCGCGCAATATCTTTAGATCTTTCGATTTGCCGTGTTTAATTACTTTCTAGCAAGCGGGTTTTTCAAGGGAGGTAATAAAATTGTGCTCACCTTGTTTCCCAAATTACTTGATCCTATGCTCGGTGTCTAACGAAAAATTACGTTTAAACGTAACGCCACCTCCTCTGTTGCTACATATTACAACGATTCACGATCTCTGGCGTTCAGAATTAAATGAAACCGGTTCACATATGCTAATCAGGTCTGCTGGCAAACTCTCATCAAAGAAATATAGCGACCGGCATTAAATGCGTGCTAAATGAGAAAAAGAGACAGATCTATTCTGAGTAATAGGAGGTTTAAGTTAACAAAAAATACGTAGATGAAAGTTTGGTAAAAGAGAAGTGTAGATAAAGAAAATAGATAATATGAAATCTATAACATAATCTGCCACAACAGATAACATTTAATAATCAATTATCGTTAACAATTGTAAAATAAATAAGGAATTTAGATAGTCTTTAAAATTTCTTCACAGGTGATGGTCTGATATGAAAAAATGTTTTCTGGTTTGAAAATACAGTGTTCACTTGGCAGCTTTAAATGGGCACTTAGCTGCCAGTAAAATGTCGGTTGGTTTCTGCTCCAGCCGATGCTTGTTCATTGCAGGTTATGGACTGTTTCACTCTCGTCACTGGTCAAGTCTGGTGGCTGCAACATGTCCCTCGTAGTATCGTGGGGTAATTGCGAAGATGGTCCAGCGTCTGTTAAGACCCGTCTGCTGTAGGTGTCTAGCTCTGACTGCAGGCCACTTATACCACTCCTTGTTCCAAAGATAGCACCGCTAATTGGTACCACCGACTACTATCATGAAATTAGAGGAATACAAATACCCTCCTGAATATTGGGTTTCCTGACACCAAATGAGGTGTGTCCCCTTTTCATTCCATCATATCATCTGCCTCAGAACTTTAGCATCTCTGAGAGTTAATATTAATCCCAGTGAGCGGAAAACATCCATTGCATTTATATTGAACATGTTTACATTTACGTATATACTGGTTAAAAATGTTGATATAATAAGTATGTACATCATTTATGTCATCAGCCACTCCCTGCTCCATATGGAACTTGGGACTACCTCTGCATTTTGTTCGTTATAAGAAACTAGCAATAAAGCAGTCACCAGCCCTGGCAGTGGTGGTTCATGAAATCATCATTCTATATGCTGAGGTTACCAGCCTCAATGACTTAGACATCTACTAGCAATTTTCACATATTAATATTCACATGTCAATATATACGGATTAGTTCACATGTTAATAATGAAAAAAAATTCAGAATTCAAAATTTACAACTTACGCCAATCTTTAGGCTGCTGGCTGAGAGAAATAAAGGCACTTGTAGAGACCTCGTACACTTGATCTGGGGTGTTGTTACTTTAGCAATAAGTTCCCACTTTAACTCCGTGTTTCAGATTCCTCAGATTCCGGTTTTCCTTGCTAATAATAGTAGAGTTTACCTGGGAGATAATTCCTCAAGATGCTCAAACAAAGTCCGTTCCGATAAATGAAATCTGCTGCTATTCTTAACTCTGGCAAGGTCTGGTTGTTTTCTTGTTGCGAGTTAATTTTCACAGTGCTTTCAACCGACTGAAGTGTCAGGTTATATTGCCCCTCTCCTTCCTGGCTCGTATTGCTTACTATTAAACCAGGCTGTGGTGAAGTGAGATGTTATAAATATTTATAGGGGACTTAGTGTACTGACTGAGATCAGCTGTGAAGGTATATATATCTAATAAGAGTAGTGTATTATATATAACCTTGCTTGCTGCCACATATGTATACCTCAGTCAGAATTATTCTGGAATAGTGTGATGACTACGTTGTATGTCTAGGGTATGTGTATGATGAAGTGTAAGTCATAACAACAACAGACAGATAAACAATTTAATTTATTCCACCACACTTGACAACACTGTGACACTCACATACATATAACACTCTAAAGGATATCTTAAAGGAGTCACTGATAACTTTTCAGATAACAATATGTATTCATTGCTGTTATGAATGAATATGTGTCCTGATTCAAATACAAAGGGAACCAGGAATCACAATCAATTTTACTTACAAGTTATATGTACAGAATTTATCAATATGAATATGGTAATGACATATATTATTAAAAGTATCCTATGTGTGTCAGTTGTGTAGTAGTAATATGAGGTAATACTGGTTTTGTTTTGTTCAAGCTCTGTTGGTATTTGTCATCATGACTTCAATAGTTTGTCTTTATTGGGACTAGTATTGGAGATGTTCTCAGTTCCTGATATTAAAACAATTTAATTCCCCTCTTAATGTTATTTTTACAAGGTCATTTTAAGCTGGGGGTACATAATTTTGAGCTCAGCTGGCCACATCAGCTTATCTTGTGTGATGGCGGCAGGAAAAGACTCCTCTGCTCGATTTCTCCCCTGGGCTCTGGAGACACCTCACTGATAGCTAAATGGACCAAGGAGTATGCTGTCCGACTCTGGATTCAGCAAAGCTCTGACCAGGTGCTGCTCAATACCATCAAGACCACGGTCCCACAATTCATGGAAACAAACACAGATACGTTGATTAGCAATGAATTCTGGCACAACTACTGGCACAAATTCCCATCTGCTTATGTTCCAGGCTTTTATTTAGCAAAAATATGAGCTGGCTTCAACGCACTGTTGCTTTATCAAGCTTATTTGACTAGTGGTCTCGAACTAACGCTCCTAAGTGAGTATATCAGCGAGTCTGGCCAATGGAGCCACGTTTCGACAAGTGTTTGAAAAAATTTTAACTTCCTACGTCTCCCCTAACAACCAAAGATAGTATTTATAGCCCGACTAATCGTGTTTAGCCTTACATATCATTCCAGCCAATCAGTTCAAATGTAACTTGTGGCCCATTTCCCGTACAATGGTGGTGTAAAAAAAATCTACCACTGAGCGATTCTGATTTTGGGTGTTGTCTGACAGCACCATCATTTTATTTTGGCTATAACTTGTTAATTCCTAGACTATTTGCATAACGTTGTACATATTCTTTGTCAGCAAACCCTAAGGAACCCAAATATATATATTTAATAGAGCTAAGTGGCTGCGTTCAAAATATGCAATTTCTTCTACCTCCTGTTTCGAAGATGTGCTGTCTGGGTACTGCAATGTTTTCAAACGTAAACCCATATAATGTTATCTTTTCTAATAAGCGTTTCCCAGGTTTTTTAAAACCTAACTCTGGGAAGGGTAGTGAATTTATCACTGTCCGTCTGAAAAAGTTAGTGCATGTGGCCTTACACGCGTGATAGTAGTAATTGTGTATCGCGCGACGCGTGTTTTGTGTTGCACGTGTTCGGCTTTATGCCTCTCCCTTCTCTCTATCCTTTAGTCCATCTGTCTTTAGTTACGCCGTGTATAAAATGGAATGAATGAAATATTTAAATTAGGTCATTGATCAGCTTGGTATCTCAATGTTTTTCCAAGAAATACAGCACACGTTTCATTGAAGAAAGCGGGTAATAATATAGTAGGCTTTTACTATCAACGTGAAAGCGTTACAATTTGCAGACGAAGCATAAAACAAAGGGGATTTCGAGTACATTCCTTGTGACAGCACTGTTATTTTACCATTGCTCTTTTCTTTATTAGATTTATTTGTTAGGCTTTATATTTACCTTTTAATTTATATATGTGGATTAGAATATTCCACGACATCTCCCCTCTTAAAACAGACATCCCATGTCAGTCCTTTATTCTATATACACATAGATAAATGTAAGTCAACTTGACTTTACTCTGCTGTGGTGCTATCATGGTTTTATGTAGTTGGGTCCATTCAGAGTAGGCACTACTCATGAAATCTGCCTCAGACTTCTACAACCAATAATATATTTCGGTTATGTTACTGAACAGCCGCAAGTGTGAGTGCTTGTCTTAATGCTGCTTCGCAACCCGTATTCACCATTTCTCTTCTCTGAGTCTGCGCAATGACATGTCCAGAGAACATTATATTTCCCTCAAAATGTACGTTATGAGGAGATAACATATACCTGGTGATAGCAGAGTTTTTGTAGTGGATCCCATAATCTTCTTATTATCCTGTATGAAACATTCGGAATATCCTCAATCAAAGAGGCAACTCAGGGATTCATTACGTTCCTCCGAAATGTTTACATCCAACAATTTTCTCATCATTCTAGAGAAGACACTAGGCGCATTCTTCAATCCAAATGGCAATCTATTTAACTCATAGTGTCCTTCTGAGGTACTAAAAGCTAGGTATGGTCTAACCTCAGGCTTTACTGGAATCTGATAATATCCTTTACTCAGATCCACTTTGGAGAAATATTTAGCTTTATTTAGTTTGGCAAACAGCTGATTTGTATCCGGCAATGGATCCACCTGTCCTTCTGTAATAGCATTCAGTCTCCTGTAATCTATACAGAGTCTATGTTCTCCAGAGGGCTTCCTTAAGAGTACAACACCGGAACTATACGAAGATTCACTGTGCGAAATAATTCCTTCCTTCAACAGATAGTCTATCTCTTCCTTCAAAGCTTTCTCCTTAGCAAACGGAATCGAATATGGTTTCATACAGACAGGTGTGGGGTCTATCAGTTTCATATCATATTCCAATAGGTTTGTATGCCCTGGTCGGTCTGTTAACACCTCTGCATGATTATTTAGAACCTGTTGCACTCTCTCTTTCTGAGTTTTCGTTAAATGTGTACTGATTTTCACCTGTGCTGCTGTCTCACAGGGGTGTAATGGATACTCAAATGATGAAAGTGGTTCCTTTTTCATCTCCATGGCGATGGACAAGGTCAACAAGTGTGTCTCTTCCTGATGTTCTCTTTCCAAATATTTCTTCAGGAGATTCACATGATAGATTTTTTTCTTTCCCCTTCTTATCTATCTTATAATTTGTTCTAGATACCTTCTCTAAAACTGTATATGGACCCTGCCATCCAATTTGTAACTTATTCTGACTCCCGGGCAAAAGAAGCAGTACTTTCTCTCCCACAGCCAAATTTCTGTCTTTCGCTTTCCTGTTATAATAGGCAGCATGTTTCTTCCTGGCTTGTTTCAAATTTTCATTGGCAAGTTTCCAACCAGTTTTTAAAACGAGTGGTCAGCTCATTCACATATTGGTATGAAGATGTAATGTTTTCCTCTGCCTTTTCATCAGTCCACGTTCTTAACAAAGCTACATATGGACCTTTAATTGTGTGGACCTATTGGTCCATGCACCGGTATGGTCTCTTCCACTCGAAGCTTTATAGTGATGATTTTTCCTCCCAGAATTATCATTCACAAAACGACCGCTACCAATTTTTCTTTTGGGGCTTTCTCCCCACTTAAAATTCTTGATGAGAGATTTCCTCTCTACATCCTCTTCCTCCAGTTTGTTTAAGTCCGATTGAGGGATTGTCGGCTTATCCTGGGGTAAGACATCTTTTTGCACTCTCCGCATAGTGGCCATTGTAAAACAGTTAAGTGAAGCTTGTCCGTGAAAAGGGGCTTCCCATTCCATTTGGTCCACTTTATCAAATCTATTTTTCTTTTTATTATCAGGCCTAATTTTGCCCCGTGGCGTGTCCAGGTCCTGATCCATGTTCCCACTTGTGGGTGTTCCCTCATGTGCTATGCTACACCTTTCTACAAAATTCTCAATGTCCCATCTTGCTTTGGGCCAATAATAATTGTGAGCCACCTTTTGAATGATGGTACCTATCTTCTCATGGTCCCCATCTGGTTTCACATGTAGGCTCCTTATTAAGTCTGCCCTATATCTTTTAGGAAGTACCAGCTGTCCCTGACCTTTGGATCTAGCTCCAGTCTTCCTATACATCAACTTGTTTTTCATGTAAAAATCTCCCTTGCCTGGAGTTGTATGACAAGTTGACAATTTTCTGAAACAAGGCTTGAGTGTTTTATCCCCAGCCTGTGCCTTCCTCATCTCTTCTGGAGTGGTATCTAACATAATATCCTCCTCCTGTCTTGAGGTCGACCTGACCTGAAGGGTTGCCATATACACAGGTTTCCTTCTGCAACGGTCAGTGTCATGATTGTCCATCTGACAATTTTTACACCACCTTTTTCCTTGGTTGAAAGATTTTCTTTCATCATATTTCCTTTCATCGAATTGTGGGAATTTATTTTTATTTTCATACCGTGGCCTATCAAACTGGTGCTTACCTTTGTTTTGATCCCTAGGATCAAATTTATTAAAGTTCTGTGGTGCCCTAAAGTTATCCACTTGTTTCTTTTTATTTCCTGTTACCTCTGCTTGAGCTGCTTGATACCTTTCAGCAACATTTAGCAACTCACCCAGCCTCTCTGCACCTTGTTCCATGAGAAACTTTCTCAGGTCTGGAGCCATGGACTCTCTTAATTGCTCTATAAGGACCATTTCCTTAAGATCTTGGGTTTTCCCCAGAGAAGTCCATTTCTCCAAGTATGTCTCTATTCGTGCAGAGAACTGGTGATAGGTTTCACCTGACAGTAGTTTAGCATTCCTAAATTTTTTCCTATAGAATTCTGCATTCTTTTCATATCTTAACAAAAGAGCCTGCTTTAGCATGTCATAATTTTCCTGATCACCTCTGCTCATTTTTGCAAAAACTTCATAAGCTGCCCCACGAAGTCCTTGAGATAACTTTAAGCTCCACCTTTCTCTCTCTAACCCATACGTGGTAGCTAATAGTTCATACCTATTTAGGTAGCTCTCTATATCATCGTCTTTCTCAACAAAATGATCTAAATGAAAATTCATAGCTGAGGTTGAGGCTCCTTGGCTAGCAGTGGCATCAGAGGCAAAGGGACTGGCACCATTTTCAGGAGCATGGCCCTGAAACTCAAACTCCCTTAGTCGTAACTCATGTTCCCTTTGTAATCTCTTCTCCTCCTTTTCTGCTTCCCTCTCTGCAGTCAATCTTCTTTCTTCTGCTTCCCTTTCTGCAGCTAATCTTCTTTCTTCTGCTTCCCTTTCTGCAGCTAATTTCTTCTCTTCCCTTTCTGCAGCTAATTTCTTCTCTTCCCTTTCTGCAGCCAATCTTCTTTCTTCTGCTTCCCTTTCTGCAGCTAATTTCTTCTCTTCCCTTTCTGCAGCCAATCTTTTGTCTTCTCTTTCTGCCTCCAATTTCTTAGCCTCAGCCTCAATCTGCAACCTCTTAGTCTCAGCCTCAGCCTCAAATTGTAACTTCTTAATTTCCCTTTCAGCCTCTAACTTTCTTTCGGCCTCTTTTTCTAATCTTCTTTCTTCGCGTTCAATAAATTTGTCACATTCCGTAGTGACATAGGCAACCATAACTTGCCCATCTAATCCTAACTCTTTTGCAGTCTGTACAGCAGCAGATCGAAACTTGGCCAGGTCCGCCATTGTCTATCAGGTAAATTTATACAATGTCTAACCAACAATTCAATTTCTAAATATATATCTAATGGACAACACAGGCACCGTGAGCTCAACCTTATTTAATTCCACCCAAGGATACCTTTTAATTCTTATATTCCCTGAAGTGAATTACCCCCAATATTTTTAATAGGGAAAGATTCAAAATCCCAAGAGCGAGACCCCAATATATGTGGTGAAGTGAGATGTTATAAATATTTATAGGGGACTTAGTGTACTGACTGAGATCAGCTGTGAAGGTATATATATATCTAATAAGAGTAGTGTATTATATATAACCTTGCTTGCTGCCACATATGTATACCTCAGTCAGAATTATTCTGGAATAGTGTGATGACTACGTTGTATGTCTAGGGTATGTGTATGATGAAGTGTAAGTCATAACAACAACAGACAGATAAACAATTTAATTTATTCCACCACACTTGACAACACTGTGACACTCACATACATATAACACTCTAAAGGATATCTTAAAGGAGTCACTGATAACTTTTCAAATAACAATATGTATTCATTGCTGTTATGAATGAATATGTGTCCTGATTCAAATACAAAGGGAACCAGGAATCACAATCAATTTTACTTACAAGTTATATGTACAGAATTTATCAATATGAATATGGTAATGACATATATTATTAAAAGTATCCTATGTGTGTCAGTTGTGTAGTAGTAATATGAGGTAATACTGGTTTTGTTTTGTTCAAGCTCTGTTGGTATTTGTCATCATGACTTCAATAGTTTGTCTTTATTGGGACTAGTATTGGAGATGTTCTCAGTTCCTGATATTAAAACAATTTAATTCCCCTCTTAATGTTATTTTTACAAGGTCATTTTAAGCTGGGGGTACATAATTTTGAGCTCAGCTGGCCACATCAGCTTATCTTGTGTGATGGCGGCAGGAAAAGACTCCTCTGCTCGATTTCTCCCCTGGGCTCTGGAGACACCTCACTGATAGCTAAATGGACCAAGGAGTATGCTGTCCGACTCTGGATTCAGCAAAGCTCTGACCAGGTGCTGCTCAATACCATCAAGACCACGGTCCCACAATTCATGGAAACAAACACAGATACGTTGATTAGCAATGAATTCTGGCACAACTACTGGCACAAATTCCCATCTGCTTATGTTCCAGGCTTTTATTTAGCAAAAATATGAGCTGGCTTCAACGCACTGTTGCTTTATCAAGCTTATTTGACTAGTGGTCTCGAACTAACGCTCCTAAGTGAGTATATCAGCGAGTCTGGCCAATGGAGCCACGTTTCGACAAGTGTTTGAAAATTTTTTAACTTCCTACGTCTCCCCTAACAACCAAAGATAGTATTTATAGCCCGACTAATCGTGTTTAGCCTTACATATCATTCCAGCCAATCAGTTCAAATGTAACTTGTGGCCCATTTCCCGTACAATGGTGGTGTAAAAAAATCTACCACTGAGCGATTCTGATTTTGGGTGTTGTCTGACAGCACCATCATTTTATTTTGGCTATAACTTGTTAATTCCTAGACTATTTGCATAACGGTGTACATATTCTTTGTCAGCAAACCCTAAGGAACCCAAATATATATATTTAATAGAGCTAAGTGGCTGCGTTCAAAATATGCAATTTCTTCTACCTCCTGTTTCGAAGATGTGCTGTCTGGGTACTGTAATGTTTTCAAACGTAAACCCATATAATGTTATCTTTTCTAATAAGCGTTTCCCAGGTTTTTTTAAAACCTAACTCTGGGAAGGGTAGTGAATTTATCACTGTCCGTCTGAAAAAGTTAGTGCATGTGGCCTTACACGCGTGATAGTAGTAATTGTGTATCGCGCGACGCGTGTTTTGTGTTGCACGTGTTCGGCTGTATGCCTCTCCCTTCTCTCTATCCTTTAGTCCATCTGTCTTTAGTTACGCCGTGTATAAAATGGAATGAATGAAATATTTAAATTAGGTCATTGATCAGCTTGGTATCTCAATGTTTTTCCAAGAAATACAGCACACGTTTCATTGAAGAAAGCGGGTAATAACATAGTAGGCTTTTACTATCAACGTGAAAGCGTTACAATTTGCAGACGAAGCATAAAACAAAGGGGATTTCGAGTACATTCCTTGTGACAGCACTGTTATTTTACCATTGCTCTTTTCTTTATTAGATTTATTTGTTAGGCTTTATATTTACCTTTTAATTTATATATGTGGATTAGAATATTCCACGACACAGGCCCCAATCAGAAATGTAGTTATGTTTACATCTCGAGTGCCGGCCAATAGTTTCAAACATGCGTGTTTATGATGGGGTAATTAAAAATATTTCCACTAGGATATTTCTATGCATTAATACTGTGGCGAGAGGTTTTATTTGGCTCTTGGATCAGTATAGTACTGACAATTACAGAAATAGAATTTCTGCAGAAAATGGTCCCAGTGTCTGAGAGAACTACTGGTATCACAAATTAGTTACGGCTGTGAATGTTCTGATCTCGAAACAATAGTAGAGAGGAGACCGACATAAAGCGCCCCCTCCGCTGTGTAACTAACTGTGATATTAAAAAACCAAGGAAACAGATTTTACTTAACACTGATAAAATTGACAAGTCGTTCAAATACAATTTCCTTATATTTTATTTAGTATATACACTATCTACTCTTGTGCTGAAGGGTGAATGTTGAAAAAAATGGAACGTAATGAATTTGTAAGTTTACATATATTTTACAAATATTTATATTTATATAGACAACAAGTTTTCCAATTATAGGAACAAAAATTATATCAGCTGTGCTGTTAATTAATTATAGTACATGGATCAGCTTTGCTGTTAATTAAGGATATAACACTTCTCAGCTATGCTATTAATTTTGTCTCTTGCTATGTTAAGTCACTTTCTCATCACTGACAGTTTCTATGCTCACAATGCCGACAGAAATGGTACTAATGTGTACTCATCTCTTAAAACGTTCTGTTCTCCTTAGTTGGGTTCACACAACTCCTGCTGAGGCTCGTTACTTTAGCCCACCCAAGACTGAGGGGGACTAAAGATGTAGCTTCTGTACAATCTCTATGCTCCTGTGAAGTTCCAGGCAGCGGGATTGACTCGAACATACGACCTCAGGTTTTTAGGACACAAATAAACCTGTAACAAAGCAAAAATAGGGGCTAATTTCTGTCCTCAAGCCCACCTATTTCTAGTGTGAGTGAAATGAGCGTGTCTCAGATGTATGCATGTAGGATGAATGACAACATGGCTCAGTATGATTTAGCAATAGCGAGACAAGACAGGTGTCTACTTGCAAAGCATTCTTTCTGATAAACTAATACATGGATACATTCAATAATATAGATTCAATACATGAATACATTTAATACATGAATACATCCCATAATATAAATCAATACATGAATAAATCCAATAATATGTACACCTAGGTGTGATACAACAATGTCCTTCCCCCTATACTATACCACGCCCTCTCTGACAAGTGCTATATTAGCTGGTAACATATATCCTAACAATATTGTTATGTTCTTATGATAGGAGTATATGCGACGAGGACTGTTTGGTGATATATCAGGTTGGAGTTATAGGAGACAATAGATTGGAGTTAGATGCGACAATAGATTGAGTCCTGACAAGGACTGTTTTGGTTATATTTGCAGTTGGTCTGAGATAATAGATTGAAGTAAAGGAGACAATAGGTTGAGTCCTAACAAGGACTGTTTTGGTTATATTAGCAGTTGGTCTGAGATAATAGACTGAAGTCGTGTGAGACAATAGATTGAGTTATAGGAGACAATAGATTGAGGTATGAGTCCTATTAGTCTTTGTCTATATCAATCATATACATTCATAGTGAACCCAAAATATATTAAATATATACAGGTGTAGGTAGTATAATGACACACAACAAATACCAACATTATATACCTGCTGAAGGCCTATTTTTCTAAAGGTTATCGCAAATATATTTACCCTCCTAAGATTTTAAACTGGCCAGGTTTTGATGCGACTTAGTGAAGTAGGTTGCAGGTCGATGCCCTCAGGTAAGCAACAAATCAAAGTGACAGCTTCTTCCTCTTCAGTCGGTATCTCTGGCGTCAAGTTCGGGGTTGCGTGGTTAGAACAGTATAATTTATTCTGTCTCAGAGACTGGTGAACGGTGCAAGTTGATTGGTTGAAGCAAATCTGTATCTCAACATAGTGATTAACAAAGTAGTGGGTTACACTTCGTATCACGACAAATACAAAGGTCATGTCTTCCAAATATAGAATGAAAACATCCGATCACTCTCTCGGCAGTGTTTACAAATAAGATATTACTTTCATCTAAAGTAATGTCTTTGTAACAAGGTGTACAGGAAATGATTATGTCATTCGTTTCCGTCGAGTGCATGCCGACAGGTCGATAATTTATTGCGGCCCATTCCTAGGTAAACATGACACGCGTTCACTATACGAATATTGACCGGGCCCATCTTGGTTTTCCATGCGTCTTAATCTTAGCAAAGCCGAGAAGCGCAAAGCAAACGTGATCAGTTATCACTGAAGGGAGTGTAACATTTATAAGAAAATAGCTACTATCTGTTTGATAACAGAGATAAAAATGGGCCGACCACGGAAATTGCGAGTGATTTAGTACACACAAAAAATGTAACTAAGTACTGCCGGAGATGAAAAGAGATCGACCCAATATTTATGTGACACCAGTCACATGCACTATCTCAAATTAGTCACCTTTTGCGACATGCATGATGTAGCCCTATTCTGACCTTGTCTCCCCAGCCTCCCCCCCCCCCTCCCCATCCTTACGCACCAAATGAACTACACGGAGCGCTGTCAATTGTTTACGTTTACAAAAAAAAAAAAAAATGGACACCTCTCACTTTCACGTGTGATGTTATATCAGCCCGGCTACTTTTCTTCTCTTCTTCATTAACATCTTCCTCATACTAGTTATTTTGAGCCAATATTGTTCATTGATTTTATTTTTAAAAAAAACCCCAGTTATTCTTCATTTCCTCCTTAGTGTGTGTGTGTATATGTGTGGGAAGGTGGGAGAGAGAGAGAAAATTCCACATTCACCCACCACATCATATAACAGATTGCAGCAGAGAGTGATGCAGAAGTAAAGCTATAGAGACAGACACAGAGGTAGAAGATAAAATCTCGCGTTAAGGAACGATATCTTCCATCTTGATATTGAAGAGTCGTATCCCAGCAGGACGCTTGTCGTGGCCTGGGAAGTACTCAAGGGCGCGTGCAAACTAACATGAGACGGAATCTTGCCAACTTTGCCCACTCGACATGATGAGTTCATCAAACCAATTGTGGGTAGAAAACAGAATGCCCCGTAGAAATGCACGCGGGCATCTATAAATCACACGTCATTTTCTGTTATAGTTTACACACATGTGCACCTCCTTACGAATGTCTTGGGTTCTATCTGGCGCTTGTCGTGTTTGTATCCTATTGCTGACATTTGTAACCTCTGGTTTTATATAATTGTGCACCTGCGCTATTTTCTCAGCTCCACATTCCCCAAGATCTTCCAATGTGCGCGCGTGCTGATAGTCGCCGCGATGGTATATCGGTGTCATGAATGGGAGGTAAACTTTATCTCAGGGAATATTTGCTATCCTTAGCTGGCTACTAGGAATCAGGTTGGTGGTACTTCTTGTGGCGTGTGATAACACATATAATAACGACCACCAGCAGGTATATACTTACCTTGATTAAATAAAACTTGTTAACGGTATGGAAAAACTCCAGGGGAAGGAGATTCAAGTTAGCATGTATCTAGGCCACATAGAGGAAGTTCCGGTTCGCCAATTAAGATAATTTTAAAACTCACTTCTTAAGCTTCCTTCTGTCATTCCCTCAAACCTAACACTATTTATCTTGCTGACTTCCAGACACACCTTCTGTCTGCACGTATTTTTTCTTGTTACCTCAAGGTTACTCCAGACTTGTCCTGAGATTGGATTACTTTGATTTCATGTGATGGCTTCAGAGGTCCCCAGTGGCTGTAACGTCATCCCAAATCTTGGAAATAGCTTATGGTTCCATCAAGTTAGTTTTTTTTAGTTGTTTTTTTTTTGTTTGTTTTGTTTTTTTGAAGCAGACAGAGAGGTGTTCATTTTGTGCACTTTTGAGAGAGGGATATAGGAAGAGAGACAGAAAAAAATAAAGAGAGAGAATATGGAAAAGAAAGGTTTGCGTGAATACCCTGGCTTTGAATTATAATACGTGACTGAGGTTAATTGAAAGCAGAAATCGTGACAGCCTGAAATGTGCAGTGTCAGATGTAATTCCATATCGTCAGGGTCTGCTAATCATTTCAGATTAGATTTCGGGGCTATCGGAAACGTTGTCGCTGTACCCAAGATGAAGTTCTGGCATATACACAGTTACCGTATTCTGGAACATGTCCCTGTCACCAGGCAAAGTTTAGATTAGGTGATTAGAAGGAAGCTGTTTGAAGAAATGAATTAGGCAGCACTTGTGTATCGGGAGAAACAGATAGAATGTGGTCAGTGAGAAATTAGAGTAACTAGTGATTAGACCAGTGTTTCTCAGTCAGTATTCCACGGAACCTTAAGGTTCCGCAAATCTTCCTAAGGGGTTCCGCGAGAAATCGTGGAATAAATAAATGAATTTTTTTTTAAATAGCACTAAAAATTCCGAATATCGTTCTTATTGAGGGTTATCATTTGTTGTATTATTGAGGGTTATAATTAGTTGTATGCGTCAGTGTTTGTTTCGTATAGTTTTGATAAATATAATACGCATATAATAATTTAAACAATAATAGGTATGATCAGGAACAGTCTTCTTATTTATTTAATATTAAAGAGACAGATTTCCGACTCGGTAACAGCAACAGCGTTAATTAGACAAAAATAACAATTAAGTGATCATCACTCTTCAGAATTTTATTAGTACCAACGCATATAATACTCGCATTCTCATGTTAATCCAGTTGATATCAGTAATGAGGCACTTCTTGTATGATGGAATGCGTTGTATTCTGACAGAAGATGTCAGACATTTCATTTTCATCATTTGAACTGCCTCAGAAAACCCTATTTCTTGTTACACATTATTGTTCAGATGAAACCCGCGTGGAATCGATTTGCTTAAACAAGCACATACAAGATGTGATTTTTTGAAATTGAACCAGTTTTTACACGAACTGTTCCATAAATTACACACACACACTCTCTCTCTCTCTTAAAGTTGGCGGCCGGTCTCATGCTTTTATTCTCACCATACAGCTTTCCCGTCAACATGGTAGGTGCAGACTGAGCTGTCGATCAGCACCTCTCATAGCGTCGAAGTCGATTGTCTTGGAAGTCATTCTACTGTTTGCTTGTCTTCCTCACATGTCTGTCAGCCCGATTTTGTATTTCTTGAATTGGTTGTATCTATTTATTTATTTATTTACTTATTATTACTTTTTTTTTTTTAATTTGTTTATTTTATTTTATTAAAAAAAAATTTTTTTTTTTATTATTTTTTTCCTTTATTATTTTTTATTTTATTTATTTCTTTATTTATTTTTTATTTTTATTTATTTATTTGTTTTAAATTTATTTATTATTATTTTTTTTTATTTATATTTTATTTATTTATTTATTTTTTTATTTATTATTTATTGATTACTTTTTTCTTTTTTCTCACTCTTTTCCAGTCCTTGTTTTCATTATTTCTTATTTTTAATGTACTATCAACTTCCTCTTTCCGGTTTAGTGGCAGCCATCTTGCTTCACATGTGACTGGACTTAATATTAAGGGAGTTTTTTTTTTTTTTTTTTTTTTCCTTATTTTTATAGTTTCATGTTCTCTACTTAATTCTCATTTTCTTTCCCTCCTGTCTCTTGTTTGTCTGTCCCTGACGAAGGCCTTGTGGCCGCAACGTAGGTTTTTCTTGTCCTTCTACTTGTAAGACGTATTACTATTTGTGTGGGTGTGTGTGTTTTTTTTTTTTAACTGTATCTAAATTAGCAGTGGCTGGTTCTCATTTTGAAAATTATGATCTAATCTCTTTAATATGTATGAACTTCTTAAGTGTTCTTTGTCATTTCCCAAATTTCCTCCTTTTTCCACCAACCCAAACCACTAGGGTGTCCTGTGCGTTTATAATGGGTGATCTTATTATTAAAGCGATTAAATGTATAACACAGTGGCAAGAATCTTCATTGCTGGACGTCGAAGCCAACAACACGCAACATAACTCGACGTTATATGAATCAGTTCAGTAATCGTTGACGACTTGATAAAGAAACGGCGTTAAAGATCTTGTCCTAGAATTCGTTTGTGCTTTAGGTAGTATTTTGTTGAGTTCAATTGCCCACTCAAGCAGTTGCTGGTGGACGGAACCGGAAGGTGTTAACAGTAATTGGCTGGCTAAAATAAAGAACGGCTGGAATGAAGAGGCTTTAGGGTCACCGGCTGTATAAACATGTTTGTTGAAAATTAGGACTGTTGAATTAAGATGTTTTAAGGTCATCCACTTCACAAGCAGGCTTGTTGAAACATACGACGGTTATGTTAAGGTCATCCAGGTGACCAACAGGCTTGTTGAAACATACGACAGATATATTAAGGTCATTCACTTTATAAACAGGTTTTCTGAAAACTGTAACGATTATGTTAAGATGCTTTAAGGCCATTCACTTTATAAATGGATTTGCTGAATCATACGACGGTTGTATTAAGGTCCTTCACTTTATAATCATGTTTGCTAAACCATACAAAGGTAGCATTAAGGTAATCCTTTTTATAAACATGTTTGCTGAAGCATACAACAGTTGTATTAAGATACGTTACGATCATTCACTTCATAACCGGGTTTGCTGAAGCGTACGACGGTTTTATTATGCTGCTTTACGGTCATTCACTTTATAAACATGTTTGATGAATCATACGACGGTTGTAAGCATTACGATCATTCACTTTATAAACGGGCTTGTTGAAGCGTACGACGGTTGTATGCATTACGATCGTTCACTTTATAAACGGGCTTGTTGAAGCGTACGACGGTTGTATGCATTACGATCATTCACTTTATAAACAGGTTTGCTGAAGCTTACGACAGTGGTAGGTGTCACGTGACCGATAATCTATTTTACCATCTTGTCCATAATTTGATTACTTTTTAAATGTCCTGGTTTTCCTCGTCATTTTGTATTCTTCTTTCTTTCATTTTTCACCTTCGCAAACCCCACCCGAGGTTGTTTACGCTGGCCAGCTGCGGTCAGCTAACGCTAGACGTAATGTTATCTAAACGCACCTGTGGTACGTTCGACCAGAGAAACATTTCTCGGGTCCGCTTTAAGTGTTAGAACGAGCCAAAGACGGTTTCTGTGAAAGAAACGGTTCGTTAGCGCCGGGTACCCTCTGTGGTCCCAACAGGGGAATTTCTCTGGTCGCTTTAAAACGTTTGATGACGAGCGGCTGGTACCCTTTGAGGCCTGGGTAACGAGTGTGATCTGTTTCAGGGGAAGATAACAATCGCGGTCAGTCTTTGGGTTTTCGCCCCCTTAGACAAGATAGAGCATAATGTTATGCATTTCTCTACCTGGGGAACTTTCGCACGATTTCTTTTGTCTTACTCTAGATTACGTCTTTCGCCGAACTTCTGTAGAAATACGCACGCCAGGTGTCCTGGGGGAGCGTCCCTTGTGATCTATAAGAGTAGACTGGTTTTAATAGACAAAGACATTCGTAAATTTTCCTGGCCCGTAGATGACCATCATGAGATAAGGCAAACTTTAACACAGTACTAGAATGTGTTTGCCTATGTTCTAGTCATTTTTCGGGGTGAGTTGACATATCTTATAATTATAATATTAGATTCATGTTAGCTTTTATATATATCTGTTAGGGAAGTGAATTTATTTCTGAGGACTTCTCCTAGTAATTTATTCAGTGATAAGGTAGCGCTGTCTACGGCCTATTAAGTGGTGCTTAAACTGTTACGGTTTATCATGGGTTAAATGTTAAACTTACAATAACAGATATTAGGCGTAGAATCAGTCCACGAATGCTTACCATTGGATTAAGAGTCAGCAAAATTAACTGTCATTTCTGTAAGATAATGTCAGGTGTGGATGGTGCACTTAGAAACTGAATAGTGAGATGCAGGTAATAACTCTGGATTATAGGAGATAGTCACTTATTCCTTTTTGATAGATACTTCTAGTGGCAAGGGAGGATCATTTTATGCTTACTTGTGTAGTTAGACACTAGTCTTTAACTTTCACAGAAAGCAGCCACCAGCCATAGATATAATTATATCTTATGATCTAGCCACAACTGTATTATTATAGCAAGAACATTGCATTTTCTTTGTACTCATTTTGTGGAATGATAATATATTTTCCAAAGGGGACATACGATTTATTGGTGTAATGTCAAATGCTGTAATCTGTTTATGTAAATTCATTTAATGTTGTAAGATGAATAAGCATATTCATTTAACTGTAACTACAGGTTAGGTTTCCTGTATGTTGAGATTGGGAGAAGAGGAGTAGATTTTTGATGTCAGAACATTTACTGATAGGTACCTGGGGGTGCAAAAGATATTAAGCCTATGCGGGCGCGTGTTGATAATTGATATTTTTAAGGAACAGGAGACATGGTTAAAGACAGCCCTAAACTATCATAGCAATAACTACAATAAATTTAATCCCATAGTGGAGCGAAACTTTCTGTATAAAGTTAGTGTGATTTATTATTTGCTTGAAGTAAAAGGGTGTCTCTTTTTGGGTCTCAGTTTCAGGGAGACCGAATCGCTAGAGCAGACTTCAGTCAGGCGAAGAAAGTCATATACTCTTCGATCTAGAGGGTTTCTGTATACATCTAGCAACGAATCGTCAACCCCGTTCCTGAATCAAAACCTTTTTTTTGTCAACGCCAAGTTAAGCTCACGCAGTGCAACGGAGCCAACGCAAAATCTGGAATCGCCAAATGCAGTAGTAGCTCTCTACTCGCCTATTGGATTACCAGCCAGAGCATCGCGGCTTCCAGAATATCAAACCCGCCCAGCATGCCTATAGCAGAATTCCATATCACCCGCCTTTGTTGTGCCTAAACGGGGCACTCAGCGAACCACAGCCAAACCAGTTTAAACAGGATTTACAGCCAAGCGGAGCCTTGCGCCGGATAAGCGCGCCTGGGACTTTTTGTCCTCAAGTGACTTCTTCTGGTGTATTTTCTGGATACTTAAAACCTCGCACGTATGAGCAGCCATCTATGGACAGGCTGTCGTTAAGTTTGTTTATTCGATCAGCAGGAGATAAATAGAGTCTTCCAGACCACCTCGCGCAATTAGGGAGGAATCACCAATGATAGCACCTATACAGTGATTTTATTCAGGTTAATTCCATCACCCATGGAGGATATGTACGAAAAAACCACTTACTGGAGCTATTTCATATGGTCCCGAAAGCGGACGGACTGACACTCAGTTATTTCATCTCTCTGTGTTCTACAGGTTTTATGAATGGTGGTGTGTGTGTGGTTGTTGGTGTATTTTTGCATTTCGGTTAATGATGATTAGTTGATTATTGATGTAATTTTATGTTGTTGTGATGATATGCATTAATTCCATGCTTTTTCTTCTTTAATAAAGTTTACACCTTTATTAATACGCTGTTCACGACCTTTCCATCCATATTTGTATTTTTAGCTCTTTACTAGAATATCTATGTATGATAAGAGAAAAGAGTGAGAGCAGGAGAGGCTTAGACAGTAATAGTGAGTTGAGGCCTGGAGAGAGAGATCCTTTGAATAAATCTACTTTCCAGTTGTCTCAGTCTGATTTACACTCTAAAGTGTAATCTAGTCAGTCCATATCCTTGTCGATTTCAACAGTTGTCCAACTCTACTCTACACACTAACTCAACCAGACAGTAGGCACTTCATTCACTTTAAAAACAGTACGACGGTCATTATGATCATTCACTTTATTTGCTCTTACGACAGTGGTAGGCACTACGATTTACACCTTTGCTGAAGCGTACGACGGTTGTAGGCATTATGATCATTCACTTTATAAACAGGTTTGCTGAAGCTTACGACGGTTGTATGCATTACGATCGTTCACTTTATAAACGGGCTTGTTAAAGCGTACGACGGTTGTATGCATTACGATCGTTCACTTTATAAACGGGCTTGTTGAAGCGTACGACGGTTGTATGCATTACGATCATTCACTTTATAAACAGGTTTGCTGAAGCTTACGACAGTGGTAGGCACTACAATCATTCACTTTATAAACAGGTTTGCTGAAGCGTACGACGGTTGTAGGCATTATGATCATTCACTTTATAAACAGGTTTGCTGAAGCTTACGACAGTGGTAGGCACTACGATCATTCACTTTATAAACAGGTTTGCTGAAGCGTATGACGGTTGTAGGCATTATGATCATTCACTTTATAAACAGGTTTGCTGAAGCTTACGACAGTGGTAGGCACTACGATCATTCACTTTATAAACAGGTTTGCTAAAGCGTACGACGGTTGTAGGCATTACGATCATTCACTTTATAAACGGGTTTGCTGAAGCATAACTTACGGTCATCCACATGACAGATAGGTTTGCTCACTAATACGCAGTGTAAGGGTGCTGGCATACGCATTGTTTGCTTTATAATGTTTTGATAGCGCCATTTCCTGAATGATATATTTACTATCTATGCTATACTACATTATTAGTTTTAAATTATTGCTTCATCACAGAGCGTGTTCTTCAATTTCTAATTGATATTTGTAACAACCTTCTCCTGCCCATCGGTTCACATCCGAACAGGGCCACCTACAGACGGACGTCACATTCCACACCAGTGTGACCCACTTCAGTAAGGTGTTATGTCTTTTTACAGGGCCAAAATATTTTAGCTGTCTAATTTTGATCTCCTTCATTCTTTTTTTCATTCCAAGGTTTTGATAAGAAATATTTAAGGAATCTGACAACAACAACAAAAAAACACTGAAGAAGAATTATGTAGCGCAGAAATCCGTTGTTGTAGCTGATTTGTTTCAAAGGTATTGTAATATCGGTAGTTCGTGCTTAAATGAGTCATCACGTGGACCAGTTCTTAAAACACATTCCTTGTTGTTGGGAGTCTAACCAGTATTGTTATCACAACAGTGACAGAGTCAAGTAAAATCATTTTAATGTGTACATGGCAGTATCTGAAATATTTTTAGAACAATCTCTGGTGCGCACATGCGGGTTTGCAACTTTCCTCTCACACTTTCTTTGCACCTCCATTTCATAACAGAAAATATTTCAGTGCACGAACAATTGATATTACTGGCAGTTCACTCATCTTTTGAACCACTTTTATAGTTAACAAATTGTGGACATAATAAACATTGTAAACATGTTGAAACTTTAGCACACCTATTACTTCCTGTGACGTGTAATGGAAAAGAGTCTACAGTAATCTGACAGCTTATTGTAACCTTATAGCTGCTCTCTGATTTGCTAGCTAAAACATGCATTATACTACTTCTGCAGCTCACCCTTTTGTCCCCGCCTCTTTTCTTTAAACACGGGCTAACGCAGTGTTTACAATCTTCGTGACCTGTCAGTCATAACAGGAAACAAATCACGCTTTGGTTTCACTTCGTTCCAACTCATGCGAGCTCATCTGTCAATCATATAATACTCGACAGCACGTGAGAGAAACGGAACAGATCCCTTTGAAGTTCATTCAGGGAAAATCTAGAACTCCCCTAGTCCCCTTTGATCTTGGAACACGGGCATTCTAAGGAAAACCCGTTAGGAGAACAGAAAGTCTTTTGATGTCGGTCAAAGCTCCAGACGGGAAACTCCTCTGAGAGCCCGACACTTAAAGCCTTTTATCTTGAAACATCTAGCTTCTGAATTTTTTGTCACAACAAAGGAGTGTGAAATAACGCATTAGAGATCAAGAGGAATCTAATGATATATATATACTTTCTTCTTCTTCTTCTTTGATCCTTAGCCGCCGACCGTCAAAGCAGTCAGTGGCCATTACGCCTAGTGGCGTCTTGTAGGGCAACAACAAATTGATTCCACTTTGCTCGGTCGGCGGCCATCCTTCGTACAGTGGCCCAACTCTGGTTCATTCTTTGCATCTCAGCCTCCACAGTCCTCCGCCAAGTTGTTTTTGGTCGGCCTCTCTTTCGTTTTCCTTCAGGGGTCCATAGCATAGCTGTTCTTGTGATGGCATCGGGGTCTCTTCTGAGGACATGGCCAACCCAGCTCCAGCGTCGGCCAGCTACGATGGTGTGCATGTCCGCTTGCTTGCTCCGAGTAAGCAGATCTTGGTTGGTGATGATATTCGGCCAAAAGATTCGGAGAATTTTTCTTAGGCATGTTGTGTGAAAAGAGGACAATTTCGACATTTCCTTCTCTATAACTCTCCAGCTCTCTGCGCCATAGAGAAGCACAGAAAGCACAAAGCTCTGATATAATCCTAATTTTGTGCTTGTGCTGTACTGAGAGGACTTCCAGATGTTGTTTAGATTAAAAAAGGCTGTTCTTGCTTTGTTCATTCTGTTGTTGATGTCTTTGCCTGCTCCGCTGTCTGGTGTTACTATGCATCCTAGGTATGTGAAGGCATCTGTCTATTCCAGTTGCTGATTCCTTACTGATATGGGCTCAGGGTTGCTCACATTGAGCGTCATGACCTCTGTCTTCTTTAGGTTGATGTTCAAGCCCACCTGCTGGCTATACATATCTTAAATAGCTCTGCATTTAAGTTATCATGGCCAGGAGCTTTTCCATTCTTTAACCCTTTGATTGCTGTGATGATTTCTTCTTTTCGTGGGATGTCTGTATTAACATCTAGATCATTTTCAGCCTCAGGAACATTCAGTTGTGTCTCTGGTGGTTCCTTATTCAGAGTTTCTCTGAAATGCTCTGCCCATCTTGTTTCCTGTCCCTCTACTGGTGTGATGAGATTTCCTTGCTTATCTCTTACTAATGTAATATTGTTTGCACCTCGTTTTCCACTGATGATTTTAGTTATTTTGTATACTGTGCTTTGTTCATTTCTCAGTGCTGCCTCTTCTGCCTGTCTTGCAAGGTCATCCAGAAATGTCCTTTTGTTAGCACGGGTTTGACGTTTAACTTCCTTGTCCAGCTGACTGTACTGTTCACTATATATTGCCTTTAATCTGGGAGACTTAGCTTCTGTTTTCTTTCTTTTCATTTCCTTTCTCTTCGCTATGGTGTTTAGCGTATCTGGTGTTATCCAGTCTTGGCTCTGTCTTTCCTGGAATCCCATGCATGACTTGCCGCTTTCCTTGTATATTGTTGAGATGGTGTTGAATCTCTGGTCAACATCATCGGTCTCTGTTCTTTCCTGGCTTTTGATAATCTCATATCTTCTCTTTACGTCGACCACGAAAGCTTTTCTGGTGAGGGGATCCTTCAGTTTCGTGATGTTGTATCTTTTCTGTTTGGCTGCAACTGGGATATATATACCGCTGTTTCTAAAACCCAACCATCAGTCGTCAGTCAAAATTTGAAGAGTCTAGCACGCAGTCATAAACCATTCTTTTTGGATATTGTTTATAAGTGATTCGTGGAGATTTCATTCTGAATTTTCTGGTAAATAGTTCTAAGTATTAGAAGTATTTCACGGTCATAGCCATTTAAAGTTAAACACTTATACTTCACTTAGATTTTTCTTGCTAGTAAGGCGAATTAAATAAAATAACGCGTAGCGATTATCATAACCAGATATTCAATTAAAATATTAGACCACGCCACCCGACCGCCACGTAACTGAGACGAGACCGTAATTATGTTTACAGTGTAGGGACGCGGCACTTAACTCTCCAGGAGAGAGAGATAAACACGACTGTTAAGCAGACCGGGCTTAGAGGTGTTAGACGACTGACAGTGGGAGCAAAGAATACATGTTTATATGTCATTTGTAATTTATTGTTATTATAGCGTCTATTATTTTTTAAATGCCATACGACAATGTAACAGACACCGGCAATTTAATAGCTACTTAATGACAGGTGATCATGTTGTACGTGATGCGTATGGAAAAAGGAATAATAAATAACACACCGTGCGAATAACAGCCAGCCGCGATACGGGGCGGGTGAGTCATCATCGACTCGATCCGACCCAAATCCGCGGCCAGCGATGTCTGAGTAGGTGTAGAACAAACACTGTGTATTTTTTAATTCGTCAGGATTGACAAAGCGGATGAGAGACTGTCGTGTCCCCGTATATATATATATATATATAATATATAATATATATATATATATATATATATATATAAATATAATATATATATATATATATATATATATATATATATATATATATAGACGGGGACATAAACTATATATATAATATATATATATATATATATATATATATATATATATATATATATATATATATATATATATATATATATATATATATATATACACACACACACACATAGAATGGTAGCATTTTTCCACATATGTTTTCTTGTATCTTTCGCAGACCTGATCCCCAAGCGGACGACCAGCGGTTTTTTTAAAATCATTTATAAGTGTGTACTAGCCAGATGATATTGTGTGACTATAAATTATTCTACTGGACTTACCAAATTCAGGATATGTTTTAATAGCCCCACAGTGGAGTATACCTGATAACATTATTATTTCTCCCCGACACCTGACAGTTGTATTCCAGTGGAGTACCTATTTTTATACACTGTGCAGGACCGGCCCTCTGGCAAAGAGTCGGCCGATATAAAAATCCATCATCATCATTTTTTTAACATTTTCCTAGATACTTGAAGTATCCCCCTCTCTTAAATGGTAAACATCAATGATTCTCACAATATTCAACTATTTGTAATACAACCTGTATCCAGATAGAAATTCCCGACCGAGCGGGAAACAAACCTGTTTTTCCCACCCGCCCAACACTGCAAGAGTTGTCGCAACGAAGTTATTCAGTTGTAGTTCCTGTGTCTAGACTTACATTCCCCTGTGCACCCCATCGGAGGAACAGTGATAGTTTTAGAACAGTGAAGATAACCTTTACGATTTATATCGTTACCAGGATTCATCGTGGAATTAACATATTCGGCGTTCACCTCATTAGTTCTTTTTTTTTGGGATGAACTGGGGCCAATCTGTATCCTCGACAGCTGGGGTGATATATTAATCACAGTGAAATAGGGATTATGTTCGTGGAATAAATCTGTTACCAAAGGATACCACAGACCCACGAGTAAAAAAACAAATAGGTAAGAGAGTGAGAAGTGGCCACTGAGTGAGAGAGCGTGTGATGATTTTGTTGTTGCTGGAAACTATCTATTAATTTGGTTGTCTGATTTTTGTTTACTTAACTTGGTCTTATAGTGTACCAATATTGTTTATTTTGTAACCAAGTGCTAACCTTCAACCTTTTGGTTAATATTTCTTTGGGTTTTCTTCATACGGTGAGGGCGCACCATTCTTCTTTATTTCCTCTGTATGTAAATGATTTCTTGCTATTTTTGGAGTATTTGATGTTGTGACAAATTTTAGTGATAATAAACAACAAAGAAATTTAACATTTGTGTGTTGGTCAGACCCATACCCTTTTATCTTTAGTTTTTCACGTTTGTGTGTCTTGTTGTCACATAGTGGTGTGTGTGTAGAGTAACCTGTTCTTATTCTAGATAGGGAGGCAAAGACTCTTGTAAACAAAGCACAGTTGTACGGATAGGCTGGAGGAGAGAAACCTACTCACTTCAGAGACATATCTTTCCCTCAACCTACCACCTGTGAAATCTATTTTCTATACATTCTCGTGTATCTGTCAACATTCACTCTTTACTTAGACGGGCCCAATAAAACACTTTACGACACGTCCCCAACAAGGAACAGCTGACATTAAAGAGGCGTTACAGTCACTCAGTTTACATACAGGTTTAATGAAATAATGAATTATTAGCAGTTGTATTAAATATGCTTTAATATGATTCGTTGTACAAACATGTTTACTGAAACTATTTTTTATTTTAAGGTTGACATTTAAAAAAAACAAACAAATATCACGTTCAGCCCTTGATGGGTTATAATTAGGATATATATAGTGTAATAAATTCAAGACAGTATAGTAACTTTTCTCTCTCCCCCCCCCCCCCCCTTTCCACTCAGTCCAAATAGAGTAAATCAAAACCAAAATTGTGTATGTGTGTGTGACCTCCCCTTTCCAAGAAACAATAAAAATAAAGAACAAACAAATACAAACAACAGCAACAACAAATCGAACAGGTAAAAAAAAACAAGTAAAGTCTCTCATAACTGCCCGGTTGTTAACAAGGTGAAAAGGAGTGAGAAAACCCGAGGGTGTCTGAGATTACATCAAATCCACCAATTATCTGCCATCAGCCATACGAGCACCTCATCAGACTACCCCTTATCCTCACATCATCACTGATCCTTATATATAAATTTTAGTTCTTGTTATATACTGTTTAATATATGGTGCAATTCTCTAGGTCTATCTATTCTCAACACCTGTTCCACAGTTATGGATGAATTGCACGCTTGTAAATAATCTAATATTGGTTTTCTCTGTTGTTCATACTTCCTACATTTTTACTGAAACAAAGGATGGCTGTATAGAAGAGGCTTTAATGCCATTTATTTTACAAGGAGGATTGTTGAAACAACGGATGACTCTATAGAAGAGACTCATTCTAACCCGCGAGCCGTATAATGCGCCAGACTGGCATTTACTTTTACCCATTGGCGCATCCTGCGCCAGCGTGATATATTCCGCATTTGAGCGAAAATTTATAGAATATCTGGCGATAAGCCAGTTTAAAGTCATTTCATTCCATCCAGCACACGTGTGTGAACGTTTGTGAGCGAAAAAAAACCCTGAAGCTGAAATTGTGTGCTTTACATCCGTTGCTAGAGTTGCTTTGGATCTAGCCACGGGCCGCGTGTTACGCCCGCTTTATAAGATTCCGAAATTGAACAAAAAAATAGAAAATAAGTGGCCAAAGAGTGTTCATTACATGTAAACACTTCCTGTGGACATCGTATTTTGAACTGGTAGCGAAATAATTATATTGGTGCTTAGTTTTTGCATACTTTTATCAATTAATGACGTCATAGGGTTATTTGTTTACATGTAGTGTAGCCACATACATAGCACTCATAAACTATTAACGAATCAACCTCAATATATAATTTCGAAATTAATTTTAGCGATATTGGTAGCGATAATAACATATTTTCGATTCCGATAAGGACGTTGAACAAACATGATATTTTTAAGTAATAAATTAATTAATTTACGTGGGACAGGAATGTGTAAGTGAGATTCCAGTTCAGCAATATGTGACTTCACACACACAAACACAAAATGTGTATAAATTACAATTTTCATTTGCTTTTTATCAAACTTCTTGAATTAGTTGTCAACTGGATATACGTTTCAATTCCTGGTGTTTTAATATGAAAGGATTTAAGTAAAGCTGAAATATTTACGTGTATGCGCATAATTTTCATTCATTTTTTATTGTTTCTACACTTCACAAGATATAACAAACAATTATAACATCACATAAGAACTCAACATTATGTCACAACATTCTGCAGCCAGTTTCCTAAAGTTTGATGCATAATACATTTACTAAATTAATATATGTGTTTTCTTCTTCTTCGATCCTTAACCACCGACCGTCAAAGCAGTCAGTGGCCATCACGCCTAGTGGCGTCTTGTAGGGCAACAACAAACTGATTCCACTTTGCACGGTCGGTGGCCATCCTTCGTACAGTGCCCCAACTCTGGTTCATTCTTTGCATCTCAGCCTCCACAGTCCTCCGCCAAGTTGTTTTTGGTCGGCCTCTCTTTCGCTTTCCTTCAGGGGTCCAAAGCATAGCTGTTCTTGTGATGGCATCGGGGTCTCTTCTGAGGACATGACCAACCCAGCTCCAGCGTCTGCCAGCTATGATGGTATGCATGTCCTCTTCCTTGCTACGAGTAAGCAGATCTTGGTTGGTGATGGTATTCGGCCAAAAGATTCGGTGAATTTTTCTTAGGCATGTTGTGTGAAAAGAGGACAATTTTGACATTTCCTTCTCTGTGACTCTCCAGCATTCCGCACCATAGAGAAGCACAGAAAGCACGCAACTCTGGTATAATCTTAATTTTGTGCTTGTGCATATATGTGTCTACTGTCTGTTTTTAAAACATCACTTGTAGAAAAACAATGTCTGCGTATTGGGTCCTGCGTAAAACCGAAAAAATACCTGGGTTAGAATGAGTAAGGCCATTCATTTTACAAGGAGGTTTGTTGGAAAAAGGAACAATTAGTAGCTGTTTAATATAGGCTTTAATATCATTCATTTTACAAACATTTTTACTTAATGTGACAGGTTATGTAAATAGACTACATGAATCCGTCCGCTTTTCGCTTTCCAACTTTGTTCCTCATGAGCATGCACGTTTTGGTTATGCAAAATCCATGCCTTTTCGCTATCTGTCTAACTCATATTTTAGCCACGCCTATTTTTCTTGTTTCACGCGCTGACGAGAGTCTACCTGGATTCGTAACTGTCATTCCTTGAAAGGGGACGAACCTAAGGCGTTTGCCTGGAGCTCCCATGAGAGCAGAGCTGTCAGTATTACGACAACTGACAGAATACACGGGCTCAAAACACGTGGAAGGTAAAACTGCTTTGTAGTCCTCTACAAGCTCGAGCGAATCCTGTGATGTTGTACATAACAGGGAGACAATCGCCGAGATCAGAAGCCTTTGTTGTCGATTCAACGGCGAACGGAGGAAATTCTTTATCTCGGAAGAAAACCCCGCTGATTTCCCCTGAGTGCCCAAAGCGTGACTTTCGTCATCCTTCAGCGAAACAACGCTTTTCGTGTATAAATACTCCATCTCATAAAATCAGTTATCTAGTCGCTTCAGAGATTTTTTGAAATATCTAGCTCGACATCATAGTACAAAGTGGATTACTTAGATTTCGTGGAGATAGTTTCATTTTCTGATTTTCGGTAATAGATATTAGCATTTTTCGTGATCTTTTGTGTTAAGTTTATCATTAGAATTCACTGGGATTTTCTAAGTGCTAAAAATGGTGTACTAAATAACGCATAGCTATTTTTATTCCAGATGGTTTTAATTAACTAATAAATACGCTAGGCGATTGATAATTGACGGATACAATTTACTTCTATCCATTATGTGTAATTTTATAAATGACTAGTGCTTATATCACGTGTTAAAAGCGATAAGATAAGCTAGACATTTGTGGTTTCTAATCTAATTTAATAACGGAATGGATAAGAGATCTTACCTTTACGCATGTTAGGATAAGATATTGATATTATGGTTTAATGTTTATATTTCTTCCAAAATCTAGGCTTGATTAAAAACCAGCAAACTAGCGGTCTTATAAACCATCCAGAGATATTATTGTATTATTGGGTCTTCGATTTTCGACCTGCGCTGTCCACTTTCTTTTCTCATGAGAGAGGCAAATCTCGAAACCATAGACATAATATTTAACTGGACCTGAGCATTACCAGATTTTTAAATATAAATTGGATCAGCCCGCTGTGGCAATATATATATCAAATTTTCCAGACCTATGACAGTAGTTTTTCCACGGGGATTATACTCAAGAGAACTCACTGTTCAGAATCGGCCATCAACTCAGAGAACAGCCGATTATTATTATTATTATTATTATTAACATTTGCATAACGTAACAGAGTGTCTTAGCAACCAGAGGCTAGACAGCACAGGAACAATATATTTTTCTTTCTATGACGGTGACCACCACAAATACGTCTTATTCCAACCAACTGTCGACAGTGATACCTGACTTATCCAAGAAAAAAGGAACAATTAACGCACCAACTTCAGCGACTACCTTAACATTTGCAGTAAGCACCAAGGCTAGTCTGGGGCTGGAATTGGCAACAACCTGACACTGTAGGGTGATATTATTGTTAGTGTTTTTTATTCAAGGAATACCTGCGACAACTACTTGGTAAGCGAGTATGCGTGTGGCCACAGAATGACTGAATGAATGAACAGAAAGGGAGAAACATATTTTCCCTTGTTACCATCATTATACTAATCTGTTTTTATTTCCACACTAACCGGATTGTTTACGGGATAGCATACTAGGAACTTGTTCTTTTCCTTTACTGACTATTCCAATACCCTTATTGTTAGCCTTTGACCTTTTGGGGTTACTAACTTCTGTTGGGATCTTTTCTCTACAAGAGGGGTGGGCAATAGTGGGATATTTTCATTTGTCTTAAACCATGCTTTTATTGATATGTATATGCTTGATGTTGTGAAGTTCTTTTAAGTGATAATTAACTTAATAAAAACTTAATTTGGCGTGTTGGTCGAACCCCTACCCATATATATTATCCATAGTTTTTTACGTCTGTGCGTATTCGTCACGTAATTGTGTATGTATGTGAGGTGTAACATATTTGTTATATAAGGAGCGAAAGTTCGTCTGATTACTATATATAGTCGTAAAGATAGGTTGGAGTAGAGAAACTACTCACTCCAGAGACTGATCTTTCTCTTACACTATCACCCTTCGTGGAAAAAATCTATTTTCTTACACCTTTATTCTCACGCTTTTTCCACTATCACCTCTGCTCAGACCAGACCATAAATATCCATAAACCTATCTTATAAAATTACGACACTTAATTAATGACCGCTTGGAGAGGTTGTAAGATTGTTCACTTTACACAAAGGTTTACTGAACAATTGATGACCTCGTAGAAGAGGTTATTAGGTCGTTCACTTTACACAAAGGTTTACTGAACAATTGATGACCTCGTAGAAGAGGTTATTAGGTCGTTCACTTTACAGAAATGTTTACTGAACAATTGATGACCTCAGAAGAGGTTGTTAGGTCGTTCACTTTACAGAAAGGTTTACTGAACAATTGATGACCTCAGAAGAGGTTGTTAGGTCGTTCACTTTACACAAAGGTTTACTGAACAATTGATGACCTCGTAGAAGAGGTTATTAGGTCGTTCACTTTACAGAAGGGTTTACTGAACAATTGATGACCTCAGAAGAGCTTGTTAGGTCGTTCACTTTACAGAAAGGTTTACTGAACAATTGATGACCTCGTAGAGGAGGTTGTTAGGTTGTTCACTTTACCACCAGATTTGCTGAAAGGAGGAACAACTAGTAGTTTTATTAAATAGACTTTAAGATAATTCACCTTACAAACAGGCTTCATGAAACAGCTGAAGATGGCATTGAAATGATTTTATGGTCTAGCGCATTAACAGATAAGTTGCTAAAAGAGTAATCACCTCGGTCATTGCTGACTGGCCAAAGCCTATGTATCTGCAATCGTTGTTGAATGCTGGGCCGTGAGACCATGCTGTGCCCAGCCGATCCATCTTCTTGACACATCATCAGGAGAAAGGCATCTCTGTTTCTACCCCACTGAGATTACTGGCTCGTTCTTAGTCGTTGTTACTCATCCCTTTTGTCTGTCCGTGTTTCTGCCTCTTTCACACGTTTTGTTTCCGTCCATTGTGCCTGTAGCGAATCTAAACTTGGTGTAACGTACAAACCGTCTTCTTGTTCACATGATAGATTCATTTTGAACATTTGTCTGCTGTTTGTTTATGTTTCCATCTCGTGTCATCGTTTATCATATTCTCTATCTCTGTCCCACTGCCTGTTTATCTCCCCTGGTCTTAACATATTTTTTTTTTTTGCTGCAGATCACTCATTTTATTCCTTTTTTATTTTGTTTTGTTGGTGTTGGGTTTTTTTTTCTCGCGTTCTGTTTCTTCTTGCCTGTTGTCCCATTTCTCTTCACTTTCTACTTTTCTCTGTTTATTTTTCCTGTTTCCTAGTCGCCCACTTTCAACCTGTCATCCCTTTTCCATGCTATATCCCTTTATCTATTTATTTCCCTTTTTTCATGAAAAATTAAAAAAAAACCTGTTCCCATTTTTTTCTTTTCATCTTCTCCTTTCCTCTATTCATTTCTTTTTCCTTCCTTTCTTTCTGCTACCTTTTCATTTCTCTATATTCTTCCATGACTATCATTCCTCACTTATTTATGCTTTATTGTATTTCCCATCATCTTATTTTCTTTAAACCGGCTTTTATTTTTCAAAAATCTCATTAAACATTGAAAAAGAAAAAATAATTTTTTTTAAATTATAGCCCCAGTTTCTCTTCCCCCCCCCCCCCCCCCCCCCCCTCCCCCCTCCCAGGAGAAAAACAAATTCTCTCTTCACATTGTCATTTACTTTTGCTTTTTTTCATTCTAATCTTACCATATTTCTCATCCCATGTCCTCTTCTGTCTTTCCACCTCTCCCCTCCCCCATTGATCAGCCACTTTCATCGCCCGCTGATCTCGACAGAAGGATAATGGCAGGACAGAAAAGTGCAGCGTGTCTCAGCGGAGGAGACGCCAATTTCATTTTCTACCCAGGATTCGATTTTTCAATCACTGACCGATAGCTGTGTGTTGTTGCCATGTCATGTTTCTTCCAGCTGCCACCTCTGCCACTTGCAACATGCCGCATCTTTTCTGGGTGTCTGTAGCAGAACATGGGGAGAGATGCAGTCAGTGTATACTCATCGTGAGGAGGACACTCATCGTGAGGTGGACACTCATCGTGAGGAGGATGAAAATAAATCGTGTTATGTCTTACTAGGATCAAGGACAAGGAAACGATTTAAGTTGCGACCCCCGAGTCTTCGTCGGCGACAAGACGTACGAAAACTGTATAGATTAGAGGGATCCCGTTACACGCCCATTGAGGCATATTGGGAATATGATGTTAGGCAAATATTTTCTTGACCATCGGCACACTAGGGGTGATGTTGTCAGCATCACGCTGGATGTAGATAAGAGGAGTCAGACCTAATCTACGGGGGTGATTGAAAAGTTACTCTCAGTTTTTACATTTTTATGTCCTCACTTTTATCCACTGGATATACATAATATAATTTCATAACAATCAGCAATAACTGCCATTTGACAAATAAGTTTTATTTTTTAATAAATTAATTAATTAATTTTCTTTCTTTTTTTTGTGTTTCTTTTTTTTTCAGAAACAAAATAAAATCTAACATGGTCGATTAATTGGCATTACAACAAGACAGACAACTTTCTGCCCGCTGTGAAATCGCGTGTTAAAAAGAAACAAGACTCACGTTAAGTTATAACGTTACTGTGACAGTATATTATGTAATACAATGGCAGATATTTGTCTTTATTGTGATGTTTGTTTCATATAGGGGGGAAAAAATGCTAAATACCTTCCATCTAAGGTGTCTACCGCACATCCATGGTATTTCGTGGAACGACAAAGTAACAAATCTCAAGGTGCCGGCCTTCCAAGCATATGTATTTGATAGGGTGGGCGATATGATGATGATGTTGTGGTATTTGATCACTCAAATCTTGAATCAAACAACCATGGGTATAGTGTTAGTATATACGTTTGTCCAATAATGACCTCATTAATTATGCAAATTAGCGCCGTATGAAATCACCTTTTTTAAAACAAACTAAACAAGGATCTCTGAAACTTGGCAGATTGAATCATTGTATATAGCGTGAGGTCAGGACAGAGATTGCAGAAAGGTGTTTATTTTTCAAAATTTATTTTTATTTGCAACCTCATTCATATGCATGATGGTCATAAAAACTAAAACTTTGATTCAATTGTATCCATTTTAGGTCAAAATCTGTATTAATGATAAATAGTTTTCATGTCAAAATGCGATCCAAATATCTTGTTTCAAAGATCACCAATTATGCAAAAAAGACACCGAGAAAACAAAGAAAAACAGAAAAAGAACTCACAAAATGAAGTGAGCTCCTGATTGGTCTAAGCTGTGTCTATGAATCCCCTTTTCAGTGCTCTTCTTTCCATGCTACCTTACTTGCTGAATAGATCAGCGGTATGCTTTCTTTGCCATGGGTTGACTTGTGTTCATGTATTCGAAAAATTCTGCAATGCTCTTGTCTTTCCCAATAGGACAAATGCCAATTCTTCAAGTATAGGCTTTGAAATTGGCAGTCCATTCGCCACAGTTTGTGCACTTGTTTGAGTCTCTTCGCTCGCAGTAGTACTGATAACATTTGTCACATCTAAAGTTAGCGCATAAAAAACCAGTAGTCGAAAGGATAAACACTTTTCCTTTGTTGTCATGTTTACTTGTCCTTCACTTTCTTGTTTATGACCTTTATTTTCTTTGCTGAGCGCACAGAGGTTTTATTAACTATCGACAATAGCCATTTTCGCAAAAAGTCTTTGTCTTATTTCTCATTGTGAACAAAAGAAGCTCTGCTAACTACTATTATACAGAACCAGTATAAAACTAGCAATAAATAGATTATCACTATGCTCAAATGTTGAAATTTACGATCAATTTCTAGCGAAAAAATCACAAATAAAAAGTATATAAATATATTTTTTCCTACAGCTAATTTAATATAAACACAAACTATCAAATATAATCTAATTTTTATTCCAAACCAGGCTTTTCTATTTATGGCCTAGTAAAAACCTTATAATTTCGCAAACGCACTTCATGTTGGGTCATTATTCTTTGGTAAACCAACTATAAACATTGGTTGCTATGCAAATCTACTGAGAATATATTTTTAGTTTTCAAGATTATGTTGACGAAGATTTAAAGCATGAAAATGAAAATTGTTGGATTTTTATTTTTTTTAACCCAGGGTACTACTACCTTCACATTAAAACAAATAACAAAGCGAACAAAACCGAACACCAAACAAACACCCAACAGTGCTCGATTGCTAATGTGTCATGTCTTTGTTCTTCTGCTACCCAAGACAGGGCGCCTCGTTTCGTTTTCTCTTGTCTGGACTGAATCTTCAAATAGGCTTGTTTGCCGCTCGCTATCTCTTTTATAAGCCCTAGGTCGATCCTTTTAGAACGCTGAAGGGCAAAAAACACACGCGATTATCGTCTTTACGGCCCAAATAAAACCTACAGCTATTTAAATATAACACACAACTGTTTAGGCTATTATGGCAAAAATTTCTACTGAGTCAGACACATCCCAGCGCACATCGATCACGGCCCCATCACATGTATACAAATTTTCCACAGCGCAGATCACGCCATGTCCGCTGCATGTGGAAATAAATAAATCAATAATACATAAAGGTATGTTTCAGGCACTTGTGAGAAATAAAGAAGTAGAAGATTATACAAGAGAAAAACAACAGAAGTGATAGGCATCCACAAAGATATTTTCTACGGATACCTGGCAGTTGGCAACAGAACAGCCGGACGATCGCACCTGAGGTTCAAAGATGTGTACAACAGAGACATGATGGTACTGGACATAAATCCAGCAACCTGGGAGGATGAACCTGCCGATCGCACCTGAGGTTCAAAGATGTGTACAACAGAGACATGATGGTACTGGACATAAATCCAGCAACCTGGGAGGATGAACCTGCCGATCGCACCTGAGGTTCAAAGATGTGTACAACAGAGACATGATGGTACTGGACATAAATCCAGCAACCTGGGAGGATGAACCTGCCGATCGCACCTGAGGTTCAAAGATGTGTACAACAGAGACATGGTGGTACTGGACATAAATCCAGCAACCTGGGAGAATGAACCTGCCGATCGCACCAAGCGGCGATGCTCCCTACGGCATCACCTCAGATTGGGCGAAAAGAAGCTCTCACAACAAGCCGAACAGAAAAGAGCAAGCCGAAAGGTACACCAGGAAAAAAGCAGCCCAAGGTTATCACTTCAAGGACATAATTTCCATAGTCAGTTATGTCTGGAAGAACCTATTATTATCTCATATAAATTAGTTCGGTAAGGAAATAACAATTTAAAAATAGAAATTGTGCAACAAAATGCATTAAAAATTATGATAAACATAACACGAACCGCTGTAAGCGGATAGCTGTGATCATTAAAACCCCCCCCCCCCCCCCCCCCCCCCCCCCCCCCCCCCTCCCCGCCCCCCCCCCCGTATCAGGGTCTATGTATTCGCTATTGGTTAAGTTTTCATTGTACCATAAAAGCGATCTGATATAAAGCTTTCTCTGCATTCATTATAAAGTCATTTGCTATTTTTCAGCAATTGCAGTATAAAACATTTGTTAAATCTAGACAACAGTTACATTTACAGATTGTTGTATTGTATGACTACTACTCAGCCTCTGCCAATGCATCAGTCGAGAAGAAGTGTGCTACTAAATGTCAAGGACGGGTGTTCCTAAAAAAAAGCTAGCGCGTGGAGATAATAATAAATAGATCAAAGTCTAGATCAGTGTTCCCCGGGGTCATGAAAAACTATTTGAGCGGTTCCTTCATAAAAAAATGTTTGAGAAACACAGATACATTGTTATTATTATTATTCAATATTATTATTATAGGTAACAGATAAATAGATTTCTCTTAATTGTTCGTAGCCCTTATCAGGACTTAAACACACTAGAGAAGGTAGTATTAGTCCTTTTTAGGTTTAGTATTTATCAACGCTGAAGTTCCAGCAGTCCTTTTCAGGGCTACACCATTTTAGTGGATAGAAACTAGTAGTCCTTTCCATGACTTAGCATTTATCAACACTGCGCTTGAGTTGACAGAGTTCATCTATTTTTGAATGGCAATTTCGCTCTGATATAACCAACAGACTTGTCGAGGTTGAAAGAAACGTCCCTCTCGCTGCAAGAAGGGAAACACCTCAGCGAAACCTTTTTTGTTCATTTGTCTATGATTGACATCAACGTTATTATTATTATTATGATACAGTATTCTAAAATCAAATATCTTGGCACGTGGCTGCTGTTGTCAAATGTATTCCAGCAACCAGTGTCACTAAGGAAGCCTGTATAGAGCCGAAGAACCAAAGAATAATATTTTAGCAACATCCAAGATGATGAGCGGATCACATACAAGCAAATCTGGAAGCACTGGTGCCAGGCTTCAAGAAAGGCCATCAGGGGCTGAATAGTGGCGCAACCAGGTTCTACCATCGGGGGAGCAAACGAATTAAACAAAACCACACTGCCACCACACATATCAGGTTATTAATTAATTAATTGGTTTTAATTTCGTTATACCGATTCATATTTATTTTGTATTTAAAATAAACCACATTAATGATATTATTTCCCAACAAACTTGTGTGTTATTTCACGTTTAAAATATAGAAACAGTTTGACAGTATGACATCTCGAGAACTCTCTTGTGTTGAAGTAGAAAATAATGATAATTATCATCATTAGTACGATTATCGTTATTTTCTTATCTATAGCAACTCGATCGGCTGTTTTGATCATCCGTTTTGATCATCCGTTTGTTTATATAGAAGTTAACCTTTTTCCCCTTTTCTGTAATTCAAAACCAGGCGATTCGCCTCGCTGCCTACAGCAAACCGTGAATTCTCTGACACCGCTACAAATTTGCTAACTTTCCCAGCACTTCACCTTTTTAAGATCCGGACTGTCAGAATCGCTATCACTTGGGCCAGGTGTTCTGGTTCTGTTTGGATTCTCCCCCTTTATTGTGTAAGCAACAAAACGTCTAGAATTTAAATCTTTCTCAAGCGCAGACAAACATTACAGAAATGCCAAACAGATAAGGCGGGGAGGATCATATCGGTAGGATCAGAGCAGACGCTGAGAATGCGAGGCAGGGAACAGTAGTGGTGAATTATCGTTTGCACGGGTTTGCTTCTGTTTTACAGGTCTCAAAGAAAATGTAAATGACTTTACATAGACAAGTTTAACTCATAGCGTTATGTTTTCTTGTTTTTTGTCTCTTTTCTTAAATGTTTATGCGACATTTTTAATGAACGTATCATCGTTGTATGCCGTGCCGATAGACACGTCTTTTATACGTCCGAGAGCACCAAACGTCTCACTTATGCCACTCTGTCAAGCCATCTTGTATCGTGTTTGTTCCGCCTTTATCTTGTCTCATGAAGTTTTCCCGTATGTGGCGTTGTTTTACACCCCTACATTTCTCATAATATATTGGGTGGAAAAATTTGTATCTTAACATATATAAAATTTGAATATCTTCGATCATTTTTGTTTTGGTGCAACTTCATTTTAGATTGCTTAAGGTTGTTTGGATTGTTAAATGTTATTTTAATCTGTAATTTATTCGGTCTTATATATAAACTCACGTCATCGCCTGTTATTCCTAAGTCTGTTCTTGTTTTGTTTGGCATGTACTGTTGACCACTTTCTTTGACCTATTTATCATCCAGTTACCTTCTGACTTTCAACCCCACACCTCTGTTTTTTGTTTGTATTGTTCATATATTCATTCTTTCAACAATTTGTTCACATTAGCAGCAATTACCTACACATGTAGCTTGTCAGTACATGAAACACAAACACTACAAAAAGATAGAAATTATCATTATTATTGTCTTGAAAGACATATAGCACATAAAGGTAGAAATTATCATCTTGAAAGATAAATAGCACACAGAAATATAAACTATCATCATTATCATCTTGAAAGACAAATAGCACACAAAGATTAAGTATAAATTATTATCATCATCTTGAAAGATAAACAGCACTCAAAGATAGAAATTATCATCTTGAAAAGACAAACAGCACACACAGAATAGGTATAAATTATCATTATTATCATCTTCAAACATAAACAGCACACAAAGATAGAAATTATCATCTTGAAAGACAAATAATTCACAAAGATTAGGTATAAATTATCATTATTGTCATCTTAACAAATAAACAGTACACAAAGATAGAAATGATCATCTTGAGAGATAAACAGCACTCAAAGATAGAAATTATCATCTTAAAAAATAAACAGCACTCAAAGATAGAAATAATCATTATTATCTTCAAAGACAAACAGTCCACAAGGATAGACATTATTATCATCTTGAGAGACAAACAGCCCAAAAAGATAGAAATAATTATTATCTTCTTGAAAGAAAAATAACACACAAAGATAGAAATTATATTATTGAAAGACAAATATCACACAAGTATAGAAATTATCGTCTTGAAAGACAAATAGCACACAAAGATACAAATTATTATCTTGAAAGACAAATAGCACACAAAGATACAAATTACCATCTTAAGAGATAAACAGCACTCCAAGATAGAAATAATCATTATTATCTTGAGAGACAAACAGCCTACAAAGATAACAGCACACAAAGAAATGGTTATCTTGAGAGATAAACAGCACACGAAGATAGAAATTTTCAGCTTGCTAGACAAATAGCACACAAAGATAGAAATTATCATCTTGAAAGACAAATCACACACAGAGATAGAAATTATTATTATCAACTTGAAAGACAAACAACACACAGATAGAAATTACCATCTTGAAAGACAAATAGCACACCAAGATAGAAATTGCCATCTTGAAAGACAAACAGCACACAAAGATATATATAATTATGATCATCTTGACCAATTTCTTCTTGTATTCTCAGAGAACTCGGTGTGGGTGTCACGGGATAAAGATGAGAATTCTATGTGGGTGCCTAAAGACAAAGACTTGATCAACCAATACCATCTCAAGCTCAACAATGCCACACTAAGCCTGTCTCCAGATTGTGCTTGTAGTTTAAATTTGACCTAGTTCTCTATCATGTTGTTATTTAGACTGTCATGTTGTTTAGACTGTCATGTTGTTTAGACACACTAATGACAAGCCTGTGAGACAGTCACTCTGATGAAGTCCTATGGACAGAAACATTGGTTCTGCTGTGTTTTTCTCAATTTTTCTTCAAGTACCATGTCTAGTGGTGTAGGAGATCATGTCTCTCCACAACTTCCTGTCTCCAGTACAGTAAATCAATTCTGTTGTTGACTTCTTTCCATGCCACGATGTCAAACTGTCCAGTATTTGCTCTCTTTGTCTTCCTCTATCTAATTTTTCCTTCAATCTTACCTGTTGTTACGATATATTCCAGCTTTCCTCTTCTCATAACATGCCCAAAACAAAGTGTGTAGCTTCTTTCTAACTTATGAGATACGTTTCCTTTGCGCATTGGCTTCTGTCACAACATCCTCATTATCCCTTTTGGCTGTCCATGGTATTTTTAATATTCTTCTTTAAAACCGCATCTCTGTGGCCTCTAGTGCCTTAACTACTTGTTTACTAATTGTCCATGACTCGCTCCCATGTGTCAAGATTGGTTCTATACAACACTGAAGAACTCTCTTTCCTACTTCCATTGACAAAGCATAAAATACTCTTCATTTTAGAGAACGCTGCTTTTGCCTGAGCTATTCTGCTCTTCACCTCTGAGACGCATCTTCCAGCCATGTGCCCAGGTATTTTCTTACTTCTGTATACAAATGTCTGCTACAGTTTTGTGTACTTTTTAATGTATCCCCCGGAAGGAGGGGCAAAGAATAGCAACGCTGTAACCTACCAAGCATGTTGTAAAAGGTAAAAGGGTTGGGCTTGGGGTACGCTACCTTGTCATGCGGAAACTTTAAGCCACAAAAACTTCTGCAACACTATGGACAAGTAAACTAAAGAACATAATTTAACTCAACCATCCAGGATAAAAGGACCTTTGGTGAAGAGGCTTGTGACACAACACAAAAGAACTCGAAAAGGGAATCTGGGTTGTTGACTCACCTTTTTTCTTCACTGACAATTCTCCAGATTTGGCACCTGGAATGCTTGCATGATAGAGAGAGAGACTGAAAAACACATGGAGAAGAGAATTGGAGACAGAATGGATGAGGAGGATATGAAAAGTCTTTGAACTGATGGCACGGGATAGAAGAACTTGCCATGAGTTCGTAGAAAGCATGTGCTCCTTTATGGAAGTGATGGGTAGTGAATGATTAATGACAGGTTAGCATGGATTTTTTAGGGAAGTGATGGGTAGTGAATGATTAATGATAGGTTAGCGTGGATTTTTTAGGGAAGTGATGGGTAGTGAATGATTAATGACAGGTTAGCATGGATTTTTTAGGGAAGTGATGGGTAGTGAATGATTAATGACAGGTTAGCATGGATTTTTTAGGGAAGTGATGGGTAGTGAATGATTAATGATAGGTTAGCGTGGATTTTTCAGGGAAGTGATTGGTAGTGAATGATTAATGACAGGTTAGCGTGGATTTTTTTAGGGAAGTGATGGGTAGTGAATGATTAATGACAGGTTAGCGTGGATTTTCTCTCTCATACCATCTTATCTTTGTTGTGATCTCATCCACAGACTCAGAAGAGAAAGATGACCTGACCACATCAACCCACATCTTCTACGCGGCTGTGGCATGTACTTGTGCAGTTATCATTCTCATAGCGCTCGGTGTTGTTGTGTACTATCTCAACACACAACGAAACTCTGATCGCTACTCCAAAAAGATTAATTGCTAGTAAGTTTCCTTCCATCCTTCATCCTGCCTGTTTTAGATTTTCTGAATGTTCATTTTGTTTGTTTAATATTATTTACTTATCCATTACTCTTCCAAACACTCTGTATGGTGTGGCACTGCTTATGTCGTAACATTTGTTGTGGTTATATATTTCTTACTCTTATAAAAAATTGTTCAATGTGTCATACTACCATCTCATCTGCTCATTTTTATCATCATCATGTTCTTTTTTTCTCCTTATGAAGTCTGGATGGAGTCACCCCTGTAGCTGATCCCCTTGCAGGAAGCCTGCACCAAACATTTACATGATTCTGTAGTGGTGGTTTCTGTAGCATGATGAGATTGCCAGCCCATACACAACTTCATTAGTGGCCTCATACGACATTTCTGCACATTTACTACAGTTTAATTATTATTCATATAAAAAAAGAGACATCTTTGATTTTGTACATGACTCTAGTCATTGACCATGATATCTCCACTTCACTTTCAGTTTACCACATGTCTTATTATTTATCTGCGCTCTCTTCAATTATCATGGTTTTTTTTAATTGCACTTGCAGACATTTTTCCAGCTTTCAAACTTGCTGTAGTCCACTCTTTCATACTGCTATAGTCCACTCTTTCATACTGCTGTAGTCCACACTTTCATACTACTGTAGTCCACTCTTTCATCTCTTGGTCACATGCCTAGAGCCTCGGAGAACTCGGCGTAACCAGCAGGCAATTTGGTGGCGGGGAAAGAGCACTGTGAGCCCTACCTTGGCTACGTATCACAAGGAGATGCAGAAACACCCCCTTTATCTCCCCCAGAGCTGGCACAGTACACTTCTGGCTTCTACCCGGGGCGTTAGGAAATCCACAGGCACCCCAGCATCACAATGCCAAGAAGATGACAAAGTTGGAATTTACTAACTCAAACCTGGCAGAGCAAGTCCTCCAACAGATGTGGCCGATGCTGGGCCCACTGGCGCGTGGACACGTCCCGATCCCCATCGAGACTTGCCCGGGGAGCCCACCCCGGCTCAAAAAAGCAGAGAAGGCCACTCTCCAAACCTCCGATGTCTTGCGGGCAGTGTTAGGATGTGCAAGAACATGGACAGGAAGACTCCACAACTTCCCCACTGAAGACACGCCCACGGCGACCGTTGCCTCAACTGGCTGTGTGTGGTGTACCCGGAAACGGGGCCTCCCAGTACTGAGACACAGTTAAGTCCCCGATGTCATTTATCGGTGCAGAGTTGAGAGAGATGGCTGAGCATCACAATCCCCCCTGTGTTGCAGCATGATGAGAACCCAGAATTGCACACTGAGCTTGGGGGGAATCACTTGGGCACCAGACTTAATACTGGCTCTTGACTGGATGGCCGCATGCAGGAGATTTCTACAATGGGGGGTTGGCAGGTGGTGGTGGGTATCTGGAAGTGGCTCTGTGCAGGACGTGAGGATTCCTTGGGTGAGCCCAGAACCAGAGCACAGCATTGTGCAAGCTCTGCATAGTTGGAGAGCCCCCTGGATGACGGGGAATGCACAGTGTGCTACCCCACCTGTCCCCAACTGCTAACTTAGAACCAGAAGTGGGGTCCTCTGTATGCGTGCCAGGCCAGGATAAAATGCCTGGGAAAGAGACTGGAGCTCAGAACTCCCTAACTCAAAGTTGCAGGATGGCAGGAAAGACAGGGCTATTTTGAAGATAATGCAACCATATTTTCACCATACGAGCTCGGACGCCGCCTCGGTAAACAAGGTCCGCGCAGAGCAGTGACACCCCCAGGCTGCTTGCGAATAGTCTACTACTGGGAACATAAACAGATTAGGGATGAGCCCACTCTCCCGTTGAACAGGTGCTAAAGTCATAGATACTGGGCCAGAAGGCGCACCGGAAACCACAGTATCACGCAACTCGCTTTTTTTTTTTTCTATGGAGAGTACACCGTCAAATAAATCTCGTACTGGTGCTCGCCCTGTGGAGCTCCACCAGGCAGGTGCAGTGCCGGGCTCTGAGCCTCGACAGAGCCCACCCTCAGCTACTGGAGGACCCTCTAGACCGTCTTGTGGAGTCAGCAGACGGCGGAGGAGAACTACTGACCAAAACAAAACAGAAAAAGAGAAACCCAGAGTGCCACTTGTCATGATGCACTGGAATGCAGAGGGGAGTGTGAACAGCAAGCAGGCTGGATACAGCAAAAAGACAGAGCTGGAAAACATCTTGTATGAGAAGCAAGTCAGTGTTTGCTGTATCCAAGAGACTCACTTGAAAGCAGATCAAACCTTTAAAATAAGGGGATATCAATGCTTCAGATCCGACAGAAAAGATAGACGAAAAGGAGGAGTACTTACTCTTGTAAGGAATAACATTCCTGCACACGAAAGGAAAACCTTCATGGATGGAGCAGAATATCAGCTGTTGCAGATAAAGGTAGACAAGATGGAAATAGAACTCCTGAACTATTACTGTCCGAACAACAAACCCCTGAGTCTCAGCTCTATACAGGTACCAGCCACCAACTTTATAGCAGTTGGAGACTTTAATAGCCACTCCCAGAGCTGGGGCTATAACCATCTGGATCACAGAGGTGAAGAGGTTGAAACTTGGCAAGATGATCACTCCCTAATCCTAGTCAATAATGCCACAGATACTCCTACCTTCTACTCCAGAGGATGGCACACAACTTCAACACCAGATCTTGCCTTCTCCACACCAGATATAGCTGGATCTATTAGTAGAGAAGTAGGAGACCAACTAGGGGGAAGCGACCATCGCCCAATCTTTCTTACTGTCCAGAGTGCAACTCTCAGTACAGGCCCAGCCATTACAAGATGGAACTACAAAAAAGCCAACTGGGGTTTATTCAGGCATCAGGTGAACACGCTGCTGTCTACCCTCAAGGTACAGAACAGAGACATTAATGAAGTGGTAAAAGACTTCAACAGATGCATACTACAAGCTGCAAAAGAAACCATTCCCAAAGGATGCCGGCGTAACTACATACCATACTGGTCCAGCACACTCCAAGAACGTCAGGAAGCCATGGACAGGGCTAGAAAGGACGCAGAGTCTCAGCCTTCACTTGAAACTCACAACAAATGGAAAAAGGCTGTAGCAGAGTTTCAGAGAACAAAGCTAGAAGAAAAAAACGGAAAAGCTGGAGAACTAAAACGGCATCGCTGAACCTTGAGAAAGACGGCAGGAAACTTTGGAGATTAGTCAAGTCTCTAAATGAAGAGCGTTCCTCACCTAGGCAGACTATCACATTGGATGAAGGTGGCAAACTTTTCAGAGGAAAACAAGCTGCAGACTTGTTTGCTAGAAGATACAGTTCAGAAAGCAACTTACCCATTAACATAGATCATCAGAGAGAGATAAGAAAAAGAAATACTGGCAACCATGGGACAGACAGATACTCCTGCCCCAATGAGGGAACCCATCACACTAGGAGAACTACAGAAGGCTATTTCCAAGCTTAAGTTTCAAAAGTCACCCGGCCCAGACAAAATCAGCAACGAAATGCTAGTAAATCTGAGCTCAGCAGCAAAGACAAAACTGCTTGAGATATTCAACCACAGCTGGTTGAAAGGAACGGTACCCCAAGTATGGAGAGAAGCCATCACAATACCCATACTAAAGAAAGGGAAATGTAAGACCGAGGCTGCAAGTTACCGGCCAATCAGTCTCACAAGCTGTGTTGGGAAGACTATGGAGCGAATAGTCAACCACAGATTGAAATGGTATTTAGAGTCTGAGCAGATCCTGGTGCCGGAACAAGCTGGATTTAGAGAATGCTACAGTATAGAAGACCAAGTTACTTACTTGTCTCAAGCAATAGAAGATGCCTTCCAGGAGAAGAAAAAGGTCCTAACGATCTGGGTCGACTTCAAGCAGGCCTTTGACAAGGTGTGGAAAGATGGCCTCATTGCAAAACTTAGGAGAAGTGGAATCCAAGGCAACATGATGAAATGGATCCAGTCATACTTGCATAACAGGAGAACTAGAGTCACTCTTGACGGTCTGCAGAGCAGAAAAGTGTTGCTCCATCAGGGGGTACCTCAAGGAGGAGTAATTTCCCCAACACTCTTCCTTGTTTACATCAATGACCTGGTGAAAGATCTCCCTGCAGGAGTTAAAGCTGCCTTATATGCAGATGACCTAGTACTCTGGTGCGCTGATGAAAATGTCACCACAGCAAATTATAGAATGCAGCGGGCAGCAGACATGCTAGTGTCATGGGCAGAGAAATGGCTTATCACAATAAACACAGACAAAACCTCCACAACACTGTTCTCCATCGCCCCCAAGGACAAATCAGCTAACATACACCTAGGGACAACCGTGATCAAGGAAGAAAGCTACCCCACCTATCTTGGGGTGACATTTGACCAAAGGCTTACATGGAATAAGCATATTGAAAACGCAGAAGGAAAGGCCCGAAGACGACTAGGCATACTCAGAAAATTAGCAGGTACCAACTGGGGAGCAAATGAACGAAATCTAAAGAAGATTTATAATGGAGTAATAAGACCACACTTAGAGTTTAGCTCAGCAGCATGGTCATCAGCTGCTAACTCACATCTGCAGTCTTTGGACAAGGTGCAAAATCAAGCTCTCAGGCTCATTACAGGAGCCATGAAAACTACACCCATAACAGAGATGCAGAAGGTTGCTGGATTACAGACATTGTCCCATAGAAGAGACACAAAAACCATGATCCAGATGGAAAAGTACAACAGTATGCCAATGCACCCAATGAAGGCAAGACTAGATGATCTGGCATTGGGACGTCTAAAGCGTAGCAGCTTTGTGCATCGAGGGAAAAGACTTATAAGACAGCATCAAGAAGACCTATCCATGAAGACAACACCACTGAAGCCCACCCTATACCCTGTACCATGGGAGCAGGCCAGCAGTGCCCTCCAAATTAATACATCAGTCAGTGGTCTCACAAGTGGATGTGAGTGTAGTGATCTGCAGAAACGAACTGCTACATTGAGTGTGATCCAAGAAAGCTATCCCGATCAATCATGGATGCATGCCTGTACAGATGGATCGGCAACTAATGCTGTTAGGAATGGAGGTGCCGGTATCTTTATCTCATATCCTGACAACCACTATGAGACTAGGCACATTCCCACTGGTAAATTCTGTTCCAACTATACAGCTGAGGTTCAAGCTCTAGAACAAGCTGCAAATATGATTTATAACACCAACTCTGACTGCCACCAGGTAGTCATCCTCACAGATGCACTGTCTGTCCTGCAAGCTCTCAAGGGTGGTAAACTCCCGCATCTGAGAAATGAACTAAACAAGGTAGCTGCCAAAAAGAGAACCATACTTCAGTGGTACCATCTCATTGTGGTGTACCCGGAAATGAAAAGGCAGATAAACTTGCAAAAAAGGGAGGAGAATGTGAACAAGAAGATAATGAAGTCACATACTTTGAGAAAAAGAGAGCTATCCAGACTATCAGAAGAGAACAGAACCAACCCAAAGACGACTATCACACTCTCGACCGGCAGGGACAGATAACTATTTTTCGACTCAGGACAGGGCATAACAAACTGAATAAACACATGCACAAGCTACGATTGTCTGCTTCACCATTGTGCACATGTGGATTAAACGAACAAACTGCTGAGCATGTTCTACAGGACTGTCCTCTGTATGACCAGTTAACTGATTCCGTACGTAAGATCTATTAAAAGACGCAAAGGCCGACCGCTGTGACCGCAAGATCTTTTAAAAGACGCTGATTTATTTCGCTGTTTCTTTCTACTCTGATATTTTATACTGCCCGGAATTTATCTCGAACGGAAGTAAACACAAAACTGGGCAAATTTCAACAAGCTTCAACGTCTTTTATTTGCGTTTGAAGGAATTTTTTCACATTTATCTTCATCTTTAATCGTGTTTTGTCGTATCGCCATAATGGCCGAAAACACACAGGATATGTTACTAATATGTGAACAGTGAACAAACTGTGCGATCAACCATAACTTTCTTACTTTTTCTGTGTTTCTAAATGGATTACCTGCACAAAGAGAGCAGTGAAACTGTATTGTGATAACAATTTATGTTACAAGCCTTACGTAAGTCGAAAATTTTTGTTCAAAATTTCAAGTTATCTTTTTTTCCGTGTACATGTTATCTGTTATAACATAAACATAACATAAAATTAGCTAGAAAGGCATATGGATTTATATTGTTCATCCAATGTACTTTAATTTGATATATAATATGTGATACTTAACTCATGATTAGACACACATTGTCTGTAAACGTAAATTATGTATGTGTAAATTTTTGGGGCCTAAAAATAATTCCGTCCAGAGCTGAAAATAATTACGTACTGAATCAGTTAAGAAAGATATACTGGCCGAATGACTCAACACTAAACTCAAAGCTATATGGAGTTAAAGAGGAACTTCAAACAACAGTCGAATTCATCATGAGAACTCATCTGACGGTGTAATCATCAAAGATGCGATCGCAAGAAGAAGAAGAAGACACTCTTTCATACTGCTGTAGTCCACTCTTTCATACTGCTGTAGTCCACTCTTTCATACTGCTGTGGTCCACTCTTTCATACTACTGTAGTCCACTCTTTCATACTACTGTAGTTCACTCTTTCATACTACTGAAGTCCACTCTTTCATACTGCTGTAGTCCACTCTTTCATACTACTGTAGTCCACTCTTTCATACTACTGTAGTCCACTCTTTCATACTACTGTAGTCCACCCTTTCATACTGCTGTAGTCCACCCTTTCATACTACTGTACTCCACTCCTTCATACTACTGTAGTCCACTCCTTCATACTACTGTAGTCCACTCTTTCATACTACTGTAGTCCACTCTTTCATGCTGCTGAAGTCCACTCTTTCATACTGCTGTAGTCCACTCTTTCATACTGCTGTAGTCCACTCTTTCATACTGATGTAGTCCACTCTTTCATACTGCTGTAGTCCACTCTTTCATACTGCTGTAGTCCACTCTTTCATACTGCTGTAGTCCACTCTTTCATACTACTGTAGTCCACTCTTTCATACTGCTGTAGTCCACTCTTTCATACTGCTGTAGTCCACTCTTTCATACTACTGTAGTCTTTCTTTCATACTACTGTAGTCCACTCTTTCATACTGCTGTAGTCCACTCTTTCATACTACTGTAGTCCACTCTTTCATACTACTGTAGTTCACTCTTTCATACTACTGTAGTTCACTCTTTCATACTGCTGTAGTCCACACTTTCATACTGCTGAAGTCCACTCTTGCATACTGCTGTAGTCCTCTCTTTCATACTGCTGTAGTCCACTCTTTCATACTGCTGTTGTCCACTCTTTCATACTGCTGTAGTTCACTCTTTCATACTGCTGTAGTCCACTCTTTCATACTACTGTAGTCCACTCTTTCATACTACTGTAGTCTGCTCTTGCATACTGCTGAAGTCCACTCTTTCATACTGCTGTAGTCCACTCTTTCATACTGCTGTAGTTCACTCTTTCATACTACTGTAGTCCACTCTTTCATACTGCTGTAGTCCACTCTTTCATACTGCTGTAGTCCACTCTTTAATACTGCTGTAGTCCACTCTTTCATACTGCTGTAGTCCACTCTTTCATACTGCTGAAGTCCACTCTTTCATACTGCTGTAGTCCACTCTTGCATACTGCTGTAGTTCACTCTTTCGTACTGCTGTAGTTCACTCTTTCGTACTGCTGTAGTCCACTCTTTCATACTACTGTAGTCCACTCTTTCATACTGCTGTAGTCCACTCTTTCATACTGCTGTAGTCCACTCTTTCATACTGCTGTAGTCCACTCTTTCATACTGCTGTAGTCCACTCTTTCATACTGCTGTAGTCCACTCTTTCATACTACTGTAGTCCACTCTTTCATACTGCTGTAGTCTACTCTTTCATACTGCTGTAGTCCACTCTTTCATACTGCTGTAGTCCACTCTTTCATACTGCTGTAGTCCACTCTTTCATACTGCTGTAGTCCACTCTTTCATACTGCTGTAGTCCACTCTTTCATACTGCTGTAGTTCACTCTTTCATACTACGTTTGTCCACTCTTTCATACTGCTGTAGTCCACTCTTTCATACTGCTGTAGTCCACTCTTTCATACTGCTGTAGTCCACTCTTTCATACTGCTGTAGTCCACTCTTTCATACTGCTGTAGTCCACTCTTTCATACTGCTGTAGTCCACTCTTTCATACTGCTGTAGTCCACTCTTTCATACTGCTGTAGTCCACTCTTTCATACTGCTGTAGTCCACTCTTTCATACTGCTGTAGTCCACTCTTTCATACTGCTTTAGTTCTCTTTTTCATACTGCTGAAGTCCACTCTTTCATACTGCTGTAGTCCACTCTTTCATACTGCTGTAGTCCACTCTTTCATACTGCTGTAGTCCACTCTTTCATACTGCTGTAGTCCACTCTTTCATACTGCTGTAGTCCACTCTTTCATACTGCTGTAGTCCACTCTTTCATACTGCTGTAGTCCACTCTTTCATACTACTGTAGTCCACTCTTTCATACTGCTGTAGTCCACTCTTTCATACTGCTGTAGTTCACTCTTTCATACTGCTGTAGTTCACTCTTTCATACTGCTGTAGTTCACTCTTTCATACTGCTGTAATCCACTCTTTCATACTGCTGTAGTCCACTCTTTCATACTGCTGAAGTCCACTCTTTCATGCTGCTGTAGTCCACTCTTTCATACTGCTGTAGTCCACTCTTTCATACTGCTGTAGTCCACTCTTTCATACTACTGTAGTCCACTCTTTCATACTGCTGTAGTCCACTCTTGCATACTGCTGTAGTTCTCTTTTTCATACTGCTGTAGTTTACTCTTTCATACTGCTGTAGTTTACTCTTTCATACTGCTGTAGTCCACTGTTTCATGTTGCTTTTGTCCACTCTTTCATACTGCTGTAGTTCTCTTTTTCATACTGCTGTAGTCCACTCTTTCATACTACTGTAGTCCACTCTTTCATACTGCTGTAGTCCACTCTTTCATACTGCTGTAGTCCACTCTTTCATACTGCTGTAGTTCACTCTTGCATACTGCTGTAGTCCACTCTTTCATACTGCTGTTGTTCACTCTTGCATACTGCTGTAGTTCTCTTTTTCATACTGCTGTAGTCCACTCTTTCATACTGCTGTAGTCCACTCTTTCATACTGCTGTAGTCCACTCTTTCATACTGCTGTAGTCCACTCTTTCATACTGCTGTAGTCCACTCTTTCATACTGCTGTAGTCCACTCTTTCATACTGCTGTAGTCCACTCTTTCATACTGCTGTAGTTCACTCTTGCATACTGCTGTAGTTCTCTTTTTCATACTGCTGTAGTTTACTCTTTCATACTGCTGTAGTCCACTGTTTCATGTTGCTTTTGTCCACTCTTTCATACTGCTGAAGTCCACTCTTTTATATTGCTTTTGTCCACTCTTTTATATTCCTTTTGTCCACTCTTTTATATTGCTTTTGTCCACTCTTTTATATTGCTTTTGTCCACTCTTTTATATTGCTTTTGTCCACTATTTTATATTGCTTTTGTCCACTCTTTTATATTGATTTTGTCCACTGTTTCATATTGATTTTGTCCACTCTTTCATATTGATTTTGTCCACTATTTCATTTTGATTTTGTCCACTGTTTCATATTGATTTTGTCCACTGTTTCATATTGATTGTCCATGGTTTCATATTGATTTTGTCCACTGTATCATATTGATTGTCCACTGTTTCATATTGATTTTGTCCACTGTTTCATATTGATTGTGTTCACTGTTTCAAATTGATTTTGTTCACTGTTTCATATTGATTTTGTTCACTGTTTCATATTGATTTTGTTCACTGTTTCATATTGATTGTGTTCACTGTTTCATATTGATTTTGTTCACTGTTTCATATTGATTGTGTTCACTGTTTCATATTGATTTTGTTCACTGTTTCATATTGATTTTGTTCACTGTTTCATATTGATTTTGTTCACTGTTTCATATTGATTTTGTTCACTGTTTCATATTGATTGTGTTCACTGTTTCATATTGATTTTGTTCACTGTTTCATATTGATTGTGTTCACTTTTTCATATTGATTTTGTTCACTGTTTCATATTGATTTTGTTCACTGTTTCATATTGATTTTGTCCACACTTTCATATTGATTTTGTCCACTGTTTCATATTGATTGTGTTCACTGTTTCATATTGATTTTGTTCACTGTTTCATATTGATTGTGTTCACTGTTTCATATTAATTTTGTTCACTGTTTCATATTGATTGTGTTCACTGTTTCATATTGATTTTGTTCACTGTTTCATATTGATTTTGTTCACTGTTTCATATTGATTGTGTTCACTGTTTCATATTGATTGTGTTCACTGTTTCATATTGATTGTGTTCACTGTTTCATATTGATTTTGTTCACTGTTTCATATTGATTTTGTTCACTGTTTCATATTGATTTTGTTCACTGTTTCATATTGATTTTGTTCACTGTTTCATATTGATTTTGTTCACTGTTTCATATTGATTTTGTCCACACTTTCATACTGCCTTTGTCCACTGTTTCATACTACCTTTGTCGACTCTTTCATATTGCTTTTGTCCACTCTTTCATATTGCATTTGTCCACTCTGCTCATTGATCTACACTCTATTGTTACACTCTATTGTTTTCTTACTGTGTTGTTGCTCTTCTCTTATCTTGATGGGTTACTGTTTTCAAATTCTACTGCTGTGACTAGTGTCCAAGCCTGTGCTTGACTTATTCAAGAAAAGCCTAGCTTACTCTGCTGCTCATCTTTGAAACCATCTTCCACATGATCTAAAAAAACAACCTCAGTCCCTATTCATACAATCGTAGACTTTTTAATACTTTATGAGTTCTGATTACTTGCCCCCCCTCCCCGCCCCCGCTAATGTGATTATATTTCTGAACAAATGATATAATATCGAGTGTAGGTTTAATGATGATGTTTGTACTTGTCAACATATTTTATTTCATGGTAATACTTAGTTTGTACTTGTCAACATATTTTATTTCATGGTAATACTTAGTTTGTACTTGTCAACATATTTTATTTCATGGTAATACTTAGTTTGCACTTTTTCAACATATTTTATTTCATGGTAATACTTAGTTTGCACTTTTTCAACATATTTTATTTCATGGTAATACTTAGTTTGCACTTTTCGACATATTTTATTTCTTCGGCATATTTTATTTCATGGTAATACTTAGTTTGCACTTTTTCAACATATTTTATTTCATGGTAATACTTAGTTTGCACTTTTTCAACATATTTTATTTCATGGTAATACTTAGTTTGTACTTTTCAACATATTTTATTTCATGGTGATACTTAGTTTGTACTTGTCAACATATTTTATTTCATGGTAATACTTAGTTTGTACGTGTCAACATATTTTATTTCATGGTAATACTTAGTTTGTACTTGTCAACATATTTTATTTCGTGTTTATAATTAGATACTGTGAATGTGAGTATGCTATTATTTTACTTTTACAACGTTGAATTTCTTGTAATTGGTGTGTAAAATGTATGTAAGAGTTAATGAATTCAGTATAAAAGATGAGAGAAAGGAAGGGCAGACTGCCCAATTCTCAACCCTTTGAATATAAAGTTTGTTTGTTCATTCTTTAGTTCATTATACTGGTTTTATTTGATTGTTACATTCAGCTATTCTCATTCTGCTGTTGTCCTCTCAGTTCATTACACTTGTTTTATTTGTTTGTTACATTAAAACTATTCTTCTTCTCCTTTCCTTTTGGTTTATGGATTTTGGCTTATTTGTTTGTTACATTAAAACTACTTTCATACTGCTGCTGTCTTCTGAGTTCATTGACATTTTTCTCATTCTTCTTGTTTCCTCAGAGTTCATTGATCTTGGTTTATTTGTTGACTATATTGAAACTATTCTCATACTACTACTTTCCTGTCAGTTCATTTATCTTGGTTAATGTGCCAGTTACATTACATTTATTCTCATTCATCTTCATTCCCCTCACTTCATTTATCATTGTTTATATGTCTCTTAGAAACTCATTGTTTAACATTTACTTCCACAAAGTACTTCTGCCAGTGTTATCAGTCCTGGCTGTTTGATTATCTGCCACTTAAAAATGTGTTAAAAGTTTTGATTTAGCGTCACCTTAGCTGTTATTAAATTACATGTTTCCACCTTGTTGAGGTAGAGGAGCTTGTGTGTCCCCATGACACCAAGAGCTATGCCGGCGGTAGCATAGCTACCAGCAGGGTCTCCCATGCTGGACAGGCCGAAGGGTAGGGACTAGACAAAGAGAGACACACACACACACACCTGTTGCCTTGCAGGCAGACTGGGGACAGTCATGGGCTAAGGAAGGCAACCCTATAGAAATGCCTGTTGAAATCAGATGCACTGGGCACAGGCTTACAAACAGTGCAATGTACTTCGCTTAGTGAACAATGCAGATCTGGATGACCTAAGAGTAGTACTCCACAAACTGAGCCACCAATTCAAACGAGTTGTAGTACAGTGGATCTCATCTCATTGCAACATCTCTGGCAATGAAGAAGCTGACAGACTGGCAAAGGAAGGTGGACATCTACCTCAGCCTGATACAAGTATAACTTTTGAAGAGGCAAAGAGTTTTATCAGAAGCAGATACAGGAACTAATGGGATGCAGAACATCCAGGCCACACACAAAATGATGCATACTACCAGCTCAACAGAAGAGAACAAGTGATAATCTTCAGATTCCACACGGGTCACAACAGATTGAGATACCACCTATTCAACAAGCTAAAGATAGGAACTACCGATGAGTGTGGCTGTGGCACTGGTAAAATGACTGCTGAACATCTGAACAAGAGTTGAGAAGAAGACGCTGGCGATGGATAGGACACACATTGAGGAAACCTGTTGATAGCATTACAAGGCAGTCCTTGTTCTGGAATCCACAGGGAAAGAGAGGCAGAGGTAGACCAAAAAACACATAAGGAAGAGAACTGGAAACAGAGGTGAAAATGATGAGGAAAACATGGAAAGAACTTGAGCGGATGGCACAGGACAGGAAGACTTGGCATGTGTTTGTTGAAGGCCTATGCTCCTTGGGGAGCTAAAGGGTATTGATTGATTGACATCTGCTTCAAAGATGCCCAACATATGAGAAACAGATAAAGCACATGTGGCCATCACCAATACCATTCCTGCAAAAGCTCTATCGAGATAGACATAGCCTCAAGCTGACCACTTCTTTCTTTGAAAATATTCAAGTTGACGCCTGAGAGTGTACGATGAAGAAGATGAAGAAAAAGATATTAAGAGTTTTAGAAACCACATTTTGTCCCCCTCATCAATAATCTGTAACATTTTATGTTCCTTGTGATTGTTTAGGACTTAATTTTTTTTCCTTCTTTCTGTTTTGTTGAAAAATATTTCTGGTTATTTCGTCATGTGTTTTGTTTCCTAATTTATGATTTTTTCTGCATCTAATTGTCTGTCTTTGTGGCAGTGACAGCAGCAGTTCACAGGCACTGACAGGGCAGAGTCAGACTTTCCTTAGACCAGATACACCGAACAATGCTAATGGTTCAGGTGAGTGCTTTACTGGAAAGAGAGATAGTGTTCAAGCTGCAGTACACATTTTCCATTTCTCAGTGCCAAGAAGGAACCAGACTTGACTATGCCACTGGGATATCTTTTTTTTCTTTTAAAAGAGCATCATTCATTCATAGGACACTGTTGAGGACTGCTTCATGGTGAGTAATCATCTTGGCTGGTTTATTTTTGGTCGGGATGATTGCACCATGTAGCATCCCAACTAGAGGCACATTTAGACGTATCGCGTTTAGGATGATGACGCGAAATACATGGTTACAAACAGTCTGCTTGAGGCCTTCGTGCCTAACAAACGTATTTCAGAATATGTGGCTTGGCCACTAATATATGTGTAGCAATAGTCTACGTTATACCCTTGGGGCAGATCGATAGTGTATTTTAAGTGATGTGGCTTTAACCACCCTACAATGTGTAGCAAAGAGATTAAATAATTCAACAATCATCGAATGACATTTGAAACGGCCATTGTGCCAGAGTAATCAATAATTGATGTGTTAGCAATAAGATTGGTGTGGCAAGCCAAATGAATATAAATATGAATTCAGAATTGAATCGAGGCTAGAGAAGCTGTAATAATTATGCAGATGCAACAGAGAAATTTGAAATAATATAATAGACTAAAAAATGACTAATGCGGTGATATAAAAGACATATAATCTGTGATTAATGCACAAGGGTATGTGCGAGTTTATATAAATGTTCAAAGTCTACTGACAGGGTGAAGTTACAATGTTTATTGTGAAGTACTGTATTCAAAAATAAAATTAACAGTCGTCTGTGATGGCGTTATCTTTTTGATGAAGTTTCATCTGTTGTAAGTATTAAGAACTGTCACCGTTATTCTTTGACCTTCACGTTGGTGTTTAATATTTGACAATGAGCAAACCCTAGTGTTACTTGGCGTAAGATTATAAGAATAACAGAACAATTGAAATGACAAGCTGAACTCAAAATAATCTAACACTAAAAAATAGATTTTATTAATGAAAAATGATACTGACAATAATACTAACAGTCTTCACGAATTCGAAGAAGCAAATCCATAAACCAAGTTTTGCAACAGTGAGAACCCAAGCTTCTAACAATCAAGTTTCCAACACACACACACATTGAGGAAATCAACTTTAAAATATAACGCAGTCCTTGTTCTGAAATCCTCAGGTAAGAGTTAAAAGGTCAAAGATCCCGTGACACGCCCACTGAGGCATACTGGGAATTTGGTGTTAGGCCCATATTTTCTTGACCGTCGGCGCACTAGGGGTGATGTGGTCAGCATCACACTGGCCACCTTAACCTTCCCAGAGTTGCTCTGGTACCCAATTCTTGAGGCTGGGTGGACCCCAGAGCTGTTTGTGGTCTAAAAAATCCCAACCCAACTGGGGATCGAACCATGGACCACTGAGCTAGGAAGCCAGTGCACTAACCACTGAGCTACTGTGGCTCCTAAGAGAAATAGAGGGAGATCAAAATACACAGAGAGAACGGAATAGGAGAAGGTCATGTAAGGGATAAAGAAGAACTGGAAAGACTTTGAACTGCTGACACAGGACAAGAAGTTTGGCAGGAATTTGTTGAATTTCTATGCTCCAAAGGTAACTCAACGGTAATAATGGTGAATTAATTATTTATTAACTAGTGTAAAAGCCCGTCATAAGACGGGAATTAAATTTAAAAGCAGCAATACCTAACGACAATTTTACTTATTCAAAAGCACCAATACCTAACGGCAATTTTACTTATTCAAAAGTATTTTTAAAAACCACTGTGCATCACCATAGTACACGAACTACGTAGCAGCAGCGAGGATCACACATTCTATAAATATTTTTGAGCACACCGTCATTTACGCATTCTTCTTTGGTAAGTGTTACTATTTTTGGGAGAGTACATATAAGGGAGACAATATAATTAATGTCTAACTTTCAACCATAGTTGCATCCCTTACGCACTGACAGAAAAAGCTGAGATTTTATATATAGGATATCTCTGCATTCTCTGCTGTGTTTATACATAAGCCAAATATAAGAGACTGGCACTGTCAGTTTTCAAACAATGCAGTGGGGGAATTAGATATTTCTTGCTTGTTACAAATTATGTACAGTGCTGTCCCCTTCTATAGCTATCATTGCTTTTTAGCACTGATGTTCATAATCATTCCTTTTTTGGCACTGATGTTTATAATCATGCCTTTTTGGCACTGATGTTTATAATCATGCCTTTTTAGCACTGATGTTCATAATCATGCCTTTTTTAGCACTGATGTTTATAATCATGCCTTTTTGGCACTGATTTTCATCATCATCAACCTTCCAAGGAGCATAAGTCTTCAACAAACTTATGCCAAGTATTCTTATCCCGTGCCATCAGTTTCAGATTTTCTACATCCCCCTCATGTCTGTCTCCAGTTGTCTTCTCTGTGTGTTCTTTGGTCACTCTCTAGCTCTTTTGCCCTGAGGATTCCAGAACAAGGACTGCCTTGTAATGCTATCAGCAGGTTTCTTCAGTGTGTGTCCTATCCATGGCCATTGTCTTCTTCTCATCTAAAATGTTCTCCACTGGCTCTTGTCATCAGATCCACATTAATGATCTTGTATTACCACTTGAATCAATCGGTTCTGCGCAAGCACCTATTTATGAAAGTCTGTAGAGTTTAGGTTGTTGTTTTTGCTGTTCTCCATGTTTCTGAGCCATAGAATACGACTGATTTATCATGTGAATTGAAGATTCTGATTTTTGTGTTGGCCTGATTTTCATAATCATGTCTTATTCATGTTGACCAAGCCACCTTACAAACCTACTTTGCGTACAAGCATACAAGCTGTTTATTTTGGATGACAAATAAAAAAAATATTGCAGAATGACTTACACAGTTTCTCAGTTAAAGGAAAATTCATAGAATGCCATAGAGTTTTGTAATTTTTTTTTTTTTTTTTATAATTGCTATTGTTCTGTCACCTAGACCTGTCAATGGGGCAAAGGTTCCAGCTGTCTGTCCTCCTTTCTCTCCCCGCTCCCCCTTATTTTCCTCACCAGCATTATATGAATTTAATATAAATAATGAGCATTTATGATTTGTGACATTACACAGACAAACATTTGTCAAATTGATATGGTGTTTAGATAATGGTAATTTATGAGATATAAATATTGTATGAAAGATAACATGAATATCTTGTCTGTGATAGAAAACATTATAAATGCTGCATCATTATACCTTGTCAGTGATAGAAAACGTTTATAAATGCTGAATCATTATACCTTATTACTGATAGAAAACGTTTAAAATGCTGAATCATTTTAAATGCTGAATAATTATACCTTGTCAATTAAAACATTGGTTTTGGTTTTAAGGATTATCTTCATTGCACACGGATAAATCCATCAGTGCTCCGATCTCCTCCGTTAGATCGTGCAAGGAGGATCTCAGCACAGTGCATAAACTCCATAGCACCAGCGAGAATCCCAGTGTGTATATATAGGAATCACTCATTATATAAATATTTTTGGGCAGGTTTCTAATTTTTAAATTTTGCCAGGATAGTGGCCTTGTGGCCTACTCTTTACGATTTCCAACTGCAATGGGATTTTTAACTTGCACAGGACCTCCTATTTTTTCGCCCTTATCCAAGAAGGCTAGGCATCCGATCTCTCTACCCAGGAGACCAGGGGGGAGTATGACATCATTAGGACCACTTATAAATGCTGAATAATTATATCTTTTTCAGTGACAGGAAACATTATAAATGCTGAATAATTATATCTTGTCAGTGACAAGAAACATAAATGCTGAATAATTATACCTTGTCAGTGACAGAAAACATAAATGCTTAATATACCTTGTCAATGATAAAAAAGTATACATACTGAATAAGTACATGAAAGCTGTGAACTATAACAGTTTGTAGTTTAGGCTTTACAGCCTGAGAGCTATATTGGTAGATGAAAGAGACACTGAAGTTTGTAAACTTTAATATTTAAAGCACAGATGCTGAAGTCTATAGTCAGTACTACTTTATAGTAGTGACACTGAAGTCTGTAAGCATTACCATTTATAGCACAGATGCTGAAGTCTGTAGAATGGACCACTTTGTAATAGAGACACTGTAAATTGTACATTTTACATTATGAGAGAGGCACTAAAGTTTAAATACAATACCAGATTGTAGTTGAGACACTGAAGTCTGTAAATTTGTGAAAATTTCAACATTGGTCTTTCTTATAAGCTCAAATGGTTTTCTCAATTTAGATGCCCATGGATGTGACTGTTTTGTGACATTTTGCTGTAGTAAGCATACAGTACTTCGTCATTGTCATAGATTTGTATGTTTTGTTAAAACATGTCAGATATGCCATGAGAACACAACCACCTGTAACATTTTTCTTTCATTGTGTCCATCAGCTGTGTCATCAAGTTTCCGCCGAGGTGTGTCACCATCTGTAGACCTCAAACCTACTGACATCAACACCATCCTCAGTGACATACTGATAGACAGAAAACGGATATCATTAGGAGATTTACTTCTGGAAGGTGAAAAAAACATGGCTGCCTTATTTTGCTTATATTTCACACGATAAGGATGCTAGTTATATTTTAAAATTTAATATTTAAATTAGCATTGGCGTGTCAAATGTAGTGATATTTAATGCAGTCTGTTTTATTGATGTTATGGTAAAAATAATTTAAAAGTTCATTCACGCCATCTTAAGTCACTCTGAGTTACTGATTTAAGTATGGCTTTGGCGTATTAGTTTACATGAGACAAATACTAACATCTAAACAAATAAATATTAAACGTGAGTCACCGAGTGTTATACATACCCCTCATTACTCTATAGTGCAGAAATATGGACATTGAACAAATAGTTGGACGAAAAAATGTAGGCCCTTGAGATGTGGATATATAGAAGAATGAGGTGCATCTCATGGACAGAGAAAATCACAAATAAAGAGATTCTAGAAAACCTAGGTATTAACAGAGAACAAAATTAGGCAGCTCAAATATTTTGGTCCTATTAAATGGCAATAGTTTGCTGAAGACCATAATGGAAGGAAGAGATGAAGGCAAATGTGCAAGGGGAAGACAGCGCTATAAGTGGGAAGATAACATCAAGAGATTTACAGGAAAGAGTCTATCAGAGTGTACCATCAAGACAAGAGACAGAAGATGTTGGAAATCTATGGCAGTTGACCTTTGGCGGGGAGATGGCATTCGATGATGATGATAATACCAATTCATTTTGAGGCTTGGCTCCAGGGAGTTTAATGTCTCTGTGATAAACCCTCCCTTAGCTTAAAAAATGTTGACATATCCAGTTTTAGTTTGGTTCCCACCCCTAAGGACAAGGTTTACGTTATCACATGTTCACAATCTCGATTGGAAATAAAGACATCATGAAGTAAAACTGTTTTCAGGAACATTTGGTCGCATCTATGGGGGAACACTCATTGGGGAAGATGAGAATGAGGCTGGCACAGAGCAGGAAGTTTTTATCAAAACAATTACGGGTGAGCACATTGCTGTTACAACATTGAGTTGAATGTTGATGTATTGTTGTTATAACAATGAGTTGAATGTTGATGTATTGCTGTTACAACATTGAGTTGAATGTTGGTGTATTGCTGTTACAACATTGAGTTGAATGTTGATGTATTATTGTTATAACAATAAGTTGAATGTTGATGTATTGCTGTTACAACATTGAGTTGAATGTTGATGTATTATTGTTATAACAATGAGTTGAATGTTGATGTATTGCTGTTACACTATTGAGTTGAATGTTGATGTATTGCTGTTACAACACTGAGTTGAATGTTGATGTAATTCTTATTTAAGTGTTGATACAAAATGGAGTCAGACTTTGCTATAAACTTGGTTTGGTTTAAGGACTATCTTCATTGCACACGGAATACTCCATCAGTGCACCTATCTCCTCTCTTAGATCACACAGGGAGGATCTCAGCACAGTGCATGACCCCTGCTATAAACTAAAGTCAGACAATGCTACAGACATGACCTCAGTGTTGCTATAAGTCTTATTTGAATATTGATGCATATATATACTAAATGTTCAGCTAATTTGAATATTCACCTAAGATCAGAAGTGCTTCAAATATGATTGGATGTTGATTGTCATGAATATCAGTACAAAATCTGATTTGAACTTTGGTATCAACCCAAAGTGAAAAGTGATGCAAACCTGAGCTGAGCTTGAGACAAACCTGATTTGAGCATTAATGCAACTGTTGTGTTTGTCCAACAATCATGTGGAAATATTTGTTTTGTGTAGAACATGAGATAAATTTGGTTAATTTAACTTTACACTAGTGAAAAAATGACAAATTTCATGTTTAAAAGTTTTGTGAAATTTGGTGACAATAAAAGTTAGGCATCATTTGCATGACATTATAAATATCAGGAAAAGTTATTTCAATTAGAATAACACAGCCATTTTAAGTGCAAGGTTGAATATTATCCTCATATTAAGCTATGACATCTGTTATGTGTTTCAGACTGTGTGATATATGTGGTATTCTTTCTTATACACTGTGCTGTGCCATCTTCAATTCTTTCCAAGATGTTTTGCTTGTATTCACTCCATTGCTAGTAATAATGTGGAGATGTTATGTATGATTGTGAAGCTATCATGAACGTATTTTTCTTGAAGAAGAAAATTATGAGCTTTTTGTAATTGTTGATTTATAAGTTTGGGCTAATAATGACTTAAGTAGCAGTGTCTGAATTGTTAACATATATTTTGTTCTGCTTTCCTTCATTCAGATCAAGCTAAGGCAGATCAGGTCCAAGTATTTCTCACAGAATCAGTACAATTGAAGGGTCTAGTCCATCCTAACCTTCACAGTCTTCTTGGGGCTTGTCTTGAGATTCCCGAACAGCCTTTGGTTGTCTACCCATACCTGCAGGAGGGCAATATGAAGAAATTCCTGCTGAAGTGCCGCATGTCAGAATGTGGGTCACGTTATGTAAGTAGCTTCTAGAACATGGAAAATCTGTCCCAAGTTGTAATCGTACTTCCTGCTGTTTTGTTATATGTCCCCTAAATTTATTTATTTTTTTTTTTAATAACCAACACCAATCTTGTGAGGGACTAGAATAAAAAGCTGTAGGTAATCTGTGGTTAGTAAACTCACAGTAATATGCATGAAAACTCTTGCTTTATATAATCTCTGATTAGTAAACTAGCAGTGACATGCATGAAAAGTCTTGTGATTAATAAACTCACAGTTACATTCAAGTTAGAAATACACTGTATTGGAAATGTTGTTTAACTAGGGCTGCTGAGCTTATCGCTCTTTTGCAGCCAATACCACAATGAAGGCTCCTTGATATGATCTACACTGTAGATCTAGGCTTTTCCTGTGGCTTTTCTGCCATTCCAAAACGTCTTGAGTTGAAGCCATGAGCTCCAGTTTCTCCAGCTTGGCTTGCATTTAAAGGATCATCATTTCTGGTCCCAAGCTAGGAGGAAGAAATGTGTGGCATATTGTGCATTCTCCACCATCCAAGGAGGCCCTCCAAATATGCAGAGCTAAAATACTGTGCTCTGGTTCTGGGCTCTCCCAAGGAATCGTTACATTCTACACAAAGCCACTTCTCAGCTCCCCCATCCTGTCATGGGGTCCATAGTGAGATCTCCTGCATGCAGGCAACCAGGTAAAAGCCAGAGTTATGTCTGGGGCTCAAGTGACTGCTCCAAGCTTAGTGTGCAATGGGTTCTCAACATGTTTCACCACAGGGGGGAGTCCCTGGAAGTGTGTGGATGATTTCAAGAGTCAATGAGGTGTAATTAGCCTCACAGACAGAGGTTCACTTCCAAATCTACATACTATAGCATTGTGCATAGCTGGTGGTCATATGACAACTTCATATATGCCTCCATGCATCTGTATTGGAACTGAATGTATGTCTACAGTTATATTGCATTTGTTTACATTTTAAGTCATATAGGTTAAAGGTTAATTTTCTTAATTAATCTGCAGTCTTATCATTGCTTTAATACTTGTTGACTTTGATAACATTTCTTGTACTTGTTCGTGGACTCCATATTATTTGAAATGGACTACCCATATCATCATCATTATTTTCCTTTACGCTCCCTACAGAGCATTTAGCCAGCACTGCAGCTGGTCCTCTTGCAGGAAGCCTGCACCAAGCAGTCACATGCTCTTGCAGCACTGGTGGTTTCTGTGACAGTGTGTTTTACATGATGAGGTTGCCAGCCTCATGCAAAGCCTCACACTAATTACCTTGTATGACATGCCTGAGGGAGCAGTAATCTTATCCTCTCTTTGTCTCTTCAGAGACCCCCAGAAACTACAAGGAGTGCACATGATAAGGCACACAAGATCAAATGCCCATGTTTTTTTTTATTTCAGACACTTAACACCCAACAGCTTGTCTACATGGCTATCCAGATCATCAGAGGTGTTCAGTATTTACATAGGAAGAAACTGATTCACAAGGACTTGGCCACAAGGAATTGTATGTAAGTATTGAGACTGTGATGTATTCATAGACATAAGGAATTGTATGTAAGTATTGAGGATGTGTTCATAGATATAAGGAATTGTATGTAAGTATTGATGGTGTGTTCATAGACTTAAGGAATTGTATGTAAGTGTTGATTGTGTGTTCATAGACATAAGGAATTGTATGTAAGTATTGATGGTGTGTTCATAGACATAAGGAATTGTATGTAAGTGTTGATTGTGTGTTCATAGACATAAGGAATTGTATGTAAGTATTGATGGTGTGTTCATAGACATAAGGAATTGTATGTAAGTATTGATGGTGTGTTCATAGGCATAAGGAATTGTATGTAAGTATTGATGGTGTGTTCATAGACTTAAGGAATTGTATGTAAGTGTTGATTGTGTGTTCATAGACATAAGGAATTGTATGTAAGTATTGATGGTGTGTTCATAGACATAAGGAATTGTATGTAAGTATTGATGGTGTGTTCATAGACATAAGGAATTGTATGTAAGTGTTGATTGTGTGTTCATAGACATAAGGAATTGTATGTAAGTATTGATGGTGTGTTCATAGGCATAAGGAATTGTATGTAAGTATTGATGGTGTGTTCATAGACTTAAGGAATTGTATGTAAGTGTTGATTGTGTGTTCATAGACATAAGGAATTGTATGTAAGTATTGATGGTGTGTTCATAGACATAAGGAATTGTATGTAAGTATTGATGGTGTGTTCATAGACATAAGGAATTATATGTAAGTGTTGATTGTGTGTTCATAGACATAAGGAATTGTATGTAAGTATTGATGGTGTGTTCATAGACATAAGGAATTGTATGTAAGTGTTGATGGTGTGTTCATAGACTTAAGGAATTGTATGTAAGTGTTGATGGTGTGTTCATAGACATAAGGAATTGTATGTAAGTGTTGATGGTGTGTTCATAGACATAAGGAATTGTATGTAAGTATTGATGGTGTGTTCATAGACTTAAGGAATTGTATGTAAGTGTTGATGGTGTGTTCATAGACATAAGGAATTGTATGTAAGTATTGATGGTGTGTTCATAGACTTAAGGAATTGTATGTAAGTATTGAGGATGTGTTCATAGACATAAGGAATTGTATGTAAGTATTGAGGATGTGTTCATAGACTTAAGGAATTGTATGTAAGTGTTGATGGTGTGTTCATAGACTTAAGGAATTGTATGTAAGTGTTGATGGTGTGTTCATAGACATAAGGAATTGTATGTAAGTATTGATGGTGTGTTCATAGACTTAAGGAATTGTATGTAAGTATTGAGGATGTGTTCATAGACATAAGGAATTGTATGTAAGTGTTGATGGTGTGTTCATAGACATAAGGAATTGTATGTAAGTATTGATGGTGTGTTCATAGACATAAGGAATTGTATGTAAGTATTGATGGTGTGTTCATAGACATAAGGAATTGTATGTAAGTATTGAGGATGTGTTCATAGACTTAAGGAATTGTATGTAAGTATTGATGGTGTGTTCATAGACATAAGGAATTGTATGTAGGTATTGATGGTGTGTTCATAGACATAAGGAATTGTATGTAAGTATTGATAGTGTGTTCATAGACATAAGGAATTGTATGTAAGTATTGATGGTGTGTTCATAGACATAAGGAATTGTATGTAAGTATTGAGGATGTGTTCATAGACTTAAGGAATTGTATGTAAGTATTGATGGTGTGTTCATAGACATAAGGAATTGTATGTAAGTATTGAGGATGTGTTCATAGGCATTAAGCAATAGACAATACTAAAAAAATAGGTCACTCTTTGAAAACAGCACATGGTCATGAACAAATGAACAAACTTGAAAGGGCTGAGAATTTGACACACAGGCCCATCTGACATCTTGCCCTTTGTCTTTCAGCCTGTATCCTGGTACTCAGTCAAACTGTAAATTAATCTACATTTTTGCATGTATCATCAGTACTAAAGAAATCTAAACACATTCTCACATATATCAGTGCAATGTGGGGATAAATTATTTTCTTGTACACTTTTGTAGTTTAAAAACATCTTCGAGCCATGAACAATATTTTAAAGACATATATTTGCTCATACTCGTACACATCTTCCCATTCTAAACACATGACAATGTTACAGGCTTCTAAAATACAGTAACATATGGTTGTATTATCATATAATATTTCTACATGGAGATAATGAGAATTATTCACGTAGAAAAAAACGATTTTAACATAAAACAAGGGGAAGAGAAACATTAAAGGTTTACATATGAATTAGATGTGCACAGGGACAAGGCTGTTGAATGGTGGTAAATAGTCTGTGTTAATTCGGTCATGAAAGATGAACATAGCGGGGCTTACATGACAACAACCTCCAGCATGAGAACGGAGGCAGAGACAGCTTATAAGGTGGTTTTCTGAGACTTCATTAACAAGGGCGGTTATTGTGTCAGACTCACAGTCCATGCTTCGGAAGGTCCAAAGTTGATGGCTCTAGCACGAATGGAAAACCTCCATAGAACGCTCGAATCTTCAGGAACTGGTGTGGATCTACTGTCCTGGTCATATAGGGGTACGCGACAATGAAAGAGCTGATAGACTAGCTTCAAGAGCACCCATAGAAGGTGCATTGGATATGCATAAGGGAGAGATACTGAGGGCAATTAATGATCGCCTATTAGAGAATGACACTGCAATCGATGAAGCATCAAGGCTAAGATTGCTGGAATTTGGCATCAAACGTAAAACCAGCAGGGATGGACGAATGAGAGGATGCATCCAGCATGTATGCAACTAATGCGCAAAAGGAACAATTAGCATTCATACCTTTCAACATTTGCTGAGGGAGACTGAGCACCTATGGGTTTGCCCGGAGTGCCGTGATGCCGATTCTGATCAACAATAACTATATCAAAAGGAAAATGATAGAAATCCAGTTACTGTGTCATAAGCAAAATGATAAAACCCAGTATCTCTGTTATAAGCAAAATAATAGTAAACCAATGTCTGTGTGATAATTACAAAAACCCAGTGTCTCTGTTCTAAGTACAACCCAGTTTCTGTATTAAAAGAAAAATAATAGTAATCCAATCTTTGTTATTAGCAAAATGATAGTAATCCAGTTTCTGTGTTACAGTTTATAAGCAAAACATCCAAGTGTCTGGGATATAAACAAATTGATAGTAATCAGTTGTCTATGGTATATGCAGAATGAAAGTAATCCAGTATGTGTGTTACAAGCAAAACAATCAAGTATTTTATGTTATAAGCCAAACATAAAATAACCCCTAAGTTATTAAAAAATTGTGAAATAACCCATGTGGTATCAGCAGCATGTGAAATAACCCCAGTGTTATAAGCAAAATGTAAGATAACATTATAATTAAAACAACCCAATGTCTGTAATAATTAAAACAACCCATTTCTGTTATTATTAAAACAACCCAGTGTTTATTACAATTAAAATAACCCAGTGTCTGTCATAATTAAAATAACTCAGTGTCTGTTATAATTAAAGGAACCAGTGTCTGTTACAATAACTCAGTGTCTGTTATAATTAAAATAACTCAGTGTCTGTTATAATTAAAACAACCCAGTGTCTTTTATGACTAAAACAACCCATTGTCTGTTATAATTAAAATAACCTAGTGTCTGTTATAATTAAACCAGCCCAGTGCCTGTTATAATTAAACCAGTCCAGTGTCTGTTACAACTAAAATAACCCAGTGTCTGTTATAATTAAAATAATCCAGTGTCTGTTATAATTAAAATAACCTAGCATCTGTTATAATTAAAATAACTCAGTGTCTGTTATAATTAAAATAACCCAGTGTTTATTATAATTAAACCAGCCCAGTGTCTCTGTCACATAATTTGGTTTGCTCTCTTTTCCTCTCTATTTTTATTTTAGAGTCATTGTTTGCACTTCTTCTCCGTAATAATTTGTCTTGTTTGTTTACCTGACTATCCCTGCTGAGAAAGTAGACAGGTGATGCAATATTGACCGACAGTCATATTGGTAAAATTCTCGTATACCAGAAGTTGGGCGCCTGTTTCACACGGGAAAACAGCCAGCAAAGGTTGATTATCGCAGATAAGACTAGTGTGACGTCTTAGCCCAGATGGTAATAAGATGAATTTTTGTTTGCACAATGACGGGGCGATGATTATCAGTCGGACACACCTGAGCGGAAATGCTGTAATAAGCTTCCGGCAGAATTATTACAAAGATATTACTTGAGATAAAAGTAAGAAGTTATTTGTAATCACTGACAAGAATATTCGGAGGTTTCACATCCATATTTGGGAGACATGACCTTTTAAATAACATGCAGAATTTTCCTATGAGGAAATTTTTTTAATAGACGCCATCAAACAACACATGATTGTAACTATTGGCCGGCATTCGAGATGTAAACATAACAACATTTCTTATTGGAGCCTGGTCTAATAGTAAACAACAACGTGCGTGGGACGAAAGTTGCAATATAACCTGACACTTTAGTCGGTTAAAAACACTGTAAAATTCAACTTATCAAGAGACAACTAGACCAGCCAGAGTAAATAAAATCAGAATTCATTTATGGGACCGGACTCATTTGAGCCTCTTGAGGACTTAAAAGCCAAGGAAAACTCTACCATTATTAGCAAGGAAAACCGGAATCTAAGTAATCTGAAACACGGAGTCAAAGTGGGAGCTTATTATAAAGTAATAACTCCAGAACACGTGTAAGAGGCATCTTCAACAAGTTGCCTTAGCTATTTCTCTGAGCCAGCAGTCTGTCTGTGATCCCTGATGGACCGTACAATTTGGTGTAAGTTGTATATCTATAATTCTATGTTTTGCATTATTAACACGTGAAATAATATGTATATAGTGACATGTGAATATTAATATGTGAAAATTGCTAGTGGATGTCCAAGTCATACACAGCTGTCAACCTCAGCATATAGAATGATGATTTCATGAACCACCACTGCAAGGGCTGGTGACTGCCTTATGCGAGTTTCTTATAGAGAACTAAAAGCAGAGGTAGTCCCAAGTTCCATATGGAGCAATGAGAGAATGATGTACATACTTGTTATATTATTAACATTTTCAACCAGTGTAGATGTAAATGTAAACATATTCATTCTAAAAGTAATGAAAATTTTCAACCTTTTCAACCAGTGTAAAGGTAAATATAAATCTATTCAACCTAAATGTAATGAATGTTTTTCAGCTCAATGGGATTAATATTAATTCTCAGCGAGGGTAAAAGTTCTGAAGTAGATGGGATCGTGGAATGAAAAGAGGGGGGCACATGAGTGTGTGTCAGGAAAACGCAATACTCAAGAGGGTATTTGTTAAAGGTTTATTTGATGGAAGATACTGGTGGGGTCATCAATAAGATAAATGTTATTATTACTTTCGCTGATAAATGGTGATCAGCATAAGTCGGGCTTACGGATGGCCGACAGGTGTGTGACTATAGAAATATGACATACACGAATGTGTATAGGTTCTTTAAGTGTGTCTATGATAAGTCACTCACACCACAGCAACGTAGAAGTCAGGAAATGCTGTAAGACCTGGCAACGTTATACAGTTTATTGATGAGACGGTCACGTAGACATCATAGCAAGACAATTCACAGCATACTCATTAAGCAACATGTAAGTAAATCCATAACAATGGTTGCATAAACCACCACAGCAAATCATGGGCATTAAGCACAAAATATCCATCAGGAAACATGAATCAGCAAATAGGTGAATAGGCTGCAGGACATAGCAGCACATATTTCATCTCATAATAGTACAGCAAAAATATCATTCCAGTTCTCAATATGAATACAATGCATTAACAAGCCAACGAGATCCGTGGCTTTGAATAACAAGTTCCCTGGGAGAAAACAACATTCTCTTCAACACACTATCTAACTGCAAAAACAATCCATCACAGAATATGGAATAATGGCCTGTACAATCCGTGGCCTCATAATATCCTCAATAAAGTACATTCTACAATTATCAAATATTCCTTTCACCAAAAGAATATATGCTGGGACACACTAGCAAAAATGGTAAAGCGTCCATTTTCAAGCTCTGCCAGCCAAATACTGTCACAAAAAATCCGCTGCTTAAAACAGCTCAGTACCCAATTCATTCAAGCGCAAACTCGCAGCTTGAGATGTGAGCAGAATTCATCCGCCTTTCCCCCCAAAACTAATTCATAGTATGTTTGACAGTTTCTTTATCCTATTTTTTAAAAAGCAAACTAACAGCTAGTCAAAAGAGCTGTGTTCAAACAGTGTGTGTATAAAAATCTGACCTGTACATACGAGTCTTAAACACTTAACTCCCCTTAATTAAAATATGACTTAACAGACTACACCAATCCCCGGGGGAAAAAAAAAATGATATGATCATTTTTTTTTTTTTTGGAAAAAATTACATCGAACAAAAAAAAATTGAGGTCGATGCAATCATAATATCTACACCTAAGGATTACCCTATGTTAAGTCGTGTTACCAAAAAAGAACAAAAGAGGGATGGAAGTAAATGTAAAGTAAAAGAAAATGAAGTATAGAAAGATAATGAGATAAGGATACGAAGATCAACAAATTCAAAGAAATATGAAGTATACCAAGTATATACTAGCTATGCCATCATAAATGAAAAGTGAAAAGAGCAGATGAAGTACAAGAAGAATGAGCAGACAATGATATATCATGGTAAACAATAAGTTACACAATGCATATTTATACCAAAAGACACATAACTAGTTACCATTTTTTTTTAAATAACATAATGTGCATGATAACCAAGTTAATAAACTTATAAAGTACCAATGATGAACTCATTATAGACATTAATTAACAATATCGCTATGCGTAGTTACCCCTAGCGTACAATCAAGCGCTGGGCAAAGAAAAAATACATCACAACCTCAGAAAAAACATTTTTTAATGTACTAATATCGCTATACACAGTTACCCCTAGCGCACAATCAAGCGCTGGGCAAAGAAAAAACCATACAATGTCAGAAAAAACACCTTTTCTAGCGCACAATCAAGCGCTGGGTAAAGAAAAAAATACATCACAATGTCAGAAAAAATACTTTTTTTCTTGTCCTCATTTTTTTCCAAAAAAGAAAATGTACAATACCGAAATGTAATGATAAGTTAAATAGAAATAGTATCATCATTACAATTGTCACATGCTCAACGTTTATCAAAACACAATATCATAAGAACAACATGGTAATGAAATGGTGCATTATCAGAACACAGTCATATATTTAAAAAAATATGGTAATGAAACGGTGCATAAAGATGAACCTACATACTATCTTAAAGAAGTTATGCCATATCCTAATACAATACTATATAATGTACTATACTATACTAATATACAATACTATCTACTATCTCCAGCCTCTAATTTCTGTTTTTCAGCCTCTAATTTCTGTTTTTCCATTTCCATTTGCTGTTGAATTTTTCTATCTTCAGCCTCTAATTTCTGTTTTTCAGCCTCTAATTTCTGTTTTTCCATTTCCAACTGAAGTTTTCTCTCTTCTGCCTGCATTTTCTGTTTTTTTTCTTCTGACTTCTGCGCCTTGGCATATTCGACAAGTGCGAATTCTTTTACTTGCTCAGTAGTCATACCAAGGGATTTCCCTTGTGTAATGAAATAATCCAAACTAGACATTCTGCTGTATTTTACAAGATATGTAAGTAATGTAAATATCCAGGAGACACTCACTCTATCCCAACTTCATGGGTGACAAGGCCTTGCTTAAGACCTTGTACAATTACCTTTTCAACTATAAATAATGTTATTAATTACCTATATATATATATATATATATATATATATATATATATATATATATATATATATATATATATATATATATATATATATATATATATATATATATATATATATATATATATATATGCATTATAATATTGACAGTGCATGACAAAATAGATAGTACAAACAAGAGTGACAAAGACAAGATATAAAGCACAAATGACCACGTTCGCAGAATCAACTAAACCAGAAAGGAAAACCAAAGAAAAAATATTGCAAAGAATGCAATGACACTGCGAAAAGTAAGACAGTACAAGCAACAACACAGTGTATAAACGAAAAATTGTATAGAAATCAAAGATAGTAAGGGGAGGAAGACACTCACAAACAAATTAATAATAAAAAAAAAACTAAGGTACAGAGAAAAATATAATGACAACAACACTGAAACGTTTCACCACACCTAAACAATTACTGTCGTGAGGGACAAGTAACGGTCTGAACCTCGGCAAGGTTTTTAGCCTTGAACCAGAATTACCGCTCAATTGTTGAAACTCACAATCTCGACCCTATAGAACGCTCATGAAGGCCCTGTGTGAACTGGGATATTCCCTTCATAAGTCACCGCTCCAACCGCCCACATAAACATGAAACATATAATATAGAACACGTGAAAGAATAAATAGATTATGCTCTGAGGAAGGCTCAATGTTACACCGAACAGTGGTACAGTTTACAATACAAACAAACCACTTATCTTCAAAAGGAAAAAATCCCAGCCTCCGCAGCAACAACAATGATGTAAATCAGGTATCACACAGTCTGAATAAATCCAGTGGTGATCAGTACTGGAACTCCAAAGTGATAGCGGCTTTCGAATGAAATTCCTGACATCGGGTGCTGAAATCCTAAGTTGGCGCACGAGAAGAAAGACTGGAATTCTGACTTCTTGACTTGAATAACTTGTGCATAAAAGTCAGTACTGACAACACTGTAAATCCAGCTGAATTGACATCACAGTAAACTTCTGGACTATTTATACCCCGAATCACTGGAGACCACTTCTGTTAAAGGTTTATTTGATGGAAGATACTGGTGGGGTCATCAATAAGATAAATGTTATTATTACTTTCGCTGATAAATGGCGATCAGCATAAGTCGGGCTTACGGATTGCCGACAGGTGTGTGACTATAGAAATATGACATACGCGAATGTGTATAGGTTCTTTAAGTGTGTCTATGATAAGTCACTCACACCACAGCAACGTAGAAGTCAGGAAATGTTGTAAGACCTGGCAACGTTATACAGTTTATTGACGAGACGGTCACGTAGACATCATAGCAAGACAATTCACAGCATACTCATGAAGCAGCATGTAAGTAAATCCATAACAATGGTTGCATAAACCACCACAGCAAATCATGGGCATTAAGCACAAAATATCCATCAGGAAACATGAATCAGCAAATAGGTGAATAGGCTGCAGGACATAGCAGCACATATTTCATCTCATAATAGTACAGCAAAAATATCATTCCAGTTCTCAATATGAATACAATGCATTAACAAGCCAACGAGATCCGTGGCTTTGAATAACAAGTTCCCTGGGAGAAAACAACATTCTCTTCAACACACTATCTAACTGCAAAAACAATCCATCACAGAATATGGAATAATGGCCTGTACAATCCGTGGCCTCATAATATCCTCAATAAAGTACATTCTACAATTATCAAATATTCCTTTCACCAAAAGAATATATGCTGGGACACACTAGCAAAAATGGTAAAGCGTCCATTTTCAAGCTCTGCCAGCCAAATTTGTTATTTGTATATATATATATATATATATATATATATATATATATATATATATATATATATATATATATATATATATATATATATATATATATATATATATATATATATATATATATATATATATATATATATATATATATACACAAATCTAAAGTTGATTTAATCATTTTGAATGTATTACATCTGTATGTCTCAGACAATTTCTTAAATACACTTAAACAGAGCTATACAATAATAAAAAGAGAAATTTCGCTGAATTAACTCAGCTGGGGGCTTGAACGAGCTAAGGATTTATAAGATAACCCTATCTGATAAGGTTGATAATGTTGGATTTTTATTCCCGTTAATGATATCCACCAAAAGATAGATATAAGTGGATGGAAGCAGACATCATCATCATCATCAGTTGATAAGATCTCTATGGTGTTGTTTGCTCCACTGTAGTGTATGGAATGTCAACTTGACCTACGCAGTGGTGTGTAGACATGGATTGAGTGTACAATGTGCGAATGATGATAAGGGTTCGTGTTGTTGACAAATGTTCTTTTCTCACACTCATGTATGACTGGAAGTCATCGACACCAACGACTGTGTACCTTTTCTAAAGTTTAATTGGACGTACACACTCGACAGCACAGATAGTGACAAATCACAGGTTGGCATAATACATCATAGTACAGTGGATAAATGGTCTTGCAATGTTATGTTACATGGGCACTCATGTAGATTAATATTATAATGGACTGTCAGTAGCTGTAGCAGTGATCTCTGGACTAAACAAGCGATAATACGGGCATCCCCTTTCTCTTCTTGAAAGTCGCTACATGTTTTGGTTCCAAGATGGCTTCACTCGTGAACTGTCACTCACGTTTGGATGCAGATAATGAATCTGTCCTAAAGTTAGTCATTCATAAAACATTGCATTGCTCTGTAGATTTGATCATGAACAATTGACTGCATTCTACAGAATATAGTGCTGCTAGGAATCGAAGTCGTTTTCATCGAGTCAAATATATTCTCTTAGACATTCAAATCGTAACTATCGAAAATGGTGGCTTCGATCGAGAGTTCATAAGAGTGTCTTTGATTACCTTGGTAGAGGAAATATGAAACTGCCATTCCTTGGCAATATGAATAAACACTGGGGTAAAGCATACACGATAGGTCTAGACGACTATCACTTTCCCCACAAATACTGAGATCACTTTTTCCCGGCGACAGGCCGACATAGGAAACACACAGTCCCTATCAGGACGAAGCCAAATCACACCACACTCTAGCGACACATCCGCCGAATAGCCTTTGACCTCTCTAGAGACAACAGAACATATAGTTCGACTTAGATATGTAAAGATATACAGATATAAGACAGACTCGTCCTACTCAGACAAACAATACACATAAATTCAGGCCATAGATATTCTGAAGCAAGAACAATCTATTATTACCCAAACAACGAATAAATCGCAGTAAAATGGATTTATCCGCGGAGTTTGATCGAAGAGATGGCACAACTTTCAAGGGAAGTAACTCAATAATGACTTTCCCTTAAGCACTAAAAAATTACCTATGTATAATATTGTAAGATATCAAAGACTGCACGTAACAGTCTTACCACACCTCCCGGGAAAAAAAAAAATGGAACATTTTTTTTTTTTGAAATACATCTAGGAGCAACGTACAATAGGCTCACAACGCATGAATAATGCGCAGATGAAAATATCAGGAATACCTATAATGCCTAATATGAGGCTAAGTCGACTTATGGAGCGACTGGTGAGAATGTGTCTCATAAACTGAGAGAAATTATTTCTCTACAAGTATATTTTTCCAGGAAGGTGTCATCAAAGTATAATACAATTCTGGCAATTACACAATGCCTAAAAAATTCATATCATCATTTCGTATTAGATATCTTAAATTTATGATTTATGAAGAAAAAATCATCAAAGCACAGCGGTGAATAAACATCCATGAACCGCTATGTAGTGATACAATCATTATATTATTAAATTACAAATGTGTATCTATCATGATATAGAAAGGAACTACTATAGAACTAGACATATCAAGAAGTCTAAGCCCTAATAGTTATGTGGAATCATGTGGGCATCTTGACAGAATGTCTGCCATCACATTATCTGATCCACGAATAGCTCGCACAGAGAAATGAAAAGGTTGAAGAGCAATTGCATATCGAGTAGACCTCGAGCTCTTCAAATTCTTACTCTGTATAGCAGTAAGAGCTTTTTGGTCGGTTTCTACTATGAAATGTGCGCCTAGAAGGAATCTCTGTAGTTTGAGGATCGACCAAACCATAGCTAATAGCTCACGGTCTAAAACCGAATAATTCCTTTCTGCCGCATTAAGTTTTCTGGAAATATACATTACAGGATGCAGAGTTCCAGAGTACTCTTGCATTAGTGCCGCTCCAATCCCAGTGGATGAAGCGTCACTACGAAGAACGAATGTCTTATCTTTAGTGGGTAGCACTAAAATAGGTGGTGTTGAAAACAATGTTTTAATCTTATCCAGAGAGCATTGGCATTCCTGAGACCAGTGGACCACATTAGGCGAACCTTTCTTTAGAAGTGTTGAGAGAGGTGCCATGATAGAGGATAGATTCTGAATGAATCTGCCATAAAATTGAATAAGACCTAACAGACTTCTCACCTGTTTTTTTAGTCTTAGGGATTGAGATGTTAAGTATCTTACTAGTATTATGGTCCTCTGTCTTTAGGAAACCATGACCAACTCGGTGGCCTAGGAAAGAAATTTCGCTAAAACCAATATAGGCTTTAGAGGGTTTCGCTGTCAGGTTGTGCTCACGCAAAGTAGACAGCAATTCATCTAACCCTGAATAGTGATCTTCCCAAGTATCGCTGAAAAGACAGATGTCGTCTAGATATGCAATGACATCTGACCGATAAGATAGGATTCGGCGCATCATGCGTACGAACGTAGCTGGTGCGTTCATAAGACCGAAAGGCATAAAATTCCATTGGAACAAACCTCTAGGTGTTGAAAAAGCCGTGAGAGGTTTGGCGCGTTCAGATAAAGGAACTTGCCAATATCCTTTAGACAAATCAAGTTTAGTGAAAAAATGAGATTTGGAGAGTCGAGTAAGTAGCTCTTCCAGTAAAGGCATAGGTTCGGCATCGAACTTCGTTACTTGATTCAATTTTCGATAGTCAACGCAAAGACGTATGTTATTGTCTTTTTTACGCACAATAACCATCGGCGAAGAATATGCAGAGGTGGATGGTTCGATTATTTTCAAATCTATCATCTCATCCAACTCTTTCTCGACCTGTGCTTGAAAATGTATAGGTATAGGATAAGGTCTAACCCTAATAGGAGTATGGTCAGTTAGAACAATGTCATGTTGAATGACATTCGTTTGTCCAGGGATGTCAGTGAGTACATCCTGAAATGTTTGCAACATAGTTGAAACTTGTCGCTGTTCTCCTAGAGACAAATCAGGAGAGACAGTAACGTTCTTCCATGATTCACTGGAATGAAGTGGGATCATTGGAAGAGGAAGATTTACATCTGAAAAACTTGTTTCCTCATCCTGTATCACGGACAGTGATGAGTAATGACCATGTTGTACTGGAGAATTGTCCGTTGCTTGGAAAATGGGTTGCAAATAATCCGGACGTTCATGGAATTCAGTAAGCATATTGATGTGGAAGGTTTTATGCTTCCCATCAATATCGACAATATAGTCGACATCGGAAATTTTCGATATTATATCGTACGGACCTTTCCAAGAAATAAGTAATCTGTTTTCCCTACAAGGTAGTAATACAAATGCTTTGTCACCAGGACAAAGTTGTCGTAAGTGTGGTGAAGTGGGATGTTATAAATATTTATAGGGGACTTAGTGTACTGACTGAGATCAGCTGTGAAGGTATCTATATCTATTAAGAGTAGTGTATTATAGATAACCTTACTTGCTACCACATATCTATATATCTCAGTCAGAATGATTCTGGAATAGTGTGATGCTACGTTATGTGTCTAGGGTATGAGTATGGTGAAGTGTAAGTCACAACAACAGACAGATAAACAATTTAATTTAATCCACTACTCTTAACAACACTGTGACACTCACATACATATAACACTCTATGAGAATATCTTAAGAAGTCACTCGTAACGTTTCAAATAACAATATGTATTCAGTGCTGTTAATAATGTATTTGTGTCCTGATTCAAATACAAAGGAACCAGGAATCACAATCAATTTTAATTACAAGTATATGTACAGACTGTATTTAATATGAATATTGTAGTGACATATATTATTACAAATGTTCTATGTGTGTCAGTTGTGTAGTAGTAAAATGAGGTAATACTGGTTTTGTTTTGTTCAAGCTCTGTTGGTATTTGTCATCATGACTTCAATAGTTTGGCTTTAGGGACCAGTATTGGAGAGGTTCACAGTTCCTGATTTTAAGACAAGTAAATTCCCCTCTTAATGTTAATTTTATAAAGTCAGTTCAAGATGAGGGGACATAATGTTGAGCTCAGCTGGCCAAGTTAGCTTATCTGGCGTGATGGCGGCAGGAAAGGACTCCTCTGCTCGAATTCTCCTCTGGGCTCTGGAGACACCTCACTGATAGCTAAAAGGACCAAGGAGTATGCTGTCCGACACTGGATTCAGCAAAGCTCTGACCAGGTGCTGCTCAGTACCATCAAGACCACTGTCCCACAATTCATACGAATAAACACAGATACGTTGATTAGCAATGAATTCTGGCACAAACTGGCACAAATTCCCATCTGCTTATCTTCCAGGCTTTTATTTAGCCAAATATAGCTGGCTTCAACGCACTGATGCTTTATCAATCTTATTTAAACAAGTGGTTTCGAACTAACGCTCCCAAGTGTGTATATCAGCGAGTCTGACCAATGAGCCCCGTTTCGACAAGTGTTTGAAAAAATGTTACCTTTCCCCGTTTCCCCTAACAACCAAGATAGTATTTATAGCCCGACCAATCGTGGTTAGGCTTTCATTTGTTGCGCTCCAATCAATTTGGAGTTTACATGGTAGGCTATTTCTGTAACGTAAATTTTTTTCAAACACGTTATAAAAAAAATCTTATGAGCAGAAATGATTTTATGCTGTCAGGCACCCCCAATATTTTATTCTGGGTATAATTTATTAATTCCTGGACTATTTGCGTAACGTTTTACATATTATTTGTCAGCAAGCCCTAAGGAACCCAAAAATACAAATTTAAAGGAGCTACGTGGCTGCATTCAAAATATGCAATTTCTTCTACCTCCTGTTTCGAAGATGTGCTGTCTGGGTACTGTTATGTTTTCAACCGTAAACCCATCTAATGTTATCTTTTCTAATAAGAGTTTTTTATGATTTATAAACCTAACTCTGGGAAAGGGTAGTGTATTTTATCACTGTCCGTCTGAAAAAAAATTAGTGCATGTAGACTTACACGCGTGATGGCAGCATTTGTGTATCGCGCGACGCCTGTTGCATGCGTTCCTGATTTTCAGCCCTCCCCTCTCTCTTTATCCTTTTGTCCATCTGTTCGTTCGTTTTGGTAACGTAATATAATTAATGTTAGGATTAATTTAGGTCATTACGCAGGGCCTCTCAATGCTTTTCCAAGAAATACAGCACACGTTTCATTGAAGAAAGCGGGTAATAATACAGTAAGCTTTTATATCAACGTGAAAGCATTACAATTTGCAGACGTAGCAGAAAACAAGGGGGATTTCGAGTACATTCTTTGTGACAGCACTGTTATTTTTCCATTGCTCTTTTCTTTATTAATTTTATTTGTTAGGCTTCATATTTACCTAATAATTTATATATGTGGATTAGAATATTTCATGACACCTCCCCTCTTAAAACAGACATTATATGTCAGTCCTTTATTCTATATACACATAGAGAAATTTATTATTATTGCTGGTGTTTACGGTGATTCTCATCACACGGATGGCGGCTTAAAAAATCCGCTCCCAAATTGGTTTTTCCAGATATATACTCAATGCTAAAATTATATGGAGCCAGAAGCAAAGACCATCGGAGTAACGTAGAGTTCTCATGCTTAGCCTGTGCTAAAAACGATAAAGGTTTGTGATCTGTTTGCAACTTAAATGCCTTCCCATATAGATAAATATTGAATTTCTTTATCGCCCATATTACTGCAAGACATTCTTTTTCGCTAGTTGAGTAGTTGATTTCAGCTTTATTCAACTTTCTGCTAGCATATGCCACTGGGCTTAATTCCCCATCCAAGGCATCTGATTTCTGTAGTAGAGTTGCACCTAACCCAATATTACTTGCATCCGTCCTTACAATGAATTCTTGACTTAAGTCAGGTAATTTCAAAATGGGTTTACTTGTGAGCTTTTCCTTCAATTCTTGGTAAGTCATTTCACATTGTGGTGTCCATGTAATGCGATCTGGATGTCCTTTACGTGTCAATTCCGTTAAAGGTGCACATATGGAATTAAAGTTTTTGATATACTTCTGGTAGAAACCACATAATGAGACAAAGGATCTCACGTCCTTCTTGGTTTGTGGTCTCGGGGCTTTCTGTAGTTTCTCTAAATTCTTTGGGTCAGGGGTCATGTTTCCCTGATAAACTGTGTGTCCCAAACATTCCAATTCTTTACATCCAACGCAACATTTGGTTGGTCGGGCTGTTAAATTTGCCTCCCTAAGTCGATCAAACAGCATGTTCAGAGAGTCAATGTGTTCCTCAAATGTTTCTGTTGCTATAAGGATATCATCCATAAAATTTGTTATACAGGGATTATTCAGAGGATCCAATAATTTTCTCATCATTCTAGAGAAGACACTAGGCGCATTCTTCAATCCAAATGGCAATCTATTAAACTCATAGTGTCCTTCTGAGGTACTAAAAGCTAGGTATGGTCTAACCTCAGGCTTTACTGGATCTGATAGTATCCTTTACTCAGATCCACTTTTGAGAAATATTTAGCTTTATTTAGCCTGGCAAACAGCTGATTTGTATCCGGCAATGGATCCACCTGTCCTTCTGTAATAGCATTCAGTCTCCTGTAATCTATACAGAGTCTATGTTCTCCAGAGGGCTTCCTTAAGAGTACAACACCGGAAACTATACGAAGACTCACTGTGCGAAATAATTCCTTCCTTCAACAGATAGTCTATCTCTTCCTTCAAAGCTTTCTCCTTAGCAAACGGAATCGAATATGGTTTCATACAGACAGGTGTGGGGTCTATCAGTTTCATATCATATTCCAATAGGTTTGCATGCCCTGGTCGGTCTGTTAACACCTCTGCATGATTATTTAGAACCTGTTGCACTCTCTCTTTCTGAGTTTTCGTTAAATGTGTACTGATTTTCACCTGTGCTGCTGTCTCACAGGGGTGTAATGGATATTCAAATGATGAAAGTGGTTCCTTTTTCATCTCCATGGCGATGTAGAAGGTCAACAAGTGTGTCTCTTCCTGATGTTCTCTTTCCAAATATTTCTTCAGGAGATTCACATGATAGATTTTTTCTTTCCCCTTCTTATCTATCTTATAATTTGTTCTAGACACCTTCTCTAAAACTGTATATGGACCCTGCCATCCAATTTGTAACTTATTCTGACTCCCAGGCAAAAGAAGCAGTACTTTCTCTCCCACAGCCAAATTTCTGTCTTTCGCCTTCCTGTTATAATAGGCAGCATGTTTCTTCCTGGCTTGTTTCAAATTTTCATTGGCAAGTTTCCAGCCAGTTTTCAACCGAGTGGTCAGCTCATTCACATATTGGTATGAAGATGTAATGTTTTCCTCTGCCTTTTCATCAGTCCACGTTCTTAACAAAGCTACATATGGACCTTTAATTGTGTAGACCTATTTGTCCATGCACCGGTATGGTCTCTTCCACTCGAAGCTTTATAGTGATGATTTTTCCTCCCAGAATTATCATTCACAAAACGACCGCTACCAATTTTTCTTTTGGGGCTTTCTCCCCACTTAAAATTCTTGATGAGAGATTTCCTCCCTACATCCTCTTCCTCCAGTTTGTTTAAGTCCGATTGAGGGATTTTCGGCTTATCCTGGGGTAAGACATCTTTTTGCACTCTCCGCATAGTGGCCATTGTAAAACAGTTAAGTGAAGCTTGTCCGTGAAAAGGGGCTTCCCATTCCATTTGGTCCACTTTATCAAATCTATTTTCCTTTTATTGTTAGGCCTGATTTTGCCCCATGGCGTGTCCAGGTCCTGATCCATGTTCCCACTTGTGGGTGTTCCCTCATGTGCTATGCTACACCTTTCTACAAAATTCTCAATGTCCCATCTTGCTTTGGGCCAATAATAATTGTGAGCCACCTTTTGAATGATGGTACCTATTTTCTCATGGTCCCCATCTGGTTTCACATGTAGGCTCCTTATTAAGTCTGCCCTATATCTTTTTGGAAGAACCAGCTGTCCGTGACCATTGGATCTAGCTCCAGTCTTCCTATACATCAACTTGTTTTTCATGTAAAAATCTCCCTTGCCTGGAGTAGTATGACAAGTTGACAATTTTCTGAAACAAGGCTTGAGTGTTTTATCCCCAGCCTGTGCCTTCCTCATCTCTTCTGGAGTGGTATCTAACATAATATCCTCCTCCTGTCTTGAGGTCGACCTGACCTGAAGGGTTGCCATATACACAGGTTTCCTTCTGCAACGGTCAGTGTCATGATTGTCCATCTGACAATTCTTACACCACCTTTTTCCTTGGTTGAAAGATTTTCTTTCATTATATTTCCTTTCATCGAATTGTGGGAATTTATTTTTATTTTCATACCGTGGCCTATCAAATTGGTGCTTACCTTTATTTTGATCCCTAGGATCAAATTTATTAAAGTTCTGTGGTGCCCTAAAGTTATCCACCTGTTTCTTTTTATTACCTGTTACCTCTGCTTGAGCTGCTTGATACCTTTCAGCAACATTTAGCAACTCATCCAGCCTCTCTGCACCTTGTTCCATGAGAAACTTTCTCAGGTCTGGAGCCATGGACTCTCTTAGTTGCTCTATAAGGACCATTTCCTTAAGATCTTGGGTTTTCCCCAGAGAAGTCCATTTCTCCAAGTATGTCCCTATTCGTGCAGAGAACTGGTGATAGGTTTCACCTGACAGTAGTTTAGCATTCCTAAATTTTTTCCTATAAAATTCTGCATTCTTTTCATATCTTAACAAAAGAGCCTGCTTTAGCATGTCATAATTTTCCTGATCACCTCTGCTCATTTTTGCAAAAACTTCATAAGCTGCCCCACGAAGTCCCTGAGATAACTTTAAGCTCCACCTTTCTCTCTCTAACCCATACGTGGTAGCTAATAGTTCATACCTATTTAGGTAGCTCTCAATATCATCGTCTTTCTCAACAAAATGATCTAAATGAAAATTCATAGCTGAGGTTGAGGCTCCCTGAGTAACCGTAGCATCAGAGGCAAAGGGACTGGCACCATTTTCAGGAGCATGGCCTTGAAACTCAAACTCCCTTAGTCGTAATTCATGTTCCCTTTGTAATCTTTTATCTTCTGCTTCCCTTTCTGCAGCTAATCTCCTCTCTTCCCTTTCTGCAGCTAATCTTTTGTCTTCTCTTTCTGCCTCCAATTTCTTAGCCTCAGCTTCAAACTGTAACTTCTTAATTTCCCTTTCAGCCTCTAACCTTCTTTCGGCTTCTTTTTCTAATCTTCTTTCTTCACGTTCAATAAATTTGTCACATTCCGTCGTGACATAGGCAACCATAACTTGCCCATCTAATCCTAACTCTTTTGCAGTCTGAACCGCAGCAGATCGAAATTTGGCCAGGTCCGCCATTGTCTATCAGGTAACTTAATACAATGTCTAACTAACAATTCAATCTCTAATGGACAACACAGGCACCGTGAGCTCAACCTTATTTAATTCCACCCAAGGATACCTTTTAATTCTTATATTCCCTGAAGTGAATTACCCCCAATATTTTTAATAGTTAAAGATTCAAAATCCCAAGAGCGAGACCCCAATATATGTGGTGAAGTGGGATGTTATAAATATTTATAGGGAACTTAGTGTACTGACTGAGATCAGCTGTGAAGGTATCTATATCTATTAAGAGTAGTGTATTATAGATAACCTTACTTGCTACCACATATCTCTATATCTCAGTCAGAATTATTCTGGAATAGTGTGATGCTACGTTATGTGTCTAGGGTATGAGTATGATGAAGTGTAAGTCACAACAACAGACAGATAAACAATTTAATTTAATCCACTACTCTTAACAACACTGTGACACTCACATACATATAACACTCTATGAGAATATCTTAAAGAAGTCACTCGTAACTTTTCAAATAACAATATGTATTCATTACTGGCATGAATGAATATGTGTCCTGATTCAACTACAAGGGAACCAGGAATCACAATCAATTTAAATTACAAGTTATGTACAGAATGTATTTAATATGAATATTGTAGTGACATATATTATTACAAATGTTCTATGTGTGTCAGTTGTGTAGTAGTAAAATGAGGTAATACTGGTTTTGTTTTGTTCAAGCTCTGTTGGTATTTGTCATCATGACTTCAATAGTTTGTCTTTAGGGACTAGTATTGGAGATGTTCACAGTTCCTGATTTTAAGACAAGTAAATTCCCCTCTTAATGTTAATTTTTAAAAGTCAGTTCAAGATGAGGGGACATAATGTTGAGCTCAGCTGGCCAAGTTAGCTTATCTGGCGTGATGGCGGCAGGAAAGGACTCCTCTGCTCGAATTCTCCTCTGGGCTCTGGAGACACCTCACTGATAGCTAAAAGGACCAAGGAGTATGCTGTCCGACACTGGATTCAGCAAAGCTCTGACCAGGTGCTGCTCAGTACCATCAAGACCACTGTCCCACAATTCATACGAATAAACACAGATACGTTGATTAGCAATGAATTCTGGCACAAACTGGCACAAATTCCCATCTGCTTATCTTCCAGGCTTTTATTTAGCCAAATATAAGCTGGCTTCAACGCACTGATGCTTTATCAATCTTATTTAAACAAGTGGTTTCGAACTAACGCTCCCAAGTGTGTATATCAGCGAGTCTGACCAATGAGCCCCGTTTCGACAAGTGTTTGAAAAAATGTTACCTTTCCCCGTTTCCCCTAACAACCAAGATAGTATTTATAGCCCGACCAATCGTGGTTAGGCTTTCATTTGTTGCGCTCCAATCAATTTGGAGTTTACATGGTAGGCTATTTCTGTAACGTAAATTTTTTTCAAACACGTTAGAAAAAAAATCTTATGAGCAGAAATGATTTTATGCTGTCAGGCAACCCCAATATTTTATTCTGGGTATAATTTATTAATTCCTGGACTATTTGCGTAACGTTTTACATATTATTTGTCAGCAAGCCCTAAGGAACCCAAAAATACAAATTTAAAGGAGCTACGTGGCTGCATTCAAAATATGCAATTTCTTCTACCTCCTGTTTCGAAGATGTGCTGTCTGGGTACTGTTATGTTTTCAACCGTAACCCATCTAATGTTATCTTTTCTAATAAGAGTTTTTTTTGATTTATAAACCTAACTCTGGGAAAGGGTAGTGTATTTTATCACTGTCCGTCTGAAAAAAAATTAGTGCATGTAGACTTACACGCGTGATGGCAGCATTTGTGTATCGCGCGAAGCGGGTTGCATGCGTTCCTGATTTTCAGCCCTCCCCTCTCTCTTTATCCTTTTGTCCATCTGTTCGTTCGTTTTGGTAACGTAATATAATTAATGTTAGGATTAATTTAGGTCATTACGCAGGGCCTCTCAATGCTTTTCCAAGAAATACAGCACACGTTTCATTGAAGAAAGCGGGTAATAATACAGTAAGCTTTTATATCAACGTGAAAGCGTTACAATTTGCAGACGAAGCAGAAAACAAGGGGGGATTTCGAGTACATTCTTTGTGACAGCACTGTTATATTTTCGTATTGAACTCTTTCATTTATTAATTTTTATTTTTGCTTAGGCTCTCATATCTCTACTCTAATAATTTTATCCCATGTTCGGATTAGAAGTTTCTGGTGAACAGTAAGCATCTCTTCTTATTGGCAAATTGCCTTGCCTTCTGTTTCGCAAATTCAGAAGAAGAAGTTGCTAATTTGCATGCTTCGATAATTTTTTGTCTCAACGACATAGGGCCACGCGGAAGCGCGCCAAAGACGAGTTCAAAGGGAGAAAATCCCGTATGTTCATTGGGTACCTCTCTGTAAGCGAAGAGGGCCGCAGGTAAAACTCTGTCCCAGTCTTGAGGATGATCCTCAGTTATCTTCCCCAGTAAGTTTTTAAGTGTTCTATTAAGGCGTTCGACCATACCATTAGACATTGGATGGTAGATACTACTTAAAGATCTATCTATCTGCAGGGTAGACATTACTTGAGACATGGTATCTGATATTAGTTGGGTGCCATGGTCTGACAATATCTCTCCGGGGAACCCCAGACGAGAAAATATAAGCCAAAGAGCATCTGCAATATCAGCAGTAGTAATGCTCTTCAGAGGAATAGCCTCTGGCCAACGTGTGCACATATCAACACACGTCAAGATAAACTGATGTCCTCTGGCAGACTTGATCTTAAATGGACCAATAATGTCTATGGCCATTTTTTGAAACGGCCGAATAGGAATGTCCGCCGCCTGAATGGGTGCAGCATGCCGTGGACCTTTGGATTTAACTTCCTGACATACTTTACAAGATCGACAATAAATACGTATGTCCTTGTTTACCAATGGCCAAAAGAAAGCCGCAAGGACTCTTGACTTAGTACGGGAAAAACCCATGTGTCCAGCACACTGAGAGTCGTGAGCGTGCTGCAAAATTTTAACTCTCAAATTCTTGGGAACCAGGATTTGAGAATGACTTGACGTAATGGAGTCTTGAACCATACGTACAAGTACGCCATTCTTCTTTGTAATCCACGATTTACGACTTGTGTCCTTATTCGGATCACCTTTAGTTGCAAGAATGAAGAATTTCTTCAGAGTGGGATCATCTTCTTGCTGTTTTATAAACGAGTCACGAGAAATTACCAAGGGATTATCTTGGTTATGCACTTCATTATCTTCAATAGATGAAGTTTGAGGCACATTAAGAGCCTGAGCTCTAGTGACTACAGCGTTAGCAATCTGCATGTTTTGCCTTTCCCACGTGGAAATTTGTTGCGGAGTGCATTCCTTGACTCCATGAATGCGACCGATGATGAGGTCAGCGATCGGATTCGGAAGAAGACATGCGTGTACATCTCCCGTAAAGAAAGGAGTAGCAATCCTAATGATAGCAGTAGAGTATTTCTCTAATGTGCCGCCAAATGTTACACATTTGACTACTTGTCCAGTGGCACGGGAAGGATCTACGAGTGACTGCCTAACACCAATTGTGGTGCATCCAGAATCAAATAGCACAGAGACTGGATTGTTATTCACTAAACCCTTATGTAAGACAAGAGAACCTCTTCCATCATGCGCGACTGATGCCGGAAGAGCAGGAAGAGGATGGCCACAGCTTAAAGTAGACACTGTGGTTGGCTCAAATAACGTTTTGCATTGGGGGCACTGAGATGCTCTCCCAAAATCAAAAGCGGCACATGCCATATTACTAGCATCATTATTATCTTTACTCTGTTTATAGGCTTCATGGGACTCTTGTTGTACAGAGTTTGCCTGAAAATGTGGTTTATGTCTTTTGTTTTGAGATCTACCTCGGTTATTATCACCTCTGTAGTTATTGTTACCTCTATTGTAACCCCTATTTGGGTTTGAGTCATAGTTCCCTTGGTTACCATTATCATATTCATTATAATGAGTATCTCTGTAATTATGATCTTGTTGACTCCAAGACGGATAACCCTGATAGTTTCTATAATTACTTCCTCTACGGAAATTCCTATAATTATGACCACCCCTGTGTCGAGAGCTATCAGGTCGTCTCCAGTTCTTTGAAGAAGAACCCTGAAATGATTGGTTACCTTGGTTTTGATAACTATTATGGTTACCTTTTTTATCAAATCTGTTTTGAGGTCCCTGAAATCTGTGTGAATAATTGGGATTGTATGGTGTTGCTGAAGCAACTGGCATACTCTCCTTAATCTTAGTGTTGCCAAAAGTCACGTCGGGGTGTGCAGTGACATATTGGGAACAATATTCTTCCATTTCTTTTAGAGATTTGGGTTTACGCTCATGTATAAATTCAAGGAAAGGTTTGTTCACACATGACATAATCTTATCTCTGAGCAACAAATCCATAAGTCCTTCATACGTTTTTTCTGTTTTGGAAAGCTCAATCCAACGATCAACTGTGAGACGTGCCTTTGCAGTGAATTCTGAGAATTCTACCCCCGTCTCAGGTACCATCGTCTTAAATAAAAGGCGATAGCCTTCCTCACTTAGCTGATATTTTTTTATCAAAGCCGCCCTAATGACATCATAATTATCCTTATCTGCTTCTCCTACAAGGCATAATCTAGTCAAAGATTCACCTTTCAAGTTTTCTGATAATTGATTAGCGTATTGTGATTTATCCACATTATGTGTACGACAAGAACGTTCAAATCTATCCAGCCAGAATGTAATATCGTCACTGGACTGATTGAACGGTGGAACCTTAACCTTGTAAGTAGAAGGTTTACCATTACCACTAGATGCCTGATTAACATTACTCATACTTGTCAATCTCAATTTCTCCAACTCAAATTCATGTTCTCTTATTGCTTTTTTCTCTTCAGCATCTAATCTTTTTTGTTCAGCCTCCCTGTCTAATCTTTTTTGTTCAGCTTCCCTGTCTAATCTTTTTTGTTCAGCTTCACTGTCTAATCTTTTTTGTTCAGCCGCAGCTTCTCTTTCTAATTTTTTTTTGTTCAGCTTCCCTGTCTAATCTTTTTTGTTCAGCTTCACTGTCTAATCTTTTTTGTTCCGCAGCAGCTTCTCTTTCTAATTTTTTTTGTTCAGCTTCAAATCTCCTTTCCTCCACCTGCATCTGTAATTTCTTTTGTTCAGCAGCAGCCTCAGCTTCTCTTTCTAATCTTTTCTCTTCCGCCATAGCTTTTCTTTCTTCTGCAGCTAATCTTTTCTCTTCTGCCATAGCTCTTCTCTCTTCTGCAGCTAATGCTTTGTCATATTGAGCAACTGCCCATTGTTCTAATTGTTGACCAGTTTTATCAAGGGCTTTCCCTTGTATAATGAAGTATTCTAATGTAGACATGGTGTCTAACAATAATACTAATCACCTGAAATAATAATAATACCACAAGTTCTCAATGACTTGATTAATCAGTATACTATCCCAATATCTGTGGGTCACAAGCCTTTAATAAGGTCTTGTATAATAGTAATAATAATCAGGTACTGGTTTATACCATAATCCAAGTGCAGTGCACAGGCAATTGTGTCTTATGAAATATACCTATATAAAACATATGTCAACCAACAGAATACATAAAGTACAAATAGGACTGACAATACAAGAACGTTTGCAGAAATCAAAATAAATCAAATAGGGAAATCAATGAAAATAATCACTGAATCTGCAAAGAATAACAACACCAATGACGTCACAATATATGAATACAAATTGTGAATAGAACTGAAAGATAGAAAAGAGTAGACCAACAAATTACAAACAACTCAAAACAAAACTAAAGAACAAAGAAATATTACAAAAATAACAATAATTACAGTCTTCACAGCTAACACAAAAGCAACAGTTGTCGCAGCAAATTTTCAATCAAGAAAATTGCACCTATAGAAAACGCCCACAACGGACCCTCTATGACGTGGGATATTCTGTTGTGAGGACGCCGCCCAACCTTAAACACAACCCGCTGACATAGAAACTAACATACTATACAAACAAATAACATGTAAACATAAATATATATATATTTATGTGTATGATAGTATGTGTTGCAAAATAGGCTCAGTTTTACAGTAATGGCAAAGTTATTTTTATGAACATAAACAAACTGCCACTTTATTCAATTAAACATTCTGGCCTTAAATATTAAAGTTCATATATGGAAAACAAGAAGATCCATCGATGAAAATAGGACTTCTTAGTACACAAATACTGTCTTCCTGTTAACATTGACAAGAATTGATCCAACTGTTCTGTGAAACTCTGTAATGTCTAATGTAAAACTGTCAACAACGCTGGCCTACATACTGCATTCACTTGACAGGTCACGTGACGAAGTGTTGACAAAGAGCAAACCAATACTGCAAGTGTGTCGTATCAGCCACAGGAAACGGTCTGGTATCGGTAATCTGTTGACTTCTGAACTTCTGCGAGGTCAAACCCAGAAAGCTGGTCCACCAGTTGATAAGGTTGATAATGTTGGATTTTTATTCCCGTTAATGATATCCACCAAAAGATAGATATAAGTGGATGGAAGCAGACATCATCATCATCATCAGTTGATAAGATCTCTATGGTGTTGTTTGCTCCACTGTAGTGTATGGAATGTCAACTTGACCTACGCAGTGGTGTGTAGACATGGATTGAGTGTACAATGTGCGAATGATGATAAGGGTTCGTGTTGTTGACAAATGTTCTTTTCTCACACTCATGTATGACTGGAAGTCATCGACACCAACGACTGTGTACCTTTTCTAAAGTTTAATTGGACGTACACACTCGACAGCACAGATAGTGACAAATCACAGGTTGGCATAATACATCATAGTACAGTGGATAAATGGTCTTGCAATGTTATGTTACATGGGCACTCATGTAGATTAATATTATAATGGACTGTCAGTAGCCAAGCCCTCAGCATCGCCCATACATATAAATCATCTGACTTCACTGACTGAGCACGTCAGCTTATAAACAATATTTCAGATGGCTTCTAAACCTAATCTCGTTTAGCGACGATTCTCCCACATAATGTTCAGCACATATTTTTTTCATATAATAATATTGAACCGCTAATAACGGGTTCTCATGTGTAGCAGTGATCTCTGGACTAAACAAGCGATAATACGGGCATCCCCTTTCTCTTCTTGAAAGTCGCTACATGTTTTGGTTCCAAGATGGCTTCACTCGTGAACTGTCACTCACGTTTGGATGCAGATAATGAATCTGTCCTAAAGTTAGTCATTCATAAAACATTGCATTGCTCTGTAGATTTGATCATGAACAATTGACTGCATTCTACAGAATATAGTGCTGCTAGGAATCGAAGTCGTTTTCATCGAGTCAAATATATTCTCTTAGACATTCAAATCGTAACTATCGAAAATGGTGGCTTCGATCGAGAGTTCATAAGAGTGTCTTTGATTACCTTGGTAGAGGAAATATGAAACTGCCATTCCTTGGCAATATGAATAAACACTGGGGTAAAGCATACACGATAGGTCTAGACGACTATCACTTTCCCCACAAATACTGAGATCACTTTTTCCCGGCGACAGGCCGACATAGGAAACACACAGTCCCTATCAGGACGAAGCCAAATCACACCACACTCTAGCGACACATCCGCCGAATAGCCTTTGACCTCTCTAGAGACAACAGAACATATAGTTCGACTTAGATATGTAAAGATATACAGATATAAGACAGACTCGTCCTACTCAGACAAACAATACACATAAATTCAGGCCATAGATATTCTGAAGCAAGAACAACTCCCTTGAGGTAGAAGCATAATTTTCCTTCTATCTACAACTCTGCCAAGAGTAATCTTGTGCGAAGGTAGACACCTTTGAAGATCCACATGAGTTTTGGCCACTGTTGAACCACTAGTGCAGAGCTAAGGGGAGGCAACCAGTGACAGTCTGTTATAATTAAAATAACCCAGTGTCTGTTATAATTAAAATAACCCAGTGCTGTTATAATTACGATAACCAAGTGCTGTTATAATTAAAATAACCCAGTGTATGTTATAATTAAAATAACCAAGTGCTGTTATAATTAAAATAACCCAGTGTCTGTTACAACTAAAATAACCCAGTATCTTTTATAAGTAAAATAACCCAGTGTCTGTGATACAAGCACAAGAATTTGATGTCTGTGCCAACAGCTGTCATATGTCTGTTTAGGAAGAAAAACAGCACCTTATATGTGTGCTATAAACAGTCACTAATAAAAGCCTTTCTTGAAGATTTTGCCCTGTTTTGGGTCAAGGACACCCTGTTCATTACTATTAGAAATCAGGTCCATCAGTTATATTAGGTGTATCTAAAGAATATTAAGCCATTATACAGTCTTCAAATAGCACCATCAGACATGAAGTTCACTTATAGAATTTCAGAAGCCCTCGAAGCCATCAATTATTAAACAATCCAGAAGTTCTGTTAAATTTGACAGATCTGATGATTGACGAATGCTGTATTTTTATAAATCTGAGCACATTATTAAGATAGATGAGAACTTACAATTTTGTCTGATGTTCCACTTATTCATAGTTTGTCAAGATAGACAGTTTTTGAAAGAAAGTAAAAATATGCCTGCATTCAACAAAGACAGAACCCACATCAAGTTTTGTCCATTGATGTGCAAATTGACATAAATAATCTCTCCTGTATGTCATTTTGTCAAGTTTGAGTCAAGTTTTAATTTCCCCAGTGTCGGAGCAGAGCTTGTGGTGAAAGTGACGGATAACTCATTGGCTCGGGACCTCTTCCCTGGGGACTACAATTGTTTGGGTGACAATGAGAACAGACCAGTGAAATGGATGGCTATTGAGGCACTCATGCAGAAAAGATTCTCTCCGGCTAGTGATGTGGTAATAGAAACAGTTCTGTCTTTTTCTGAAATTATAATCTGTTGTGACATGACATGTTTCTGTGTTCTATGTGTCTACAAATGATCTGTTGTGACATGACATGTTTCTATGTTCTATGTGTCTACAGGTGATCTGTAGTCATGTGACATGTTTCTATGTGTCTACAGGTGATCTGTAGTCATCATCATCATGTGACGTATTCTTTCCAGAACGTTGTCTCCATTACAGCTGCTCTGAACGCATCACGATTCTGTGCAAGTCGACCTGCATCATCCAAAGACAAGTTCAGACTCTCTATGATGTCCTAGGTCGACCCCTTCCCCTTTTTCCAGGGACCATGCCTTCCATTACTAATTTTTCCAGACTATTATGTCTTTTTATGTGACCAAAAAATTTCAGCTTCCTTGTTGCGATGGTATTTAGGAGCCAATGTTCCTGTACGTTTAGTGAGTGCAGTACTTCTCTGTTGGTCTTTTTTTCTGTCCAGGGTATTCTCAACATCCTTCTGTAACATTTCATTTCGAATGATGTAACCTTTTTTGCAACTGTTTTATTGAGTGTCCAAGTCTCGCAGCCGTATGTTGCTACTGGGAATATACATGCTCTGATCAGTTGTAACATATCTTGGAAGTAATATAGACAAAGTTGGAGGGACAGACAGTGATATCCAAATAAGAATACAAAAAGCAAGAGGAGCTTTCATTGCATTGGGAAACATATCGAGAACAAGAGAAATTAAGTCCAACACGAAAATAAGAATCTTCAACTCAAATGTGAAGTCAGTCCTATTGTATGGCTCTGAGACATGGAGAACAACAAAAACAACAACCAAAAAGCTACAGACTTTTATAAACGGGTGGTTGCGTAGAATAGAAGGACTGAAATGGTATGACAAAGTCACAAATGTGGAATTGATGACAAGAACCAGACAAGTGTCAGTGGAACAAGAGTTGAGAAGAAGATGCTGACGATGGATAGGACACACATTGAGGAAACTTGTTGATAGCATTACAAGGCAGTCCTTGTTCTGGAATCCACAGGGAAAGAGAGGCAGACCAAAAAACACACGGAGAAGAGAACTGGAAACAGGTGAAAATGATGAGGAAAACATGGAAAGAACTTGAGCGGATGGCACAGGACAGGAAGACTTGGCATGTGTTTTTTGAAGGCCTATGCTCCTTGGGGATTGATTGATTGATCAGTTGTAACTTTGTTTCTTTACTTGTGCCTTGCCATAGGTTTTTCATCTGTATTAGTTTATGTGAGGCAATTGCAAGTCTTCTTTTAATTTCTACTGCACAGTCGCCAGAGCTGTTGATGATTGATCCTAAGTATTCGAATTCATTAACACTTTCCAGTTCTTTGTTATTAATTTTAATTTCTAGTTTGGTTTACTTTGTCTATTGTCAATACTTTGGTCTTCTTGGCGTTTAGGTATAGATTCTGGGCCTTCCTGTGTTTTTTGGTGGACAGAATTAATTGTTCAAGTCCTTCTGGGTTGGTCGATAGGAGGACTGTGTCATCAGCATATCTGATTTCTGGGATCTGGTACCCGCCGATGTTAAATGTGTCAAAATCTGTGTGTTCTTGGTCATCTCTTATGTTTCTCATGATATTCTCGGCATAAATGTTAAACAGGTAAGGGGAAAGGGTACAGCCTTGTCTTATTCCTTTCTGTACTTCAAACCATTCTGATTTGTCTACAAATGATCTGTTGTGACATGTCATGTTTCTATGTTCAATGTGTCTACAGGTGATCTGTAGTCATGTGACATGTTTCTATGTGTCTACAGGTGATCTGTAGTCATGTGACATATTTCTATGTTCTGTGTGTCTACATGTGATCTGCAGTCGTGTGACATGTTTCTGTGCTCTGTGTGTGTATAGGTGATCTGTAGTTATGTGATATGTGTCTATAGGTGATCTGTAGTTATGTGACATGTTTCTATGTTCTGTGTGTCTACAGGTGATCTGTAGTCATGTGACATGTTTCTATGTTATATATGTTTACAGGTGATCTGTAGTCTATATTTGCAGCAGAAACAACTGCTACATGATTACACAAATGTTTTGCAGGCTAGCTGCAGTGATGGCTCCACCATGCTCCATTGGAAGCAGAAAGGGAAATGATGATGAGTCATGTAGTGGATCATTTGGATCACTCTGATCTTACTTACTTAGTCATTCCTCTTCCACCCGGGGGTGTAGAGTTTTGCCAGAGAGAGCATCAGATTATCCTTTCGGCAGTCTTCCTTTTGACCTGGTTCCAGTCCAGTCCTTGGTCCTTGATGTTGTCCTGCCAGCAGCCAACTTACTCTGATCATAATCTCTTATTATTTTATTCTCTGGGCTGTTTGATATGTTAACATTTGATCTACTGCTTGTAAGCAAGGCATGTCTCAGGATCAATGTCATTGTTCATTTATGTTACGCTACATCGTAACATCAGAAACATACAGACTTTCATGGGTGGCTGCTTGCTCAGAGCATGACTGAAGTGGTATGACAGGATCACTAATGTAGAACTAATGGAAAGAATCAGACAAAACACTAGTAGAACAAGAGGTAGGGTGAAGATGCTGGCTTTGTATGGGGCACATTTCAAGAAAACCAGTTGATAGTAGTACAAGGCAGTTCTTGTTCAGGAATTGCCATGGTAAGAGGTAAAAAAGAGGGAGATCAAAGAAGACTGGAGATACAAGTACAAGGGGTAAAGAAAATTGAGATAGAAAAAAAGTGGTATAAAGAAGCCATGCAAAGACCTTGAGCAGATGGCACAGGCTTGGCTTGTGTTTGTTGAGGACCTATGCTCCATGGGGACAGGTATTGTTGATGATGATGATGGCCATTGTACAAGATTCTGCCAACATTTTTTAGTTGTATACTTTTTTGGTGCGTTAACATATTTTGTAAGAAGTGTGATACTTAATGCCTGATTCAAGAAACATTGTGTGTAATGTTGAGAAAAAGCTACAAGACAAAACTTGTTTAAGATGGCTTTATTTTCTCATGTCTTGTTCTTCTTTTCTTTCTATGATTGTTGCTTGTTTCCTCTTGTGATCTGTATTTCATCTTCTGCTAACCTGTTTTTCATCTTTAAGTCTTCCTCCTCTGACTGTCTTCAAAGTTCTCCATCGTGACAACTTTCTTTCCTCTCATCTTTTTTATATCCTTTTTTCCCCACCAGTTCTATTCCTTCAGACCATCACTGCCCCTTTTCTGCAACCCATTTTTTCTTTCTTGTCACCTGGTTAATTTCATGTTTTGTCATTCGGTAGAAGCCATTTTGCATATTCATGGCATAATTTGGGCTGCTTCCTGTATTATTCTCATTTATATTTCATGTTTCTTGCTTAGCTCTCCCTTTCTGTCCTTTCTGTTTTTGTTTGTCCCTGACGAAGACCTTGTGGCCAAAACGTAAGCCATTTTCTAATTCCTTTGTCTTAATAAAACATATTACCATTTTTATTACAAATCCACTGTTCTCATTAGCTGCAAAAATGTCAGATCTTTCATTTTGTCATGTTTTGTTTCTCATGCCCAGTATTTTTTTATCCTCAGTGGGCATACGGTGTGACCTTGTGGGAGATGATGACCCTGGGGCAGCAGCCATATGCAGAGGTTGATCCTTTTGAGATGACAACCTATCTGCAGGAAGGTTACAGAATAGCCAAACCTCACAACTGTCCTGATGAATTGTAAGTATGCCTTCTTGTGTGTCGCTAAAGTTTGTCTACCTCTATATCAACCAGATTTTTGTCTTCTCGCATGTTGCTAAAGTTTGTCTACCTCTGTGTCAACCAGATTTTTGTCTTCTCGCATGTTGCTAAAGTGTCTACCACTGTGTCAACCAGATTTTTATTTTCTCATGTGTCAGTAAAGTTTGTGTACACCTGTGTCACCAGATTTTTGTTTTCTCATGTGTCAGTAAAGTTTGTGTACACCTGTGTCACCAGATTTTTGTCTTCTCACATGTCACTAAAGTTTGTGTACAACTGTGTCAACCAGATTTTTGTCTTCTCACATGTCACTAAAGTTTGTGTACAACTGTGTCAACCAGATTTTTGTCTTCTCACATGTCACTAAAGTTTGTGTACAACTGTGTCAACCAGATTTTTGTCTTCTCACATGTCACTAAAGTTTGTGTACAACTGTGTCAACCAGATTTTTGTCTTCTCGCATGTTGCTAAAGTTTGTCTACAACTGTGTCAACCAGATTTTTGTCTTCTCGCATGTTGCTAAAGTTTGTCTACGTCTATGTCAACCAGATTTTTATTTTCTCACGTGTCACTAAAGTTTGTCTGCCTCTGTGTCGCCAGATTTTTGTCTTCTCGCATGTCACTACAGTTTGTGTACAACTGTGTGTCAACCAGATGTTTGTTTTCTTATGTGTCACTAAACTTTTCTACATCTATGTCAGCCAGATGTTTTTCTCATGTGTCACTAAAGTTTGTCTACATTTGTGTTTCCAAATTTTTGTCTTTTTCTGTGTCACAAAGTTTGTCATCTTCTGTTTCACCAGATAAAGTTACTAAGTTAATATTGTATGGCGTCAAATAAAATGTCTGCCCTCTAGTGTGTCACTGAAATTTTTTTCTTTTCACAAGATAATGTTGATCATTGTGTGCGGCAGCAGATAAAGTGTTCGTTATGTTCTTGTGTGGCACTAATATTAAGTCTCATTCTGTATTATCAGATAAATGTGTCTCGTTCTGTGTCACTGTAATGTTCTTATTTATTCTTTTAGGAAACATAAAACTTGAGATTCTTGACAGTGATTACACACCCAGTCACACACTTTAGCTTTCTTCTGTATGCCTTAATGAGAGCTGGGGGGATAAATCTTCTTCAGAGTACTGAAATGCCTATTTAAAATGTGGACCAGACACCACATTCTCTCCCTTCCTTTTAAAACAAAACACACTGAAAATTAAACTGTTTACGAACATCACTTATAATGTTTCCTTCCTCTGATTTTAGTGATTTGGTAAGGTTCAGGATTAAACCTTGGAATGGCTTTGTTGTTTTGTTCTTGTCATACTAAAACAAAATCTTCCACTTTTAGATGAGACAGCTGTGACCGTGGTCAGCGATCTGCATGTTGTTTCATTTTATATTTTGCCTGTGCATTTTTTCTCTGCACATCTGTTGAAGTTTGTTGACTCAGGTTGATTTCAGATGTTGGAATCTTAATCAAGACCTTTCTTTGAAACATGAGTGCATATGGTCTTACTAAATGTTAGTCACTAAATGTTAGTCACTAAATGTTATCTCATTCTGTGTCACCAGAAAACATTTGTCTTCTTTTATGTCATCTTATAAAGTATGTGATCATCTTGTGTATCACAAAACCTTTTTCTGCTGCTTCTGTGTCACCAGAGAATTGTCACCATATTCTTATTTGTCAGTTATGCTTGTCTCATTCTGTGTCAATAGATAAATCATGTTCTCTTCTTTGTCATTAGATAAAGTATGTCTCCTTGTGTGTCACTAAGTTTGTCTATTTAAAAAAAAATAATAAATAAACTATGAGAAACTTGAACAAAGCTGAAACAAAAGTCTAGAAATGAAGGGATCTCAAGAAGTCACACAAAAATTATGTACATGACCTGAAGTTAGGAAATGAAAATACAGTATATAAAAAAATATACATATTTCTTGAATGAACATGCAACTATACAAAATCTTTTCATGTTAAAAATATTTACTTACTTAATTAATTGTAATATGGCACAAAAGAGCGTATAAGATTAAAAAACAAATAGACAATTAGAATTTCTAATTAACTAGTGTAAAATATAGAATAAATAATTAGGTAGATGTTGCCAGTCACAGCTGAATATATTATCTACAATTACATGCTAATTATAACCCATAGGAGCATGAAAAGTGGTACACCATACAGAATATGAAACACCAAAATAAATGCCAAAGAATTAGCAGCCTGGAAGAACCAATAACAGAAAAAAAACAAGTGTAATATACCGTATAGAAAAAAAAACACTATATACCCAAATTATAACCCCTATAGGGTTGAGCGAGATATTCCATGATCATGATAAATAACCATTTTTCTTGCATATTGGGTTTTAAAAAAAAAACACACAAAATCAATCACTAGGATTTGAACAGGATATCTTGACCATTAAACATAGGCTTCTTATTGGTGACTAGGTAAATGTTACGGTGTGTGTGTTTGCTTGACCTTTGTCTGACAAGGGTGTTGCCAGAAGCGTGGGGCTTATTTATAGTGGTAGCCAACCTATTGTTAAACAACGCGAATGAAATGACTGTGGGCCGAAAAGGACAGGCCAATGTTAATGTAATTTCAACGTCTGGGTCTTATGGTTGACCAACATGAAGATTAACCAGGCTGGACCCATGTAGTACATGGACAATATTTTATTACTCTAATAACAGGAACGACGATCAAACAGCATGACATCATGTTCAGACGAAGTGGCATCAATATGACAACATAGCAGGAACATTTCATATATCAAGCATGTAGTGGGCATCAAACATAGTTAAGATGAACGTTGATATGACCTCACCTCTGACTGGGAACGCTGGTCATTACAAAAATATGGTCAACGTCTTGACCAATTCAAAAACACTTCGTCGAATTGAAGATTATGCAGATTAATTTGATATGTATTCTCGCCCCTAGTGTCAAAGGGACACACTAGCCATTGATCATGACAGATACAATGGAAGTACTGCCTTGACAAATAGGGCTCTGGGTCTTTGAGGCAAGAGACCTTGAAATATGCCGTTAACTGGCAATAATTATGAATGTAGACGAATGTAGGCATTTGTGGCCTAATGGATATGAACGCAGTTTCATAATCCAGATATACCAGGTTCGAAACCTGCTGCAGGTGGTTTGGTAGCAGATCGCTTTGTGTGGATTTTTAACAATGGTATAAGCGCTGTACCGTTCAGAAAGCAATGGCAAACTACTGAATGAAAAAAAATTGCCTAGAAAAATCACAAACAGCCAATAAAAGCTGGGGTTGATTGCCACGTCCTGTAAAGGATAAGCAACTAACTTTAGACGAATTCCTGGGGCAACCCTCTCAGGAATTAAACTTCATCGTTCTTCAGTACTTCATTATTAATAAATATGGGTCTTCTCTTTACATTAGAGAAAGAACACCAAAAATGCGTCTGTCAGCGACGATCAATATATTACAATGCCTCAAGGGTATGATTTGTATAGCAACAAATCGACGCAACAAAAGCGCGTCATCTGCATTCAATGATGATGCAGAAAAGTACTATTTAAAAATTTACATCTATATCAGATGTGCTCACATGTGCGTCTATCAAAACTAGACTGGCATGTGAAAGTCTCACACACATAACTCCCACGCGAAAAAGGACTTAACAGTAAAGCTGTTTGTTTCTGTATTGTAGGTCATACTGTGACTATTTTCATACAAGTTAACCCAATTCTGTCATCAGCTGTGTCATATAATAAACTGTTATTCTTGAAAAAAAAAAGTAATTAAAAATTTTAAATTTTAGTTTATTTACATGGACCCCCTAGAATCCAATCACAGATCTCCTAGGAGTAAATGGACTACAGGCTAAGAAACCCTGCTTGTATATCAACTATCTTCCTGTTTCGCACAGAGGATAAGTTATATGTGCCTGTAAAACAATATTAGTGCTGTCTTTTCATTCCCTTGTCAATTGTTGGTCTGTATCTAACTCAGAGCTCTTGTGGTGGGTGAGAGAGAAGGAAAGACGTTTAAGTATTTAAGTTGCAGTATGTTCGTGTGATTTATCTGCATGAGAGCAAGTATTGCTAGTCACACAGAGTAAAGCCATATTTGAATGAGTCTCCTCAGACACTTTAGATTTTGTGACTAATATTTGTGAAGTCCTCAATGTCTTCAAGAAAGGAGGGGAGAAACTCTTGTTATAAGAATAGGTAATTTGTGATGCAGTCCCTTGAAATAGGTCACATGTTAGCATTTCTCATTTAAAGAAAAACACAAATGAGCTTTAATTTGGTCAGAATACCATTTGAGATGTTTATATTTTATAATAAGTAATTACAGCCCTTGTACAGATATTGTCACTTTAATAATTCAGTCCTTGTACAGTAATTATCATTATATTAACAATTTTTGTGTGTGTGCAGGTTCTCTCTGATGGCTTGTTGCTGGGCCCTCACTCCTGATGAAAGGCCAAAATTTCCACAGCTACTTACTTACCTGCAGAATTTTTATATGGCTCTGGGTAGATACGTCTAAGACATATTCGTTATTTGAGATTCATACAAGACACCGGGGTTTGAACAGATTCTGACAAACATGAAAGATAAATGACACTGTTTGATATAGAACTATCTGATGTCTGGTGTTTACATATAAATGACACTGTTTGATATAGAACTGTCTAGTGTTGACAGTGTCAGTTTTGTTGACTCAAACAAATGTAATCAAGCATTACAAACCAACAAACAGGTCAGCAGTGGATACTGAAAGCGTGAACTTGTGATCTGTCTCATGAATATCAGTAACTAAGCTATCATGATACAAATATTTTTTAAGTATTATAACATTTGTTTCTTTAATTTTGTGTCTTTTTAATCTGAGGCCAGAGAGGAGGATTTGAATTTTCACTGCCATACAAACTTGTCACAGACTTTACACAGCGAGTTATTCACTTGTGAAAATAGGGGCTAACTCCAAGATAAAGGCACAAATGTAGATGTGGTTGACTGTAGCGAATTAAAACAGGAAATCTGACTTTGTAAAGAACGAGACCAGAATGTAATTTTCTAAGATCTATGCATCATGGGTTATATTCTGTGTTGGGGGGAGCTATAAGGTTTTGCTACATGTAAGTTAATATTAATACTCCTGAAATTACAGTTGAGTTGCATCATACAAACATTAGAAAGAATTTGTGAAAACACATCAAATGTAATAGTGCTGGTGATGTTTCACTGCCATAGGGAAGTGAAATGTTAGAGACTTGATGTGATGGGGTGACAAGTTTCCTTCCTCACTGCCTTTCCTAACTCAAGAGCTGGGTCAGGTAGACTGGAACATGATGCTATCAAGTTTCAAACCACCTAGAGGTCAGTAAGGGGCAAGCGCTGTCACCACTCCACCAATTAGACACTTATGCTAGTATTAGCAGTTAACAATCATTAAGTACAAAGTGTCCTGAGACCCTGTTGTCTGTGTGTCTTTTTCTTCTTCCTCGTTCGTCCTGAAAAGGACGTTGGTTGCGTTGTGTCCATTTACAGCGAAGCTGCGGTATTTGCGCCTTTCGGCCGACACATCCGACTTCCGCACAGCATTTTTTGGGACCGGGTTTGCCTTCCCTCTTCGATCCCTACTCCTCAGCCAGACTGCAGTGATGCAGCCTGTTTCCAGGACCACCACGTGGAGGTGGAGTAGGGTCTTGGTCAGCTCTGGTTCGCTGACGCAGGCAGTCAAACTATGGGTCGCTTACTGCATTCCTCACTTTTGATGCGTCTTGGGTCCCGTCTGTGTGGCTCAGTTCCATAAAGTCTCACAGTGTATATGGTTTATGTTGTGTACAAAATGCTGCGCTGAGTGTCATTTCTAGTGGGTTTCATTATATGCATTTTTGGTAATACATGGTAACCAAAAAGAAGCCAGCTATTTCATTTGGTGTTAAAACTGAGCTGTATTTCTTGAGAAATGGTATGTCATTCTCCTGCCTGGTAATGGCCAAAACGAGTTCAGCCCCCTCCCTCCCTCCTGCTCCTGCGCAGTGTGGAGATCTGATTGAAAAAAAAAATAATTAAAGGTATTGCATTGAAAGGTGAATCAGCAAATCAGCAACAAACCTTGCTGACCTTCAAGAGCTAAAATAACATTGTGTTAGAAAATTATTGCCAGAAGTTTACACAGGAAAGAAGAATGACTCATTCGTAAGACTACATAAGGTTGGTTAGACTCATTTATTATTCTTTAATTATCTTTCATCTTTTTTGTTTTTAATAAATGGAAAATAAAATTATAAGGCATATAATTTGTATGGTATGTACATATTACTATTACAGTGCTGTGCCATCTGGTGCAGGTGATCATGTCTCTCCTTAAACTTCTGGTTCCTAATAATGTTTATAAGTCCAGTTCTTGACCTTCTTGCAAGCCATGTTTTTAAATTGCCCGGTATCTTCCTCTTTTGCCATCTTCTGTCACTTTTAAAAACATTTTGTCAAAAGATGTTCCAACTTTTGTTACAACATGTTCAGTAAGAGTGGACTACTTCTTTCTGATGCATGTACTCAGCTTAGTTGCTCATCCCACTCGTGAAGGACATCACTGAATTCACAGGGGGGGCCAACCCAACCAAAGTTGTTGATCATATATATCCATTTCCTGTGGTCTCTGGTGTCTTGAGCAATCTGTGTCATCAATCTCTTTTCTTTGAAGTGTACACTGAAACACTTCCTGTGGTCTCTGGTGTCTTGAGCAATCTGTGTCATCAATCTCTTTTCTTTGAAGTGTACACTGAAACACTTCTTGTGGTCTCTGGTGTCTTGAGCAATCTGTGTCATCAATCTCTTTTCTTTGAAGTGTACACTGAAACACTTCCTGTGGTCTCTGGTGTCTTGAGCAATGTGTGTCATCAATCTCTTTTCTTTGAAGTGTACACTGAAACACTTCCTGTGGTCTCTGGTGTCTTGAGTAATCTGTGTCATCAATCTCTTTTCTTTGAAGTGTAGACTGAAACACTTCTTGTGGTCTCTGGTGTCTTGAGCAATCTGTGTCATCAATCTCTTTTCTTTGAAGTGTACACTGAAACACTTCCTGTGGTCTCTGGTGTCTTGAGCAATGTGTGTCATCAATCTCTTTTCTTTGAAGTGTAGAATGAAACACTTCTTGTGCTCTAGCAGTGTCTTGAGGTAATCTGTGCTAATTGTTTTACACAGACTGAAACACTTACTTACTTGAGCAATCGTTCCCCTTCAATCTCTTGTTCTTTGAAGTGTACACTGAAACACTTCCTGTGGTCTCTGGTGTCTTGAGCAATCTGTGTCATCAATTCTTTTCTGAGGTGTAGAGTGTACACTGAAGTTCTTAACCCCAAATGGTGTCTTGAATCATCTTTTATGTCTCTGTCTTTGAAGTTTACAGAAACACTTGCAGGTCTCTGGTGCTTGAGTGCAAAAGAGTGATGTCTCAGCTCTTTTCTAGTTGAAGTGTACCAAACACTTCAAGTGGTCTGCTGGAGATAATATTTTAATGATATTCATATTTTTATTACACAGTAAGTGTAGACTGAAAAAGCACTTTTGTGGTCTCTGGCAATTAAAGATACTTCAAAGGTTCTTCCCACGATACATGGTTATGGGTTCTTGAGCAATGTAACAATCTTTATTCATGAAGTGTACACTGAAACACTTAGCTTGTGGTCATTGTTGTGCTTGAAATCTGTGTCATTATCAATGAAATCTTTTCCTTTGAAGTTATACACTGAAACACTTTTGTGGTCTCTGGTGTCTTGAAATTGTGCACTTCTCTTCCCTTTTTATCTACCCACTTCCTGTGTTTGGTGTCTTGCCCAAGCAATGATGTGTCATCAATTTCTTTTCTTATGTGTTATTATTATAAAATTACATGTGCTCTCTGAATGTGAGTAATTATGTATAAATATTATACATGCTGTCTGTAATGTTATTATTACAAATATGAACATGCTTCTGTATGCTACTCTAGCAGCTAAGGTTTCTGTAGCTAATTGTTTTACACAGTGAAGTTACTTACTAGTCGACACTGAGGTTCTTTGGTCACAGTGAAGTTGCTTTATTCTTTCATGTCCCTTCTACCGTTCTTGAGTCACTTCTTATTTGCTTCTCTGTTCAGTCAGTTGCTGTATACCGTGAGGTGTAGAGGTCACAGTGGAGTTGCTAACCCCAAATGCCTGAATCATCTTTTATGTCATGTCTGACTTTTACAGAACACATGCAGCAACTTGGCATTGGGTGCAAAAGAGTGATGAGCTCAGCAGTTCTAGTTAAGCCAACATGTCAAGTCTGCTGGAGATAATATTTTAATGATATTCATATTTTTATTACACAGTATTTATATAAAAGCAGGTAATTTGTGGGCAGTTTAAAGATACTTCAAAGGTTCTTCCCACGATACATGGTTATGGGTTCATCTAACAACTTTAAAACATGACCTCTACACACGAAACCACTAGCTTTATAAACATTGTTTGCTTTTAAATATTTGTCATTATGACTCAGTGAAATAACCTTTGAACCCTTGTTATGTACAGATATATTTAATGTGTCACTCTGAAATTGGGCACTTCTTCCCCTTTTTATCTCCCCCCTTCCCACACTGTTTGAGGTGTGCCCAAGAAAGATTGTTATAAATATTTTACGTGCTGTCTGTATGTGTTATTATTATAAATATGATACATGCTGTCTGAATGTGTTATTATTATAAATATTATACATGCTGTCTGTATATGTTATTATTACAAATATGATACATGCTGTCTGTATATGCTACTCTGGCAGAACATTTTTTGATCTTATTTATTGACTTTCTAAGACACTGAAGGTTCTTTGCTGCATGTACAGTCTTTATTCTTTCATGTCTCTCTCTGTTCTTGAGTCTCTTCTTATTTCTTCTCTGTTCAGCAGCTGCTGTATACTGTCTATAAATATTTAAGACATAATAAGAATGATCAGACCTGAAGGTCTTTAATATTTGGACATGCGCCCCAATATAACCGACTAGGTTGAAAGAGACGTGCCTCACCAAAACAAGGCAAAATTTTATTTAAAACAAAAAAATCTATAAATAGTTGACCTAGTATGGTGAAGTCTCTAACATTTCACTCCTCTATGGCAGTATCTGGTATGGGACTACCTTGACCTTTTTAAATTTCATATTGCCATGCTAGTTCAGCTGTATCTTGGTTGTCTTTTCTTTATTGTTCACTGTAGAGTCAAGACTAATGGCTGTGGTCATGTTCTGTTTCTATAGACAATTTTGCTCCACACTTTTCAAGGTACCCCCTGATGTGATGTTATATTGTTTTAGATGGAAATGACCAGAGTGTGCTTTAGTGATTAACCGTTTTACTTAAATTGTTTTTTTATTTACAAAAGTGTCCCCTGACGTATCAGGTTATCTAATACCTGGGAGGTTGTGAACATATTTCTTTATTTTTTTTTAGTCATTTAAAAATCATAATTATCAGGCTGTAGGATACTTTGTAGCATCCACCACTGTCAGGTATTGGGCCTGGTTTTTTTTTCTAAGCTTTGAAATCAAAAGTGTTTTCCCAACTTCAGCCATTGGCAATTAATTCATGTAAGCTATCTCATCATGTGGTTAGTGCACTGGCTTCCTAGCTCGGTGGTCCATGGTTCGATCCCCAGTTGAGGTGGGATTTTTTTAGACCGCAAATGGCTCCGGGGTCGACCCAGCCTCATGAATTGGGAACTAGAACAAGTCTCGGAAGGTTAAGGCGGCCGGCGTGATGCTGAGCACATCACCCCTAGTGTGCTGATGGTCAAGAAAATACGGGCCTAACACCGTATTCCCAATATGTCTCAATAGGCTTGTAACGGGATCCTTTTTACATCTATCATCAGCATCATTTTTGTCACCATCAAATTAAGTACTGCTGTAAAATTCTTAATGCACTTCCTTTATACATACTGTACATTTCCTGCTGTTGCTTGTGGATTTTATGAAGTATTTCAAAGGCCATTTATTTTTCTAGAACATTTGTGGACTGTCTTGTGTGACAGCAGTTTAAAATAACCAGAACTAGAGGTAATTCAGTGGGTGTTTATATGTGAGTGCACTAATATTTGAAGTGTTTACTGCTAACAGTCTTTGTAAAGGCAGTTCCTGTATTTATCCATGATACAGTATTTTGAGTTTCTCTATAGCATGCTGACCACGATGATGCTCTACAGGTTTTACTTAGAGCTGGTTCTTCTTATATTGTATTTTCCAACATAGTCTAGATGCTGTCATTGCTCATTTTTGTGCTATGCCATAACAGGGCTAGCCTAGGTGCTCTCATAGCTCATTTTTGTGCTATACCATAACAGGGCTAGCCTAGATGCTGTCATAGCTCATTTTTGCAATGTATCAAAAGTTGAAAAGTAGAGAATTCAAGAATGAGGAAGAAAAACCCAATAGGTGAATAAGTTTATAAACCTTTGAACCCAGATAGACTAATGGACTAATGTTCATATCCATCCATCAGGTGACTGCATGGTTCCTCAAGCTTTTTCCTGCGCAGCCTGTCACTAGAGGAAGGCTGGAGCATCGAATGATCATTCTCCTCCAGTTTAAAATGTCTTTTTAAATGCTAGTATCCAGTTGTTTTAACGAAAAATAGCATTTATATGTTGTTAGACAGGGCTAGTCTAGATGTTCTTATTACTCTTGTATGTACTACATAATGACAGCGCTGGTATGTCTGGTTTAATTTACTGCTATCACAACATGCATGAACTCTTTCTACACCAAGAACCATACATCATGCAAGATTATAGTACATGCTTCTCCTTGTAAGTGCTGCCTTGTAAGGCTAGCATATTATCTGGAATTATAGACACTATACATAGGTACCACAAAACGCCCGCTTCGTGCTGTTGAAAACGGACGAAAGTGGAGAAAACTGATGGAAATTCATCAAGTTTAAGTCGTCACTGTCCCTTTGTTATTAAGCGGATTGCAATAAAAGTTATATCACGATATTCTTTATCTTCTTCTCTTTTTAAATGTATTAATTCCTGAATAATAAAAACTATTGAAGTATTTTTTTACTAATAAAAACAAACAGCAACGTTACGCATAGTTGGCCCCGCCGCGCTACGAAATCTGAACATTTCTGCCTCACCCCGCTTCATTCAGACGGGTTTCGCTTGACCAGCAAACCTCTGATTTGCATTCAGTTTTCACCATTAGGCGGGGCAGATGCACAGCTTTAATTTCGTATGATGCAAGCTGTAGAAAACAAAGTGGAAAATGTCGATTTCTCGAAGTGAAGTTGAAATTTTACAAGATTTGACATTCTAAGTGGTGTTATAATTCCTTGCATGGTATGAGAAGATTTGGGAGCCATATTTATTTATTCCTGTAAAATATCAAAGACTTCTGATATTTGCTGGTGGAGCGAATTGACTTTGAGTAACACTCTCTCAGCCAAGAATTTTAGCGAAAAATGGAGAGTGTGGCTGTTACATCGACCGGGGTCACCCCCGATGTCGATCAAGATCGGCATGCCACTTATGTTGGTTCGTGTTCAAACTTCATCACATCTTCTGATTTGAAGATGACCATACGTAAATATATAACTTATTAACGTTGTTTAGAACTTCAAATGTAAACTTTACAATAGTTTTTATATTATTTAGCAATTTAACACGATCGCATAGTTGTTGTAACAGCGTGGAATGAATGTGTTATCACCACTTCAGACATTCACGCATCAATCTAATTATTTCACGAGCTTGAAAAGCTAAGAAAGTTACCAATCTGAATAAAAAAATGCATGTTTTGATTAATGTGTAATTGAATGAAGGTTTATTTTGCAACATAATAGGGTGAATTATGATCTCAAAAGCAAAGGGTATCGAAAGGCCAAAGCCAATTGCCGACATATTGAGTCAAGGCTAGGAGACCGGAAAATGCCTTAATTAAAGTAGCTGATGCTGCACTGAAATGTCCGGACTCGTAGCCAATAGTTGATAATCTTACTAACACAGTACAAACAGATTAAAAACTGAAAACGAAATGGAGAAGAGGGAGGAGCAAATAGAATAAAAGTTGAAAAGTAGAGAATTCAAGAATGAGGAAGAAAAACCCAATAAGTGAATAAGTTTATAAACCTTTGAACCCAGATAGACTAATGTTCATATCCATCCATCAGGTGACTGCATGGTTCCTCAAGCTTTTTCGTGCGCAGCCTGTCACTAGAGGAAGGCTGGAGCATCGAATGATCATTCTCCTCCAGTTTAAAATGTCTTTTTAAATGCTAGTAACCAGTTGTTTTAACGAAAAATAGCATTTATATGTTGTTAATTATTGACTACAAATGATTTTTTATGAAATATGGACAGTATCTTCAAAGAAAAATTTTTCTTCATTTTCACATTTTTTTCTTCCCCTGCGACAAATTGGCCTCTGGACACATTTAACAAAATTATACCAGAACAAACAGATGTTCAAATCCTCTGAAAAAAATTGGGTTGTATTTGTGTAGTATGCAGATTAATATGTACATATTTAAAGCTTGTACGAGGGAAGGTCAAAAAGTAATGCCTCCTATTTTTTATGTATGTAAATACTGCATCGGCGTGCAATTTGTAAATTTAGCAGGATTCCTCAAACACTCTTCTGCACTGTATAGCATTACCAACCTGTTTCAGTAACAGGTGGCACCACTGTAACAGTTTAAAAATGGCTGCCAAAGACGTTCGGTTAAAACAACGTTATGTCATAGAATTCCTCAATGCTGAAGGTGAGACCCCAATTCGCATCCACGAACGTTTGAAGAATGTTTATGGAGATTCAACAGTGGATGTTAGCACTGTCCAACATTGGGTACATCGTTGTGACAAAGCTGAAGTAGGTCAATCCTCAGTGGCTGACGCAAAGCGGACTGGCCGTCCGTCTACCGCAGTGACTCCACACAACATTCATCGAGTTGATGGCATCATTCGTGGTGACCGTCGGGTAACACTGGATGAACTTTCTTCCATGTTGTCCATTAGTAAAGGCAGTGTCCAGAACATCATTAAAGACCTGGGTTATTCAAAAGTTTGTGCACAGTGGGTACCCAGAATGTTGACAGGCAGACATAAAGAAACAAGGAAAACCATAGCCATCAACCTCCTGCACCATTACGAAACTGAAGGAGAAGAGTTCTTATCGAATATTGTGACAGGTGATGAGACTTGGGTTCATTTTTTTTTAACCAGAATCCAAGAGGCAGTCAATGGAATGGCATCATACAACATCCCCGACAAGAAAGAAGTTCAAAAGTTCACCATCTGTAGGGAAAGTTATGGCCTCCGTGTTTTGGGATGAGAAGGGTGTGATTCTTCTCGACTTCTTGGAACAGGAAAACACGGTGAATGCAGACCGTTACATTGAAACTTTGAAGAAGCTCAGAGGTCGTCTTCGGCGACTTTACCCATTAGAAGATCAGAGAACTGCACTACTGTTGCACGATAATGCCACGCCACACACCGCTAAACACACCATTGATGTGATTGCAGAATTTGGCTGGACATTATTACCACATCCCCCTTACAGTCCCGATCTTGCACCTTCTGACTTCCATCTGTTCGGACCACTGAAAGAAGATCTTCGCGGACATCACTTTGAGGACACCGAGACCCTTAAATGCGCTGTACGCCAATGGTTTAGGAAAAAGGACACACATGTTTACCGTGCGGGGATACATGCCCTTGTGAGAAGATGGACAAAAACTGTAACAAATAATGGAGACTACATTGAGAAATAAATTTTTGAAGTTCAGACTTGGGGCTACATTTCAGTGTTAATTTTATCTGTTTTCTTGCCTATTGAATGAAATTAAAAATTACGAGGCATTACTTTTTGACCATCCCTCGTACCTTTTATATTTTTTGAAATATGATGATGTGAAAATTGACATTCATGCAAAATACTACATTTTTCGGTAATGTGTTTTGCAGATTTGCAATTTTTGGTCTCAAATATATTGATAATTATTCATGTTGTAGCCCTATAGTTTTCTTTATGTGATCAGTGTATTGCAGACTGTATGCTGTTTGTCAGAGAAGGTTGTAAGATTATATTTAAGAAAACAGGAGCACTCTGAAGTTGATGTGATGTCACTTTTTCAACTTTGCGAAAATATTCTAAGTCCCTACACTTTTAAAAATGCCGTAACTATTTTATTTTTTGACGGATTTAAAAAAATAAAGTACCAAATTTCATGGTTTTCTAAGAGCTTCCAAACTGCACTGTTTTCTCTGGTGTTTCTGTGCAAACAAAAATCACTTTGTGGTACCTACTATACATCATAATTATAACCCATGAGAATTGGAATGGGATATTGTCTTCATAAATTACACATTTTAAAAAAGTGTAAGTCCATTAGTTTATAGACAGATTTCACCAATGATCTACATGTCATATGATTTATAACAAACATATATCTCTTGTATGTAGGGCTTCAAAATGTTTTTAAAAAAAAGGTAAAGGTAGTCCCATAGTAGATAGTGCTGTAGGGGAGTGAAGTGTTAGAGACTAGGTCCAGTTTTTGTGTGAGGTGGGAGGGAACCAGTTCCCTTCCTCACTGCCTTTTCTCACTCATGATCAGTCAGGTACCCAACAACACTTTTAAAAAAAAATTATCTTCAGTGACTTTACTACAGATGACTACAACCCACAAAAGCCAGATCCAAACCTCAGAAACGAGGTTTCTGAGGAAGGTGGTTGAAGTAACAAGAAGAGACATGGTCCGCAACCAGTCGATACGTCCAAGGCCTAAAAACCCAACCCCTGCAGACCCAAGTGGAACAGTCCCAACTGAGATGGTTTGGACATGTCTGCAGAATGGGAGAAGATCGGCTACCACGGCAAGCATGGGAAACTAAAAGCCAGGGATCCAGACCTCCAGGATGACCCAAAGTCTGCTGGGAAGACAATATTAAACAATCTTTGAAGGACCAAGGACTAGAATGGAACCAAGCCAGGAGGAAGACAGCCAATAGAATAGTATGGCGCTCTCTCTTACAAACCTCTACACCTTACGGTAGAAGAGGAATGACTAAGTAAGAATTTACTACAGATTTACATTTATTTTCTCATATATGTCCATAAACATAAAGCTTAAACACATATTTTACTTTTGTTTGAGAACAAAACCAACCATATTAATTATAATCGCTTGCACAGAATTCAGAATAGAAGGATTAAAATGATATGACAAGATCATCATTGTTAACCTGATGAAAGAAGTCAGTGAAACAACAGGAAAAGGTGTTGGTAGTGGATAGGAATCATGTTGAGGAGACTAGCTAATAGCATTACATGGCAGTTCTTGGTCACAATCCCTATAGTAAGAGAAATAAAGGAAGACTGGGAAACACACAGTGGAGGGAACTGGAGATTGGAGGCAACTGGAGATTGAAGGCAACTGGAGATTGGAGGCAACTGGAGATTGAAGGCAACTGGAGATTGGAGGCAACTGGAGATTGGAGGTAACTGGAGATTGGAGACAGAAAGAAGATGAGGACTGCACTTAAAAATGAGGCAGACTTAAAAGGGATAAAGAAGACATGGAAAGGTCAATGGCACGGGACAGGAAGACCTACAGGAAGACCCTACAGGAAGACCCTACAGGATGACCTACAGGAAGACCCTACAGGATGACCTACAGGAAGACCCTACAGGAAGACCTACAGGAAGACCCTACAGGATGACCTACAGGAAGACCCTACAGGATGACCTACAGGAAGACCCTACAGGAAGACCTGTGTACTACAGGGAGTTGCAGGTTAATGAATAAATGAACAAGCTCAACTATTTATACATTACAATAATTGCTGCCTTTCCAGACTTTGTTTACACAAATAGACATGGCCAGTCAAGTGATATACAGAATGGTAGCACGGTCATGTGATCAACAGAAAATATGGATTTGAACGTTTTACTTCAGTAAACATCATGATTTTATTTAGCTTGAATATATTTGTATTTTGAGATTTATTTTGTTTTTGTGTCTTTTCACGTAAAATTTGTTTATATACCTCCAAAGCTATCTGGCTTGTAGCTTTGTAAATTGTTTTGTTAATTAAGTAGACTAGAGATGTTATGAGTGACAATCAGTGCCAGATGTTTGTGACATAACTGACATGTATATATTTATGTGTGTACATTATGTATACAATCAGATTTTTGTAAAAGATGTATAGTTTCTTATTCATTTCATGCCATTTCAGATGTCACTATGTTTTTCACATGATGTGAATGTGTCGTTTATTGTATGTGTAACCAGTGAGGAAAGAAATACAGTATCAGTGTGTGCAGTAAAAAGTAGTGATAAAATTATCCATCACTAAGACATATTTTTACACACTACAGCTGTAAAACTAATTTTATTGAGGATTCTTAACCTCATGTAACTGATTTCTGTAAAGTTTCATGGAAGGTTTTAATAGTGTTACAAGATTATCTTTATTTTTACTAAATTTATTACATTTAAATGTGTTATTGAGTAGGAGCAAAGACAATTAGTCCTTGACCCCCATGTAGTTGGTTCAGTTTTGTTAATATGATTATCTATAGCAGGCAGCTTTCATTAATTATAAAGTTAAATATAATACCTGTTCATTCATGTTTGTACATTTTTGGTTTGTACATGCTTGGTTAAACCTCATACTTGAACATGCTTTGGTTAAATATACATTTACTTCCTTGGTTAAACATCACACATATAGACATCCTGCACCATGCATGTTTTTAAAACTGGTCATTGTATTGCATTGTGTAAATTAAAATTGTCTGATCCATCCAGGTCTGCTAGCTGCTGAAAAATGACTAAAAAAAAAAAACAAATCAGAGTTTAGTAGTTGTGTATTATCCATGTATATTGGTGAATAGCCATAAGAAACATGTTCCGACCAACATTACGTTAAATGGGCAAACGTTAGAAGTAGTTAACACCTTTAAATATCTCGGGTCCACTATATGTAGTGATGGAAGATCAATTAAAGAAATCAAGACAAGACTTGAGATGGCCTCAGCTGCCATGACAAGGTTGAATGTGATCTGGAAAAGTAACATCAGTTTTCCTGTGAAGATCAAATTATACAAATCACTTGTATTATCTATTCTCTTGTATGGGTGTGAGGGCTGGACACTCACTGCAGATACGGAGCGAAGGATTCAGGCTTTCGAGCATAAATGTTATAGAAGAATTTTGCGCATTTGCTATAAAGAGCACAAAACAAATGTCTATGTTAGAGAGAAGATAAACACCTATGCAGGTCACCAAGAACCACTTTTGTCAGTAGTGAAACGTCAAAAGCTTGCCTGGTTTGGGCATGTAACTCGTCATGACTCCCTTTCGAAAACGATCCTTCAGGGAACAGTCGAAGGTAAACGGAGAAGAGGAAGGCAGAGAAAATCCTGGGCTGATAACATCAAAGAATGGGCAGGACACGGTTTTTCCACACTTGTACGCATTGCTGAGGATAGAGAGCAGTGGAGGACCCTGTCTGCTGATGCTTCCACCATGGCACCCCTACGACCCATGACGGGTTACGGGCTGAGATGATGATGATTATCCATGTAAGCAGCCGAGCAGATGATGATGATAATCTCAGAGAGTTTACATGTCCTTAGTTAGAAGGTAAACAAGTCATCATGGCAATCATCAATGTTTGTTGTAGACTCATAAAGGAGTGATTTTTTAAATGTTTATTCTCATTCACTGTTGAGATATAAAATTAAAAAATGATAGGTTTATATCCACATTGGTCAAGGACTGTTTTACTCTCCTGTATGTCAAAATGTTATACAAATCTGTAATTTTATAGCAAGATGTATCAAGGATGTACAACACAACAGTATGTCACAGACTCCATATTCTGATTATTCTGAATTGTGTTGGTCAGTTTAGTCAGATCACATTTAGCAAGCAGGAACTGATAAACTAGGGTTGTCAGACATTAATGTTTGTGGGTGGAACTTTTTGTGACAGTTCAAACACACCATTGTTTTGAATCCAGAAATATTACCTCAGACATTTAAAAAAAAAAAAAAATGGACATCAGAATCATATGTTATGTATGTGCGAATAGGAGATTTTGAGACGAAATATGGATGAGAAGTCCAGGGTCTGGAACAGAAGGCATTGTTGTACCATGGTGTATAGATATTCACGTTTGGGTTTTATGCCTTCATGTTGTCTAGTGTTCAATATTAACATTTAAGTGTGTCACAGTACAGAGAGACAGGGAAATGTGAGTGAAAAAGTACAGTGAGAAATAGGGACATCATTTGAGACAAGAAAGCAGGTGGTCGGACAGATGGAACGAATGAAAGTGACAGGTGTATGAATGATAGAAACAATAATCATAGCATGTATGAAGGAGTGACTTTAGAGGCTGCGTAAAAGGCTAAAAGTCAAGAAGGGGAGGTGGGGTATCAGAGAGGGAGAGACTGCATGTAAAAAACTGCACATCTGAATACACACATTTTGTACTGATATATGTTGTAAATTGTGTCAAGTCTTCTGTAATATTTTTGTTTGTACAACTTAGTATACACATGTACAAAAAGATAAGTCCATCAGATGCACACAGAATTATACTGTATTATTGTGTAATACCTTGTCCTATTTTTGCTTGATTGGTCCAGTTTTATTTTCTATTTATAGACAGTGAAAAATTTGGTTAGTTTCTGATTGGTCACAATAAAGACAAATGAATCTTAAATGCATTTTGTTATGTTAGCTACTACACATTTTCGCGCCCCCACCCCCTGCACAACTCACCCCCAACTCTGTTTCACTTATACATTCATTCTCTCTCTCTCTCTGTTTTTTTTTTTCAGATAGTAATGTCTGTTTCATCTTCCCTTGTCCGGTGATGGCCAGATTGTGATATAATTGTCTTGAATTTTTTTTTTTTTTAAATAAATAACTATGAGAGCAGACTGAAAAGTCCTGGCACGTTCAGTATTTTACAGTGGTTGTTTTTTATGTGAGCAACAAACAAATAAATCAGCAGTGCTTACCAACAGGCAATGTAATATCTGTTTAATATGGCAATAAAGGTTTAAATAATGTAAAACATATAACAGTCTCACAATGTTTCACATAATTTATGGCCAACAGGCAGGAGTGTGTTAGAGATACTCATACTCTGTGGTGAGGAGAGCAGCAAATATCATCATTGGGTTGTATAAGTAGTGGTAGTAGTAAAAGAAGACATAGAAAAAAATAAACGACATCGTAAGAACGAGAAGAAAGCAGTAACAATGGTTATCTCCAGGCAGAAGACATCACCTTAATGTAATGTAAAGATATATGGAAAAAACATTTAAAAAGTATTCACAGATTGAAATAGGTACAATAATAATACCAGATGGAAAATGGATCACCGAGACTACAAACTGAATGTGCCAAGCTAAAATAATATTCCACAAAATGAGAAATATAAGCAATGATTCCTTGTTGATGATTATAAGCAAAAAATGTGCTGAAGTGTTGTTTCAAATCAGTTTTATTGTATGGAAGTGAGTCCTGGACACTGAGCCAATAAATGAGAAAATCACAAGAGCCAATAGATCATTAGATGTGTGGTTTCTCAGTACAGGGATAAGAATCCCATTGGTAGCTAAAGTACCAAGTAAAGAATGCTACCAAAAATGTTAATGAACAAAGAAGAAGTTAATCACATATAGAAGTAGAAGTCAATCAACTTTCACTAGACGTGTGTTGAGAAGAATAGCACTTAAAAATGTTAATGGGTTATAGAGCAAGATAACAAGAAAAAATGACATGGGACATAGTCAGCTTCAGAAATGATGGACATCAAGGATTAATGATCTTAGACAGACAAGATTGCACAGCACTTGATGTTGATGATTGATATTAAATATTACCATCTTCAGTTTGCTTAGTTTTCCTAAAGCAGGGTTTCTCAAACTTGTTGATCTCAGGACCCCTTTACGCTTTTAAAAGTTATTGAGGACCCCCAAAAAGCTTTTGTTTATGTGGGTTATACTGTGAAAGAATGGGAATGCAAAAAGTAAATAGATTATTTTGAAAATAGTTGCACCAATATAGCCTAATAAAATTAGTCAAACTTGAGAAGCTCTTATGTGGCTGAAATGAAGAAGTGGTTTAAGTTTACACTAGATCTGAGTGAAAATAAGATCTTTTTGACCTACTTATATTCACTAAAAATAAGGTCTTCCATGTGCCATATTTTTAAATATTGATTCTGCATTAGTTATGTCAAATGTTGCATCGTGGCATCTATTGGAAATAAAGCATAAATAGCTCTAGATAACGCTTCTCAATTATTGTTCTATTTTCTTCTCATTTAAAACTATAATTGTAATTAAATGTTGGTAGTTAATGGGGTTCAACAGAGAAGCCAAGATTAGTAACACCGTGATCTGCCAGGATCAATTTCCCTATCCTATAGCACAATGGCTTGAGGCAGATCATAAGTAGGTCATCAGAACCAAGTAATTCATCTCAGCCACCCAAGACCTTTCCATGAAGGAGAATAATGATGTGGTAAGAACAAAACTATCAGATAGAGTATAAAGATAGATAGTATCCAGTATCATGGAGATAGTATCCAGTATCATGGAGAAACTGTAACAAAGAAGAATTAGTGAAAGGAGAATTTTACACAAGACTTTAAAATGTTATGGAAAAAAAATTAACACAGTCTTGATGAGTGACCTAAATACAAAGGCAGGAAGAGATAACTAGGGCTATGAAGGTCATTATAAAACATGGACTAGGGACAATGGATGAAAATTGAGAAATATTATACATTTAATATGTAAAATTCATTATCATTCCTTTCTGTTCCCCCGTGGAACACAGGGCTGACACAGTTGCTCTCCATCAATTTCTATTCTAGACTGTCTTTTTCAGCTGTGCCAAATAATATGTAAAATTAACATCAGATTATTTAAAAATACAAGTTACTGCAATGACATTGAAAAATGTGGGTCAAAAATGAAACAATGCAAATTCAAAGTGACGTTTATTTTATAAAGTTAGTTACAGACTAGAAATATGTCTGTATATAAAATATGTTGAACATAAACTAACAAGTTCCAACCATTTTATATACATGGAGAATGTCAGCTTCTGCAAGAACTAAGATGATATGTATAAATATTAGAATCTGTCATTTCTGTCTGATCCGTTCCCGATAGCTCTTTGAATATTTTTTTTTTTCATTGAAAATTACATTCTTCTCACTTTTTCTCTCTCTTTCACAAATGCCTCTCTGAAATTTTTACTCTTCAAAGAATTGTCATCATCATAATATAAATAATTAATATATAATTTTCACACAGGCAAGAAGGATAAAGTGGCAGTGGTAAAACTATGAATTAGAGTCTGTGAGACAATGAGATAGACAGACAGCGACAGAAATTGAGATAAAGTAATGCAATAATTAAAATGAAAATAAAAACTGTGTTGTTATACAAAACTGTTCATCACATTTTAATGTAATACATAACAATTGTTATACAGCTTTACTTCAGTCGCAGTAGCACAGTGGTTAGTGCACTAGCTTCCTCGCTTGATGGTCCATGGTTCGATACCCAGTTGAGGTGGGATTTTTTAGACCGCAGACAGCTCCGGGGTCGACCCAGCCTCATGAATTGGGTACCAGAACAACTCTGGGAAGGTTAAGGCGGCCGGCATGATGCTGACCACATCACCCCTAGTGTGCCAATGGTCAAGAAAATATGGGCCTAATACCATATTCCCAATATGCCTCAATGGGCACGTAAACAGGATCCTTCCTTCCTTCCCTTTACTTCAGCTAGAACCTTTTATTTTAATTGGTCAACACAGAAATAGGAAGAAACAGTGTACAAGTGATGGACGTGGTCAATAATTTAGCAGGAACAAATCAAGTTTTTGTCAATAAAATTCTGAATCCCACAAATAAATGCCCCACACTGCATGCATTCACACACAAATGTAAAACAAACATCACTCACACATACAGGTTTATTAGCAATAACACATTAAAAACATGTATACAATAAAGCATAACTATTCGTACAAAAATCTTGCACTACTCATAGAATAATCTAAGTACATTTTTAATAACTGCAAACGTTTTCACAAATAATGTGTGAGTGTGTTTATATAACAAAGTATATCAATCAGTCAACCTAATAATTCCTTAATTAAGCAAACAAAGTATATCAAATGTTTTCCAACAGATCATATAAATAGTGACAAGAACTAACATAATCAGTTTCACACCATGGCATCATCATCAAAAATATCAGAGTCTCTGAGGGGAGACAGGTCCAAAAATGGGGAGGCAGAGGGGGTTCGTATTGTGGGAGATCGAAGGTGGGGAGATGAAGAGAGACGAGAGGAAACGGGTGCATAGAAAGATGCTGTGGACCTGTCCACTGATACTGGGTCTTCATTGACTGAGGCCCCCCGGGGTGTAGACTTCATCATTTCAAACATGGACTTGAAGCGGGAGAATGATCTCTGCAACAGGTCAGTGGGGGTGTTGAATTCTACAGCCTGTCAAAAGGAAAAAAAATACGCAAATATAATCAGTTTTATGTGCCACATTGACAAAAAAAGAAGAGAAAAAAATGTATTAATTTCTTACTTCCATCACATTGATAGGGTGTTTAAACAGTAAATTACTTACCCAATGCAAACAAAGCTTACTACATACAGTGTAAACAGACTCCAATAATATACAGATACACTCATTAAAATATATGTGAGAGATTCAGCATGAAGATCAACACTACACAATAAGAAAATCAGCACATCTAAAACGAGCAATGAAGGTCAGCAGAAATCTAAAACCACTCAACATCTATGACAGAAACACCTTGATCAAATGAAAGAGTTCAAATATTTAAGAAAAGTCACAGTAGATGGTTTAAAGACAAAGAAATTAAAAGGCTAATGCAGTGGTTTACCAACTGATTCCACTGATATAGCTAGCACTAATACATATTCAGAGATGGTGTAACAGGTGATAAATAACATATTCATTCCAACTTGTTGCTATCAATGTCAGACATGGTCATTATTCAGAGCAATGGATAGTAAAATCTTCATTTTTTCTGTCAAAAACATGAACCACTAATGAAACATAAAGTGTCAAAATCTCAGCTATCAAAAACATGAACTACTAATGAAACATGAATAAACCAGGATGAAATCAGAGCTTTTAATAGCATGATAAACTACCGTTGACGCGTAAACAGTCAGCCATGATGAAATTAGAGCTCATATGTTTTCCATGGCTCAATACCAGACAGCAAGGACAGGACCATTATTCCTTAGCCACTAGACCAAGCATGTCTCTAACTAATAAAGATGGTAAATGGAACTAACTAAACTACACCATTATGTCAAACAAAATGCTATATAGACCACCACTACAACACCACTATACAGACCACCACTACAACACCACTATACAGACCACCACTACAACACCACTATACAGACCACCACTACAACACCACTATACAGACCACCACTATAGAGACCACCACTATAGAGACCACCACTACAACACCACTATACAGACCACCACTACAACACCACTATACAGACCACCACTACAACACCACTATAGAGACCACCACTACAACACCCACTTGAAGTGATTTGGCACACACTTCTTGCAAGGGACCAACTGCAGTGATGGCTCAGTCTTCTTAAGGAGGGAAAATTAAATAAACAAATGAAAGAACTTTATTTTAAAAGTGTTGATAATTTGGCAGGCCCATCTAACATTCTGTCTGTTGTCTTAAAAAGACAAGATAACACGTCTGACATATTAAAAATGTTAGTGCTTACATTAAAGTTATAACTGACCAAAGCTAAGCAATGATTTATACATCTTCCAAAACAAATTATATGACTTCCAAGTAAGTGCAAGTAATGTTAATGTCATATATCCTTGCAACATCACAAGCTACCATAAAACAGCCTCTGACCTTTCCTGCCTCCATAACCAAGACCTTGTCACAGTCCCACACTGTATTGATCCTGTGTGCTATCATCAAGACTGTGCAGTTATGAAAACATTCCTTGATCGTCTGCTGCACTAAAACTTCTGTGGTTGAGTCGACAGAGGCTGTTGCTTCATCTAAAACTAAGATCTGGTTTAGAGATGAAAACATTAATAATAAAAATAACATTGAACAGTTCTTATGTAACATCAAAAATATTAGTTTAATAATTGTATGATATATGTTAATTGCTTGCTTACTTTCATAAACTAAAGTGCACATTTATGGCTGATGTGATCTTTTAAACTTTAGGTATACAGAAGATAAAATTTGGTTGGCTGAAGACAGTAAACTATTACAGACAGTAAACTATTACAGACAGACTTTGTTGAAAACTATTACAGACAGTAAACTATTACAGACAGTAAACTATTACAGACAGTAAACTATTACAGACAGTAAACTATTACAGACAGTAAACTATTACAGACAGTAAACTATTACAGACGACAGTAAACTTGAAGGTAAATGGGCATGAGGGTGAGAAGTGAGAAGATAGCATTAATAGAAGGACAGGTAATAGAATACAGGAATGGGGGTGAATGCCAAGAAGATAGCATTAATAGAGGGGCAGCTAATTGAATTTAGGCATGGAAAAACTTTAATCCCATTGTTTGAGACCTGATCTCTTGAACAAACTTGGGTTGTTGATATGTTTCCCTTCGGGTTCTCGAAGACTATTATTACCATTATCATTTTTCTGAGAGAGTCTATTCTTTACTACTTCAATTTTCTAGTGTTGTGTTAATATGTTCAGCTGGTTATTATAGTTATTCTAGTTTTCTTGTAATCTTGTGCCAAGTAATACTAGGGTTTGCTCTATTTAGATAATGTGCATGGTCAAATGTCAAACACACCAAGGTTAAAGGATAACGGTCAAAATCCATCGATGCTTGCAATGCTTAAAAACCTCACCAAGAAGATAACGCCATCACAGACGACTGTTAATATTTATTGTCAAATACAGTTCTTTGCAATAAAACATTGTAACTTCACACTGTTACTTTAATCATTAGACTCTGATCATATTCTTAAACTTCGCACAGACGATTGTGCCTTAATTACAAATATCAGACTTCACAGTTTTTTTTATTTCTTATACCATCGCGTTAGACATTATTCCATTATATTATTTACATATTTTATTTACGTCTGCATAATCATTCTAGCTTTACTAGCCTAATTCAAATTCTGAGTTAATATTTTATTTTTATTTGGCTTGTAACACCATTTTTAGTACTAACGCATCAATTAGTGATTATTCTGGCACGATGGCCATCACAAATGTCATTCGATGACTATCTAATTATTTATTCTCTTTTACAAGATATATTTAATCTCTTTGGACACTCAAGTCCTGAAATACACTTCTTAACAATAAATCTAAGTGGCAACAGCCACACTTTGCTATACACTGTAGGGTGGTTAAAGCCACATTAATAAAATACACTTCCGATTGGCCCCAAGGGCGTAGCGCAGACTGTTTGTAACTATGTATTTCACATCATCATTCTATACGTGATACGTCTTAGTATGTATCCCGACCGAAAATAAACCAGGTAAGATGATTACTCACCCTCACCGTGAAGCAGTCCTCAACAGCATGAAGGTGAGAAGTGAGAAGATAACATTAAGAGAGGGACAGGTAACAGAATATAGATGTGAGGGTGAGAAGTGAGAAGATAACATTAAGAGAGGGACAGGTAATAGAATATAGATGTGAGTTTGAGAAGTGAGAAAATAACATTAAGAGAGGGACAGGTAACAGAAAATAGATGTGAGGGTGAGAAGTGAGAAGATAACATTAAGAGAGGGACAGGTAATAGAATATAGATGTGAGTTTGAGAAGTGAGAAAATAACATTAAGAGAGGGACAGGTAACAGAATATAGATGTGAGAAGTGAGAAGATAACATTAAGAGAGGGACAGGTAACAGAATATAGGCATGAGGGTGAGAAGTGAGAAGATAACAGTAAGAGACAGAATATAGGTGTGAGGGCGAGAAGATAACAGTGAGAGACAGAATATAGGTGTGAGGGTGAGAAGTGAGAAGATAACAGTGAGAGACAGAATATAGGTGTGAGGGTGAGAAGTGAGAAGATAACAGTGAGAGACAGAATATAGGTGTGAGGGTGAGAAGTGAGAAGATAATAGTAAGAGACAGAATATAGGTGTGAGGGCGAGAAGATAACAGTGAGAGACAGAATATAGGTGTGAGGGTGAGAAGTGAGAAGATAACAGTGAGAGACAGAATATAGGTGTGAGGGTGAGAAGTGAGAAGATAACAGTGAGAGACAGAATATAGGTGTGAGGGCGAGAAGTGAGAAGATAACAGTGAGAGACAGAATATAGGTGTGAGGGTGAGAAGTGAGAAGATAACAGTGAGAGACAGAATATAGGTGTGAGGGTGAGAAGATAACAGTAAGAGTCAGAATATAGATGTGAGGGTGAGAAGATAACAGTAAGAGACAGAATATAGGTGTGAGGGTGAGAAGTGAGAAGATAACAGTGAGAGACAGAATATAGGTGTGAGGGTGAGAAGATAACAGTGAGAGACAGAATATAGGTGTGAGGGTGAGAAGTGAGAAGATAATAGTAAGAGACAGAATATTGGCGTGCGCTATCAAGGCAAGAAAAAAAAACACTGGAGATGCACTGCAGCTAAGTTTTGATATAGACATGGCACTTGATTTAATGATTGATCTTCACAACTGTATTTTGTTAATCAACATTTATAGTCTTCATATTTTCATCAGCCTTATGTAGTTCCCCAGGGTCTATAAAGAGACAATGAAAGAATGGAATGACTGTACCATCAGGCATGTCATGGTATGAGGTTATGCATGGAGCTGGCAACATCATCATGTCAAATGAATAGCCACAGAAACCATCATGGCAGAAACATGTGAATGATTAGTGCAGGCGTCCTCCTGGGGGACCAGTTACAGTGGTGGTACTATGCTCTGTAAGGAGCACAAAGATACAGGATGATATGTTCCTGACATCGCTGATATCTGCTATATAACATTATAAGCATGTTAGAGACAAGACTCTCATTTCAGGAACTTTTAAAATGGAGGAGATGTCACTTATGACCACTTCTACCTTGGAGTTTCTGAGTAATGTTCTTGCCAAACACAAAAGCTGTCTCTCTCCCATGGAAAAATTGCGTCCATTTTCCTCTACCATTGTATCAAGGCCCTGCTCCAGGGAAGTGATCTGATAATGTACAAAGATAAATAACAACAGATTAGGGTACACTCTCCCAGAAACAAAGTCAGCACACAAGTGACCTTTCTACACATCATCATCATCATCATTCCTCAAGGAAATATGGTTGCCATTGTTGTCCACCACCAACTTTTGTTGTGGGATGTTTTCTTACATGAGGTTCTGATTACTCTTACTCTATGTTCTATCAGACTTTTCTAGATTTTTTTTTGTCTGTTCTCCCCACTGTTCTTTCTCCGTGTATTTTTTTTAGTCAACAGCAAGCCTATTGGTCTGTTCTTTCTGAAGAATGAGTACTACCCATTTCTGTTGTCTCTGATTAATGTCCAGCTGTATTTGCTATTGTCTGATTGTCTCCCAATGTTCTGTGTTTGTCTTACATCTGGACATGTCTGACATGGAGGATGCAAGAAAGCATCAGTTGTTGAAGGTTTGCAGTCTGGACTTAAAACAAAAACGTTTACAAAGATAAATATTCCATTCAACCTAAGGTAGGTTATCATTTGTATATACTAGTGTCTCTAATTCCAGATAATGTGTTTAGTTTCCAATATATGATCATGCTATTATACCTCCAGTCCATTTATTAAGATAGGAAACTCTATATAGAGCGATACAACATGAGGCAATCTGATCATCAGAAATGTTCCCCATCAATCAAGTGTTTCGGCCCCTTAACATTCTAAGGGAGGTGGGCCCACTTGGGTCATTACTTCCAAGTGTCAGCCTCCTGTTGTCATGTTCAGATAATTTAACACACTTCACCTTGGTTGCAGCTTTCAACTTCACTCCTGTTTTTCTGTTATTTGGAGGCAATTGTGAAAGTAACCCTTGTGTTGAAAATAAATTACTGTCCTGAATTCCATAGCCTGTTGCGGTTGTTCCACAGCCAGCATGATGCCCTTTCCACAGTTTCATCGAGTCTCTTAAGAGCCCTTGATCTTGACTGTCCTTTCAAACCCAACAGTTTAAGTAGATCATACACTGAGGCAGCCACTAGACCTCTTGCACCTACCTCAACAGCCAAGACCCTTGCGGCGAACCCATAATGTCTCAAGTCCGTGCCAAGATCATTATACTTGGCTACTTTGAAAGAGTGTTGCTTATCCAATCTGGATTCAAATGGCACGGTCAGCTTGATCATTATAATCTGGTGTGATTATGAGGCCAGGAAGAAGACAGCTGATAGAATAGTCTGGCGCTCTCTCTTCCAAACCTCTACACCTCACGGTAGAAGGGGAACGACTAAGTAAGTAAGTGATTATGAGGAATGTAGCACTAAATCTGGCCGTCTTCAAGATCTTTGGATACTTTCTGGATATGTCCCTCACCCAGGTAGACCTACTGCCATCTCCCAGTCATTTGCATAGTCAAGAATAGATGGTAAACTGCTACTTCATTTACTTGGTTTGGGATGTGCTGACTTTCCTGCTCTCAGAAAGTGTGTATTTGCAGTACTTGGTCTGATGTTGCTGGTCGCCTTCACCCTTGCCAGGTCTGTTGTAGCAGCTAGCTCATATAGTACTCTGTTATGGCACCATGTGTATCGCCATTGCCCTAATGACACCTCGCAAGCTGAGAGCACATGTTCACGTGTCTGCATCCCATGGCACAGGGGGCACTGAGCATCATCAGACTATCCCCATCTTAATAGGTTTGTGGACGAAGGCAGGAGGTCATACACTGATCTGATAATGAAGCTGAGTCTAAGAGGTGCCATATGCTACGTATCATTCCATGTTAATTATAAACAGAGTGAATTACAATTTCCAAACTCTGTTTGTGTGTGTGTAATGTTACAGAAATATGTGTGTGCGTGCGTGCGTGCGAGTTAGTTTTTTTCCTTTGATTGGATATGAAAGACTACAAGAACACTTTGTCTTTTTTTAATTTTCATTTTCTCTCTTTATTCATGTTAAAATGTAACCCAGTTTTCGTTGCTTCTGATGTCACTCTTGGGAAGGAAAGAGTGGAAAGGCCAAAGAGAACCTTGAAAAAAAATGCAGAAGAAGCCAAAACAAATACTGCTGAAGACTGCCCTAAATAGACTGGTGGAGAGCAACAGCTGCAGTACCACATTCCATGGGGAATGAAAAGGAATAATGATGGTGATGGCTATTAATCTGTTTGCTTTTTGCTCACATTTCAGCAATCATATTTTCAACACTGCGACTCACTCTAATTTTGTATATGGTGCCCGACAATTATATTATTAAAATGTCAGTGAAATTCGTAACAAATAGGCCTACCAATCTTATCTTGCATCAAATGAGACCTAATAAAAGAATATACAGACAGACTGACAGGCAATTGCAACGGGTGCAGGTTACAATTGTTTCTAGGTTATAATAGTAACTTTATACTTTAGTGTTGTCTATTCTGAACACATGAATTGCAAACCTCTAAGATTTAATTACCCAGAAAAGGACAGTTTCTCGTTAGGGGCAACTTTTATTTCTGCTTCTTGTAGTTCTTCTGGGTGCTGTATATTTCAAAGTATTCAGTGCTGGCATAGTTTCCAAAATAACACTAACAGAGATATCGTTTATGTCTGATTATATACCATTGGCTGTGTTAATATTACAGATGTGAAAACAGAGGTACTCACTTTATTTTTTATATGACATTTGTCCAGAGCTTGCCAGAACACATCATCAGTAGTAATAGTGCCAGAAGGGTCAAGGTTATACCTATGCAGTGATACAAATACAGTTTTCAGTCCTTAATTTACAGTCACATATTATTAGAACCATTGCCTAAGCATTGCAAAAGACAAGATATAATTTAAGTGGCTGGAAATTTCAATGATGTGTTATGATTTGATTTTTTTGAAGAAAACAAAATAATATTAATGAATTATTAACGCTTCAGATTAAAATGAATTTTTTTTAAATATCATCATATATCTTTGTGCTCCTTACAGAGCATAGTACCACAACTGTAACTAGTCCCCCAGCAGGAAGCCTGCACCAAACATTCACATGCTCCTGCCATGATGGTTTCTGTGGCTATTCATTTGACATGATGATGTTGCCAGCTCCATGCATAACCTCATACCATGACATGCCTGATGGTACAGTGTCCCTTAAGAGACCCCGGGGAACTACACAAGGCTGATGAAAATATCAAGACTATAATATTCACTTTATCCTCAAGCTTCAACACAAACATGAGTAGTGAATTTACCATTAAAAATAAAGAGTTATTCTAATCCACTGAATTAAATATATATCACAGAACTAACCTAATTGTACCAGTAAATAATACAGGATCCTGGACAAGAATAGATAGCCTTGACCTCAACACGACTAGGGGTACATCACGAATGTTAACATTGTCAATGAAGATTGTGCCTGATGCAGCTTCTGCCACTCGGAACAAGCCAACACCAAGAGATGACTTGCCTGTTTTAAGAGCATAAATATCAATGTTTTAATGCAGTTCAAGAGACGACATGTATAAGATCTTTGAGGAAATACAAAAGTGTGACTGACACATTACAACTGATACTGCTGACTGTGACCAGAAGTTGTCATAATATCTTGACTGTTTTAGGTTTAGCAGAGGAGTATCTTGCTCGTTTTGGTATGGATGAAGTTTATTTGAATTTGACCAAGCTCAAACAGATAACTTTATTTTTAAAAGAGAAATTCAATCTACTAGTATTACGCAGAAATAATCCATGCACCAAGAAATCTGGTAATCTAATAAATGAAACAAGACATTTAGGAAAGTTAAAAAAAGGGCAATGTAAGATAATGAACAAAATTGTACTAGAAAAGGTATGACTATTTTTTTTTTTTAAAGAATAAAAAAACAAATTACCTGATCCAGAGTTACCCACAATGCCAATTTTCTCCTTAGCCTGTATGTTAAGAGTTATCCCCTTAATGACTGGTGGTTGTGAATCATTATAACGCATCTTGTACTGCTTAAATGTGATTGCTCCATCACTAGGCCAGTTTTCTGGAGGGATAAGGGGGTTATTGATCACAGTTCCTTCAGGGTGAAGCATCTGGATAGGATAGGCCCAAAAAAATTACTGATTAAAAGTGTGAGAAAAAATTATTTGGCACCTTATTAAATACATCTTCCAAAATGCCTGAGAAGAGTTTGATAAAACTAGGCTTTGTATCATTGACAAGATAAGCATGCAATTTATTCTAAATTAATATGAAACAAATACAAAGGTATGTTATAAGGCACTCGTAGGAAATAAAGAAGTAGAACACTAGACAACAGAAAAACAACAGACATGAGTGGCTTACCCAGGATATGAACCCTGGACCTTCCGTGCGACAACACCGCCTAGCTATGCAAGCGAATCACACTGTCCTCCCTGCCATCTACGCATCCCCAAAAAAGGATGTTTCAATGACAGGTCATTAGTGCGAACCTCTATACATAACACCGGAAGTTTACCATGGGCAGTTCAGCCTATTAATGACGCAATCACTTCTGTTGTTCCCCTATATATCAGTATTGGTCAGTCCAACAAGACAAAGACCTTAATACTGTGTCCAGTATGATAGTAGACTTAGAACAGTAAGAACAGGACAGAGGGTAGGTTTGGTATTGTATAAACATTTATAACACATAAGGAGAGGAAACCACGAGGCCTGTAAACAGTAAATTAATATGAAACAAATATAAAGGTTTGTTATAAGGCACTCGTAGGAAATAAAGAAGTAGAACACTAGACAACAGAAAAACAACAGACATGAGTGGCTTACCCAGGATTTGAACCCTGGACCTTCCATGCGACAACACCGCCTAGCTATGCAAGCGAATCACACTGTCCTCCCTGCCATCTACGCATCCCCAAAAAAGGATGTTTCAATGACAGGTCATTAGTGCGAACCTCTATACATAACACCGGAAGTTTACCATGGGCAGTTCAGCCTATTAATGACGCAATCACTTCTGTTGTTCCCCTATATATCAGTATTGGTCAGTCCAACAAGACAAAGACCTTAATACTGTGTCCAGTATGATAGTAGACTTAGAACAGTAAAAACAGGACAGAGGGTAGGTTTGGTATTGTATAAACATTTATAACACATAAGGAGGGGAAACCACGAGGCCTGTAAACAGTAAATTAATATGAAACAAATATAAAGGTATGTTATAAGGCACTCGTAGGAAATAAAGAAGTAGAACACTTCTTCTTCTTCGATCCTTAACCACCGACCGTCAAAGCAGTCAGTGGCCATCACGCCTAGTGGCATCTTGTAGGGCAACAACAAATTGATTCCACTTTGCACGGTCGGTGGCCATCCTTCGTACAGTGCCTCAACTCTGGTTCATTCTTTGCATCTCAGCCTCCACAGTCCTCCGCCAAGTTGTTTTTGGTCGGCCTCTCTTTCGCTTTCCTTCAGGGGTCCAAAGCATAGCTGTTCTTGTGATGGCATCGGGGTCTCTTCTGAGGACATGACCAACCCAGCTCCAGCGTCTGCCAGCTATGATGGTGTGCATGTCCTCTTGCTTGCTACGAGTAAGCAGATCTTGGTTGGTGATGGTATTCGGCCAAAAGATGCGGTGAATTTTTCTTAGGCATGTTGTGTGAAAAGAGGACAATTTTGACATTTCCTTCTCTGTGACTCTCCAGCATTCCGCACCATAGAGAAGCACAGAAAGCACGCAACTCTGGTATAATCTTAATTTTGTGCTTGTGCTGTATTGTGAGGACTTCCAGATGTTATTTAGGCTAAAGAAGGCTGTTCTTGCCTTATTCATTCTGATGTTGATGTCTTTGCCTGCCCCACCGTCTGGTGTTACTATGCTTCCTAGGTATGTGAAGGTATCTGTCTGTACCAGTTGCTGATTCCTTACTGATATGGGCTCAGGGTTGCTCACATTGAGCGTCATGACCTCAGACTTCTTTAAATTGATGTTCAATCCCACCTGCTGGCTAAATTTATTAAGTCTATCCGTTTTTTCCTGGATGTGTTGATGTGAATGTGCCAGCAGTGCAATGTCATCTGCATATTCCAGATCTTCCAATGTAGAAAATGTAGTCCATCTTATTCCTCTTGGACTGCCCTCTGTTGTCTGGCGCATCACCCAGTCTATGACTGTTAAAAAAAGAGTGGTTGATAAAGGGCATCCCTGTCGTACTCCTGTCTTCACCTCGAAGGTTAGGTTGCTCTGCCCAACACTACACGTAAAGTTGGCATAGAGGCTTTTTATAATTGACACTATGCAGCTTGGAATTCCATAAGCCCTCAGTATTTTCCATAAACTGTCCCTATGTATGCTGTCAAAAGCCTTTTCAAAATCAACAAAATTTATGTAAAGCTGTCTTTGCCATTCTGAGCACTGCTCTATAATGTTCCTGAGAGTGAATATATGGTCTACACATCTTCTGTTCTTTCTAAATCCTGCTTGTTCTTTCCTCAGTTTGTAGTCTACTGCCTTTGAAATTCTCTGTATAATTATCCTGCCTAGTATTTTGCTGGGAACTGAGAGCAGAGTGATTCCTCTCCAATTATTGCAGTCTGTAAGATCTCCCTTTTTGGGCAATTTGACAATTATTCCTTTGTTCCACTCTGATGGTGTTGTCCCCGTTTTCCACACTTGTGCAAATAGTGGTTCTAATAGTTCTGCTGCTAGCTCAGGGTCTGTCTTAAATAGCTCTGCATTTAAGTTATCATGGCCCGGAGCTTTACCGTTCTTTAACCCTTTGATTGCTGTGATGATTTCTTCTTTTCGTGGAATGTCTGTATTTACATCTAGATCGTTTTCAGCCTCAGGAACATTCAATTGTGTCTCTGATATTTCCTTGTTCAGAGTTTCTCTGAAGTGCTCTGCCCATCTTGTTTCCTGTCCCTCTGCTGTCTTGATGAGATTTCCTTGCTTATCTCTTACTAATGTAATATTGTTTGCCCCTTGTTTTCCGCTGATGAATTTAGTTATTTTGTATACTGTGCTTTGTTCATTTCTCAGTGCTGCCTCTTCTGCCTGTTTTGCAAGATCGTCTAGGAAATTCCTTTTGTTGGCTCGGGTTTGGCGTTTAACTTCCCTGTCCAGCTGGCTGTACTGTTCGCTATATAGTTGCTTTAACCTGGGGGACTTCGCTTCTGTTTTCTTTCTTTTCATTTCCTTTCTCATCTTTATGGTGTTTAGTGTTTCTGGTGTTATCCAGTCTTGCTTCTTCCTTTCCTGAAATCCTAAGCATGATTTGCTATTTTCCTTACATATTGTTGAAATGGTGTTGAAATTCTGGTCTATATCATGAGTCATTGTCTTTTCCTGGCTTTTCGCAAATTGATATCGTTTCTTAATGTCGGCCGCAAAAGCTTTTCTGGTAAGGGGGTCCTTCAATTTGCTGATGTAAAACCTTTTCTATGTAGTTACAGTTGGTCCAGCCCTTCTTAGTTTCACTTTCAGTTTTGCTACTACTAAATGGTGATCACTTCCCACATCTGCACCTCTTCTTACCTTCACATCTTGTAATGCATGTCTCCATCTACCGTTAACCATGATGTGGTCTATCTGGTTTCTGTCCCGACCATTTGGTGATTCCCATGTTAACTTGTGAATTTCCTTATGTGGGAAAAGTGTTCCTCCAATGACCAGGTTGTTAATGCTACAGAAACTTATTAGCTTATCCCCATTTTTGTTTGCTGTTCCGCTACCGCATTTCCCCATTGTTCTTTCATTATATGTATTGTGTGTACCAACTTTCGCATTGAGGTCTCCCATTACTATAACAAGATCATATCTAGGTGTGTCTTCCATTTCTTTCTGCAGTTGTTGGTAGAATTCATCCTTGACCTCCTCATCGCTATCATTCGTTGGTGCGTAGCATTGTATTATTGTAGTGTTGGTGAATCTCCCTCTCAATCTCAATCGTATCAGTCTGTTGTTGATGGGTTTCCATTCCAGTAATGTCCTTTCTATCCCTTTCTGTAGAATAATGGCTACGCCTTCACTGTGCTGTCCATCCTCTCTTCCAGAGTAAAGTACTGTTTCTCCTGTTGCTGTTTTAACTTTTCCTGCCCCTGTCCATCTGCTCTCACTTATCCCCAGGATGTGTAACCTATAGTTTCTCATTTCTGCCGTGACCTGTCTTAGTTTACCTGTCTCGTACATTGTCCTGACATTCCAAAATCCTATTCTTGTATCCTGTTTTGCGGTCAGGACATCCGTTTTCATGTCAGTGGCTTCCTTTCGGCTTTCACCACTGACAGTCATACGAGCCACAGACTCCGAATGTCCATCCCGCAGCAAAGTTTGTTCATTTGATGTTGTTTCCATAACTTCATTATTTTTTTTACATAGACAGGGGTGTCAGCCCTATGCTAAAACCCCCAACCTGGAGGACCAGGGTACCAGCTTTTGTCTGACCCCTACCCACACAGACCAGTCCAGCTTGGTTGAACCTACCAGGAGTAAAACTCCCTCTGGCATAGCTCTGGGGATTGTCAGGGTACGCAAGCTGCCATACCGCTACAAGGTATAGGTACCATTGATGGCAGAAAGTAGAACACTAGACAACAGAAAAACAACAGACATGAGTGGCTTACCCAGGATTTGAACCCTGGACCTTCCGTGCGACAACACCGCCTAGCTATGCAAGCGAATCACACTGTCCTCCCTGCCATCTACGCATCCCCAAAAAAGGATGTTTCAATGACAGGTCATTAGTGCGAACCTCTATATATAACACCGGAAGTTTACCATGGGCAGTTCAGCCTATTAATGATGCAATCACTTCTGTTGTTCCCCTATATGTCAGTATTGGTCAGTCCAACAAGACAAAGACCTTAATACTGTGTCCAGTATGATAGTAGACTTAGAACAGTAAGAACAGGACAGAGGGTAGGTTTGGTATTGTATAAACATTTATAACACATAAGGAGGGGAAACCACGAGGCCTGTAAACAGTAAATTAATATGAAACAAATATAAAGGTATGTTATAAGGCACTCATAGGAAATAAAGAAGTAGAACACTAGACAACAGAAAAACAACAGACATGAGTGGCTTACCCAGGATTTGAACCCTGGACCTTCCGTGCGACAACACCGCCTAGCTATGCAAGCAAATCACACTGTCCTCCCTGCCATCTACGCATCCCCAAAAAAGGATGTTTCAATGACAGGTCATTAGTGCGAACCTCTATACATAACACCGGAAGTTTACCATGGGCAGTTCAGCCTATTAATGACGCAATCACTTTTGTTGTTCCCCTATATGTCCAACAAGACAAAGACCTTAATACTGTGTCCAGTATGATAGTAGATTTAGAACAGTAAGAACAGGACAGAGGGTAGGTTTGGTATTGTATAAACATTTATAACACATAAGGAGGGGAAACCACAAGGCCTGTAAACAGTAAATTAATATGAAACAAATATAAAGGTATGTTATAAGGCACTCATAGGAAATAAAGAAGTAGAACACTAGACAACAGAAAAACAACAGACATGAGTGGCTTACCCAGGATTTGAACCCTGGACCTTCCGTGCGACAACACCGCCTAGCTACGCATCCCCAAAAAAGGATGTTTCAATGACAGGTCATTAGTGCGAACCTCTATACATAACACCGGAAGTTTACCATGGGCAGTTCAGCCTATTAATGACGCAATCACTTCTGTTGTTCCCCTATATATCCAACAAGACAAAGACCTTAATACTGTGTCCAGTATGATAGTAGACTTAGAACAGTAAGAACAGGACAGAGGGTAGGTTTGGTATTGTATAAACATTTATAACACATAAGGAGGGGAAATCATGAGGCCTGTAAACAGTAAATTAATATGAAACTATCATACTGGACACAGTATTAAGGTCTTTGTCTTGTTGGACTGACCAATACTGATATATAGGGGAACAACAGAAGTGATTGCATCATTAATAGGCTGAACTGCCCATGGTAAACTTCCGGTGTTATATATAGAGGTTCGCACTAATGACCTGTCATTGAAACATCCTTTTTTGGGGATGCGTAGATGGCAGGGAGGACAGTGTGATTCACTTGCATAGCTAGGCGGTGTTGTCGCACGGAAGGTCCAGGGTTCAAATCCTGGGTAAGCCACTCATGTCTGTTGTTTTTCTGTTGTCTAGTGTTCTACTTCTTTATTTCCTACGAGTGCCTTATAACATACCTTTATATTTGTTTCATATTAATTTACTGTTTACAGGCCTCGTGGTTTCCCCTCCTTATGTGTTATAAATGTTTATACAATACCAAACCTACCCTCTGTCCTGTTCTTACTGTTCTAAGTCTACTATCTTAAGGTCTTTGTCTTGTTGGACTGACCAATACTGATATATAGGGGAACAACAGAAGTGATTGCATCATTAATAGGCTGAACTGCCCATGGTAAACTTCCGGTGTTATATATAGAGGTTCGCACTAATGACCTGTCATTGAAACATCCTTTTTTGGGGATGCGTAGATGGCAGGGAGGACAGTGTGATTCGCTTGCATAGCTAGGCGGTGTTGTTGCACGGAAGGTCCAGGGTTCAAATCCTGGGTAAGCCACTCATGTCTGTTGTTTTTCTGTTGTCTAGTGTTCTACTTCTTTATTTCCTACGAGTGCCTTATAACATACCTTTATATTTGTTTCATATTAATTTACTGTTTACAGGCCTCGTGGTTTCCCCTCCTTATGTGTTATAAATGTTTATACAATACCAAACCTACCCTCTGTCCTGTTCTTACTGTTCTAAGTCTACTATCATACTGGACACAGTATTAAGGTCTTTGTCTTGTTGGACTGACCAATACTGATATATAGGGGAACAACAGAAGTGATTGCGTCATTAATAGGCTGAACTGCCCATGGTAAACTTCCGGTGTTATGTATAGAGGTTCGCACTAATGACCTGTCATTGAAACATCCTTTTTTGGGGATGCGTAGATGGCAGGGAGGACAGTGTGATTCGCTTGCATAGCTAAGTGGTGTTGTCGCACGGAAGGTCCAGGGTTCAAATCCTGGGTAAGCCACTCATGTCTGTTGTTTTTCTGTTGTCTAGTGTTCTACTTCTTTATTTCCTACGAATACCTTATAACATACCTTCATATTTGTTTCATATTAATTTACTGTTTACAGGCCTCGTGGTTTCCCCTCCTTATGCAATTTATTCTCATGTCTCTCATATTAATTTGCCAATTCCAGGAGCACATGCAGGAGACATGAGGGAAATAGCTGAATAAAATGTTATACTGAGAAAAAATATGTAGAAACAAAATAAAGAAAAAATTAAAATGACGGTTTTGTAAAAAAAGGAAGGAAGGATATTTGCCCTGGGTGGCACATGTCAAGGGGCTGCACAATAGTTATTACAAGAAGAAATTTCAGATTTGCACTTTTGGTTTTTTTTTTTTTTTTTTTTAAGTAGGACCAGTGTAATAGTCAACTCTCCCATGCAATGCACTGTCTGATTTACTCTTTTCGGAAATTAAATTATATTCTACACACCATTTATGTATAAATGAACAATAGACTAGAAAAATAGACCTTCTGCTCTAACATATTGTTCATTTATAAAACTCACCACAATTCCATTTTTTTCACTTTCTATGATCAGTTTTACAGCAGCATCTGTAACTTTTTACAGAAATAGGTGATAAAAAGGAATAAGAAAGACAATCAAAATAACAGACAGTAACACCTACTTCAACATAATCTTGAATTCTCTGCACCGAAGAAAATCTGGATAGTGACTCCATTGAATGACGCAACGTGTACTGGACAAAACTTGTTATCTGTTGCAGAAAAAAAGAAAATGTCAACAATATGTTGGTACCAAGGTTAAATCCTATGTCTTTTTCCCGTATTTCAATCTTCGATTATGTATTGCTGTCAGTTTTTTAAATCTCATAAAACACTTAATTTGAGATACATAATACATTAATTTGTATGTGCATGTATTGGCATGCATGTGTGTGTGAGAGAGACAGACAGTTTTAATACATCACTTTTTCCTGATCCTCTTGTCTCAGTTGTCTTTAAGATTTCTCTGTGTATTCTGTTCACTTTTTTGTTCTTAGACACTGTTAATTTATTTTACAATTTTGTTGCTTTTCACTCTTTTTATATGAGCCAACCAGCTCAGTCTACTTGCTTCTATACTGCTAGTTACTAGAATTATGCAAGATGCATACTTCTTCTCTGTTCTTCTTCCCCGGAGATATTTTTCTTGACAGCTCCTAGCTGTTCCTTAAAATACAAAAGAGTGAAGAACTGTTCAATGATCAATACATATGTGACAGGACTTACTTGTATGGCAAAAGACAGGGCCATGCCAGCCTGCGAACTGTTTTCTGAATCAAGTGTGAATACAATAAGAAATCCTGTTGCTCCAGTTACAATAATGGTCATGCAATCAAGGAATACAGCCAGCCAGCGATTGGCTGCATAAAATAGGAAAAATGGCACACTATTTTGGTCCAGCAATTTGCAGAATCTGAAAGTGCATGATAGGTTTAGCAGAGTATTTTTTTCTCATCAATTAAAGTTTTATTATGAAATTGAAAGAACGAATTGCATTTGATATTATAACGCACGAATAATAAACTTGGCAACAAAGAGTTAACACTGGATAAATTAAAATGCATTATAATTTTAAAATATCACCTTAGCATGATTCTGTATGGTCTGCTGGTCAAGAAAGCCAAACATAACAATAAATGTGATAGGCAGGAGAATGACATCAAAATTTAAAGAATTGGAGTGATGATAAAGTCACATTTCTATCACAGATGGGTTATGTTTTTGGCATCCACACACTGAGTGAAATTTCAAGCCAATCTTTATATATGTAAAAGAAAGTTGATCACCCTTTGCTTGTATGGCCTCAAATGTTAACTAAATTCTGGGTAAGCCAGAGAGCTGAAAATTTGCACTCATATCATTAGTACTAATCTCAGCCAGAAATTCAAAACTCCACTTTTTAACCTATTTTTTTATTTTTGCCTTTAAAAATAAATTCAAGCTGAATCTGTTGATTATCAGTAAAGAATTGGATAGATGTTATTACATAAAATAAGCTTTGAAATATATGAGAGCTGTTTGAGGATTTCACTTTCCATGAAAAAGGATACAACTGAAAAGTAAAAGAACGAGAAAGTAATAATATACAGTAGGGGAAGAAATGTTGGATAAAAAGCAAGTGGTGATGGTAAATAAAAGACAGTCTTCACATATTTAAGTTAGTATGTTATAACTTTTAAAAGTATAAAAACACTTACTTAAGATAAAAGCGCTGGCCCTGATTAAATGAGTTTATAGTTGCAATGCCTTCCACTGATGCTGCCAGGTGGCTAATGCATGGGGCCCTTGTTATGTTGTCCACAAACTTCAGCTTTTGTAGGATTGGAGCAAACATGTGTGCTAGGACCCCAAAGGTGGCCACCAGAGGAATAATAGCAAGAAGGTCCCAGGGGAACACAATGGATATTAAAACAAGGGCAGATAACACAAGAAACACATTCTGAAGAGAAAGCTCACAGTTGGCAGGCAGGCGAACATCAACTGCAAATGACAAAAGAAAAACAAGCAATTTAATAATAAATGTGCAGTCCACATAAACTCATAAGAAACTAATGTCTTAGTAGAAGTTAGTAGACTTCCATAAAGAGAGCTACTAAAAACAAGCCAAACATATTATTTGTTTTAATGTGCATCTAAAATCTGTTTTACTCAATCCATAGAAACAATAAATGGGAGATGAGAGACAGAGAGAAAAAAAAAGAAATAAAGAAAGCCAGAAAGAAAGATAAAATGAAAGAAAGAAGAAACATAGGAAGAAAAAATACCTCACAAACATATGTATGTTTTGTTTTCTAAGAAACACAGAAAACAGCCTTAATTTAATTATGATACTAAATAATGAATATATATTTTAAACTTAAACTTTTGAAAGAAAACTTTAGGCAGTTAACTATCTAGTACTCAAATAATTAAGGATTAAGCACAATTTACCACTGACTGAAAGCAAATGAAATGCAGCCTGACTAATTTTATTTTTAAAGTTAATGTTAATCAGAATCAACCTCACTGTGCTCCGGGAAAATCCATAGGTTTTTAGTCTCCCTCAGGAAATGTCGAAGAGTATGAATGCTAATTGTACCTGTAGCATACTGGTTGTACATACGACGGATGCATCCTCTTTCACGTCCATTTCTGCTAGTCCCAAATTTAATGCCAAACTCCAACAGTCTCAGCCTTGTTAATTAATCCATTGCAGTGTCATTATCCAGCAGGTGATCATTAATTGCCCTTAGTATCTCTCCCTTAATCCATGCCCAGTATCCCCACTATGGATGCTCTTGAGGCCAGTCTGTCAGCTCTCTCATTGCCACATACCCCTGCATGACCAGGACAGTAGATCCACACCAGTTCTTCAAGACTTGAGGATTCTTTCCATTCCTGCCGCAGCCATCTGTTCTGAACTTTCCAAAGCATGGCTCGAGAGAGACCTGGTTGATGGAGTTTCAGACAGCCACCTCAGTGCTGCAGTAACTGCCTCTACCTCCATTCTCATGCTGGAGGTTGTTGTCATGTAGGCTCCACTCTGTTCAGTGACGACCCTGCCCTTTATTCTCGCAGAGAAGCCCCATTCTGATTTCTCACCATGCACTACAGACCCATAAGTGTACACAGTGGCATCATCATCCCCTGCATGATCACTTATCAGCTGATTAATCTCTAACTCTGCTTTTCCATTGCCCCAAGATCTGCACTCTCTGCCAAGGCTAATGATGACCTGCTGGTAGTTTATCCAGTTCTCCCATGACATAACTCCCCTCTTCCCCTTTGGACACATTTTCAACCCTGGTCACCTGACCAATCGTAGCCTCTGCCTGTGCCATCTATGACATCCCCCTCTTGATTCTTGTTCCTTTGACGTCAGATACGTTCTCATGTAGTGGGTGTCTTTTGTCAGTGGTTACCCGCATATAGGCTTTTGCCTAGGCCATCGCATATCTGGATCTAATGAACAGCAATCCGAGCATGTATCTCATTGTCACAATGGGGGTATCACGTGTACAGTCCAAAACTAGTCGCATCCCTTCATTTTGAATGCATTTGAGTCGTTCACATTGTGACACTGACAGCGTGAGTATTCCTAGCCCGTACTCAATTACTGAAATCACGAGCTGATGATACAGGAGAAACAACAGTCTCTGTTCCAAGCACGCAGGAGCCATTGTTTTTAAGGCTTCCAGTCCTTGCTTGCACTTCTGTATGATCAGTTCGACTTGATACTTGAATGATAGCCCACGATCAAATGTTACTCCCAGATACTTCAGCCTGTCTTGCCTTTCAATGTTCTGCCCATTGAAAGTCATGTCTGGAAGGTCTGCTTTTACTATGAAGTTGTTCAAAGAGCACCACATCACACAGGCCTTGTTGGGATTGACCTTTGATCCGCTTTCATTACACCATTTAGAAACCACCTGTAGTGTCTCCAGGCAAATCCCTTGTACACATCGTACGCAAACATTCTGGCGTTACCCCATGTTGTTTTCATAGGCCTATAGCTACCCAGGGTATCAGGAAGGATGTGTGCATTTTTGAGGTGGCTCATTACTTGTCTTGCAACTATCTTTTCAAGTAATTTACCATAGACATTCTGTTGTGTGATAATTCAATAGCTGCTGAGCAGTGAGGGGTCTTTGCCAGGTTCAGGAAGTGGCCGAAGGTCACTGTGTAGCCAGCCTTCCGGCACCTCAGCATTCTGTATTTAAATCACTCACCATATTTATAATGGCTGTGTTGTCGAGCTGTTTAATGTGATGGTATTGTACACCATCAGGACTCGGAGCAGTGTTTTTGCTGGCTTTTAATGTGTACACCACGTCCTCTTCAGAAATGAGGAAAAGACTTTGCAATTATATCTTCACAATGTCATCACACAAAGTAGGATAACATACCTTTTTACAAAATATAAAGAAAAAATGATTTCTCAATAAGTCTTTTTATTTATTTCTTGTTTGTTTGGAAATTTAGCAAAGCTTCAAAACTATCCTTCTTTTAAGTTGCACTAGCAACGTATTTATTACTTATCTTGTAAACTGTTCTGTCTAGTTAATTTTAGGGTGTTGCAAGTTTTCTTCCTCAGAAATGTAGTTTGTGCTTAGAAATAAGAGTGCAATATATCTTCTAATCAGAAAATACTTATTTGAACACTTACTGTTATTGTGAATAATGAAGATGTTTTTGTCACTATGTCATGACAATAATTTATTTATTCCTAAACATGTCAATTCCAACAATTTCCTGTCATGTAAGATTAAAAGCTTGCTGTAAGACACTTTAAATTCTTTAGCAATATCAATGGATACATCAATGTAAATGTTAGGATAATGAAAATAAAATAACTTACTCTCATCAAGGTCTGCAGTAAAACGGTTGAGAATAATACCAATAGGGGTTGCATCAAAGAACTTCATTGGGCTCTTCAGAGTTTTTTCTATCAAGTGTTTGTGCAGACAGCTTGAGGCTCTGAGTAGGAACTGAAGAGAAAATATTGTGAAGAGTGAAATGTGATTAAAAAGTTTGTGTGTGTTTTAATGACACTTTTCTTAAGAGGTTGTAACAGCTCAAGCTAAATGAAACTACATAAGATGAAGTCATAAATCAAAAAGAGACACTCTACTTTTATTTAGAATGATTTAACTCATTCTAACCCAGACATTTTTCCAGTTTTACCCAGACCTGGAGGCATTTTTTTTCTACAAGTGATGTTTTAAAAACAGGCAGTAGACATGTATATTAATTCGGCAGATATATGTATTATGCATCAAACTTTAGAAATTGGCTGAAGAATGTTGTGTTACAATGTTGAGTTCTCAGGTGATGTAATGATTATTTATTATGTCTTGCAAAGTATAGAAACCATAAAAAATCAGAACAAAAAATTAAAATATATCCAGTTGAAAATTAATGCAAGATGACTGATCACAAACAAATGAAAATTCCAATTTTTACGATTTTTGTTGTTGTTGTTGTGAAGAAACACTTTGCTGAACTGGAATCTCACTAACACAGTCCTGTCCCACGCAATTTAAATAAATTTATTACACAATTCTAAAACTTTAAACAACCAAACAACTTCACTTCCAATAAAAGAACTTCCTTTCATTTCAAACATGATCGCTGAACGAAAAAACATGTGTGAAATAAACATTTGTTAATTTGTGGATTTTTAGCTGATATTATCCGAGTTTCAAAATGACCATGACTACTATATCTAGCAGGCCTTGTAGATTGGCTTTGGATCAAGCTAGGAAATTATTTGAAACAATTATGGATGATGATACTAATTTAGATTATACAGATAACAATGAAAATGAGTCGGATTATCAACAGGAGTCTGAAATCAAATCATATGACAGCATAGATGATAATGGCATGCATGATGGCAGAAACGACGTTATGGGGGCAGGACAATGCAATGAAATTGCCAACATTTATGAGCTTTGTCTGTAAAAGTAAAGAAAGTGAGGAGGGATGATCACGTTGCAGTACAATATTATGTTAACTACACCAACACTGTTGTTGTTGTTTAACTAGGGCTGCTCTTCTTGTTCTGTTGCAGCCAATACCAAGTTGAAGACTACTTGGTATTACACTTTATACACCAGACCTAACAGTCTTTTATATTTGGATATGCGCCCTAATCTAACTGACTAGGTTGAACTGGATGCGCCTCGCCAAAACAAGGCAAACTTTTTTTTTTTAAAATCCTTGGTATTATTTACACTGTAAATACAGGCTTCTCCTGTGGCTTTCCTGCCATTCCGAAACATGTTGAGTTGAAGTCATGAGCTTCAGTATCTCCAGCTTGGCTTGCTTTTAAAGGATCATCATATCTGGTCCCATGCTAGAAGGAAGAAGCGCATGGCATACTGTGCTCCCCACCATCCAAGGTAAAAAGAGGTAAAGGAACCCGTTACATGCCCATTGAGGCATATTGGGAATATGGTGTTAGGCCCATATTATCTTGACCGTCGGCACATTAGGGGTGATGTGGTCGGCATCACGCCGGCCGCCTTAACCTTCCCAGAGCTGCTCTGGTACCCAATTGGGGCTGGGTCGACCCAGGTGCCGTTTGTGGCCTAAAAAAATCCCACCTCATCTGGGGATCGAACCATAGACCACTGCGCTAGGAAGCCAGTGCACCATCCAAGGGGGGCTCTCTAATTATGCAGAGCTAAAATACTGTGCTCTGGTTCTCAGCTATCCCAAGGAATTGTCACGTCCTACACAGAGCCACTTCTCAGCTCCTCCTGCCTTTAATTGGTCCATAATGAGATCCTCATGCACACAGCCAACCAGGTAACAGCCAGAGTACGTTTGGAGCTCAAGTGACTTAGTGTGCAATGCTGGGTTCTCGACATGTTTCACCACATGGGGAATCCCTGGAAGTGTGTGGGTGATTTCAAGAGTCAATGAGGGTGTAAATAGCCTCACAGACAGAGGTTCACTTCCACATCTGTGTACTATAGCACTGTGCTAAGCTGGTGGTCATATATAAAGATGACTCCAGATATGCCTCCATGCATCCACCAAAACTGCACACATGATATTGTCTTTTCCATCTCATTACATCTTTCAAAATTGTCTTTTTTAACTGGCTAGCAACCTGTTTTTGGTAATCTGTGAGAAGTAATGATTTCCTGAGGATATTTAAACACAGTCACTGATTTTATATTATTACAATACTTCTTTATGTGATATTTTAGTGTTTTTTATTGGATATTTACTGAAAGCACAATGTCACAAGCCGGTAAGTGCAATTTTTTCTTTATTGTTACATCGTATTCATCTATCAGCTTCCATTTTACCTTGCATAACTAATAATTTTTTAAAGAAAGTCCTTATACATCGTACACACCAGTAATCTACATACATTTACAGTCTACAAATATAAAAAATGTATAAAATATTAAAAACAAATTCATAAAATGGAGAGAGCGAAATTCAAATCGGATTGATTGTTCAGTTTTTATCAAAATTGCTGCGACCATCATCTTCTGCAGATGAAAAACAATACTTAGTTGCCCTCTCCACATTGAAGGTCGGCTGCATTGAATCTGCAACGTCTTTTATCTCTTGTCTTGATAGCGCACTCTGACAGACTCTTTCCTGTCCATCTCTTGATGCTATCTTCCTACTTATAGCGCTGTCTTCCGCTTGCACGCTTGTCTTCAACTCTGCCTTCTATTATGGTCTTTACTAAGGTGTTATGTCTTTTTACAGGGCCAAAATATTTTAGCTAACTTAGGACTGCAGCAAATAAAATAACAAACTAGATTTAATAACACTCAAAAGCATACCTTAGCAAATATGAATGATCTCGCTATGAGGATAACAAGCATGGCTAGAAGTAACATGCCATAAGTGAGAGCATACATGTTCCTGTCAGGATTGTTCACTACACTGCCAGACATGTCAACATTAAGAAAGGCACTGCTGTTCTCAGTGAAATTTGTGTCCTGAAAAATTGGACATAAATTAAGGTGAACATTTTATTTATTTTAGAAAAATAAAGTATGAACGCACGCACGCACACACAGACACAGAGAGAGAGACAGAGAGAGAGAGAGAGAGACACAAACACACAGAGAGAGAGAGAGAGACATGTAGAAACACACACACACAACATAAGGTATTTGTGAACTAATGCTATACCTCTAATGACTGACATCACATGCTCTCTATCCATGAAATCAGTTGTTCTAAACTTAGTAAGTTCAAGCATAAATACATATTTATCTTCTCAAAAAGAAAAACACACAGCTAAATCAAATCTTGTAAATAAGTCAGAATACATGTGTAACATTAGTTAGAAAGAAACTAACTGCACACAGGTATTATACAATGCAGTTTTTTATATTACACAGTCTTTTTATAACTTACAGTATCTTTTAAAAATACTTCTATGTTAGCTGAATGGTTGTATTGGATTATAGATTTTTAGTTTGTTTCTTCCTGGGTTTATATTTTGTATTTGCCTGAATGCTTAGCGGCAGTGTGTCACACTGCAACAAACTAAAGATGCTGAGTGTGACTCTTGGCTGGGCAGTTGTGTTTTAATTCCTGTTAGTTCTAAATGTTTTCTTAAAAAATGTCTTCATTTTAGAATTTTAATCTACCTACAAATGATGAACATTATTTCAACAGTAAAATTTAATGACACAAATAAAAGACAACAATTATTGTCTAAATAACAAGGACGTGTGACAATAATGACTTCATAAGTGACAAAGATGTGAGACTGGAATACAATATGAGTGACAAAGATGAGACAAAAATGATGATCTAAGTGACCAAAGTATCATACAAGAATAAAAATCAGCAACAAAGATGTGAGAAACTAATAGCAATATAAATGACAAGGATGTTAGATAACAATGGCACTCTAAGTGACAAATATGAGAGACAACAGTTAACCCTTACCAATGGACCTGCTCCTTGGTTGAGCCAATATGCCAAGAAACCTGTTGTGACTGACTGGATCGCAATGCTGACAAAATAACTGACCAACAGAAAAATAAAGATAACCACACCACCCATGGCTTGAATGTAAGTCCAATAAGTTCTGGCCCTCACATGACAGTCTGGACTTTTCTGAGACACAAGATCTTCAACATCCACTGAAAGCAACAAAATAGGCTATGACCTCATAAAGAATAAATACAATAAGGATACTTGCAGAATATTAGTTTTTGACAACACATTTGTAAAGACCAAATGTCTTTTTAAATCATATAATAATTTCAAGAATAAATTACAGTACAACAACCATTTCAAATCAAGCCTCAAAAAATAACATTTCTATCATAGAAATTCTAAGCCTTTTGCTTTTAAAATATTATACAGCCACCTAAATCAAGTGCAGAAGCACATAATTGCACCACCCATGTAATCAGACTTTTGCTTACTAAGCTGTGGAATCTGCTACACGGAAGTAACAAACAGCACAATAGCAAACTTTTTTTTTGTCTTCAATAAAAAAAATGATGAATCAGTCTTCTACTTCAAGTGCCATGCTGGCTGACCGAGATAATCATATCTCTTCACTACTTTGTATACCTAGTTCTGTTTCTCCACACTACAATGTTAAACTGCCCAGTATATTCTCTTTATTACACTCTGTCTCTTTGTCCACTAATCTTCCCTATTGTCACAATATATTCCAGCTTTCAGCTTTCATCCACATGCCCAAAGAAAGTGAAATGTTTCCTTCCAAGATCCCTTCATTTGCATACTGGCATCTGTCAAAGTTTCCTCATTATTCTTTTAAGCTGCCCATGGTATTTGTAACCTTCTTTCATAAAACCATGTCTCTGTGGTCTCTAAAGACCAGTCTAGCTGAGCATACCATTTTATATGGTTATACAACAAAAAAATAAGTTAATACAAATGAGTATATTTATTCTAAACTACCCCTTTGTCAAACCTTCAGCAATTCTACAGTAAAGTGTGACAAAATGATACGATAACTTCACAAATGTTACTGTATCTGTCCTTTACACTTTAATATCTTGCAATAATATGAAATTCTTTTTGCACATACGATCAATCTGTCTGTTTTGTGGCTTCATATTTCCATGTTGCTTTATGAAGTCTTCTTTTTTTTCCTTGTTCCAAATCCATGTTGCCCCATGATCTCATTAAAACCATTGTTGCCTGTTTCTATCTCCACATTTAAGTTACTCATCAAAACTGTGATGTCTTTATTTCTCCATCCATGACATTTTGCAGTCAGATGCACAATTCTTCTTCACCAAATCTTCTTCGTCATGAACTGACTCATAATACTGGATGCTATTCATATTTGCTGAGGGAGATTGAGCACCTATGGGTTTGCCCAAAGTGCAGTTATGTTGATTCTGATCAACAATAACAGTTCATATTTATTTTACTTTTGCCAGTTTTGGACAATCCTGATATTAGCCTGAATCCCAGACTGCTTCCCATTCTATGAGTGCCTTCTGTATTTTCTTTAAAGCATTAGTGCCACAACTTCACTATATAGGTCCACTTTCTTCTTCATGTTCTAAAGATAGCACTATTTATTCTCTGCTTAGTGTCTTCTTTTCTTGTCATTTTCATCAGTTTCTCTCAGTCCCATGATGTCAGTTCCATAGTTTTTAAGCTTAATTAAAAGAAAAATAACTGACAAACGGACAGTAGAGTGGGACGGAAGCCCGAAGGGCAGATATGAATATAAATTGTTCAAGGCTCCAACAAGAACGTGTCAGGTACCTATAGAACTAAACACTCCTAGCAATAGGAAACTTCTTAGACTGCAACTAGGAATGGGTTATTTTAGAACTGAAGAACCTTACTGTGCAGTGTCTAGGAAAAAAAATAACAGAGCATTTCCTACTAAATTATAGGAAGTATGAACAACAGAGAAAACCAATGTTAGATTTACAGGCATGCAATTCACCCATAACTGTGGAAGAGGTGTTGAGAATAGATAGACCTAGAGAATTGCACACTATAGTAAAACAGTAAATAACAAGAACTAAAATTAATATATAAGGATCAATGATGGTATGAGGAAAAGGGGTAGTCTGATGGGGTGCTTGTGTGGATGATGGCAGATAATTGGTGGATTGGGTGTCATCCAGGACACACCTATGCTTTCTCACCCTTTTTCACCTTGTTAACAACAGGACAGTTATGAGAGACTTTACTTTTTGTTGTTGTTGTTGTTTGTATTTGTTTGTTTTTTTATTTTAATTGTTTGTTTTATGGAAAGGGGAGTCACTTCTTAATTATTTCATTTTGTTTTGTAGTAGTTTCCTATTCAACCGTTGGGTGTGGAGGATTCACAGAGAGCACTGTGACTCTCAGGGTCAACATGAAATTACAGATTAAGACAAACAATTGATTGGCCTCACTTCTTAATCATATAATAAAATAGTGCTTGCTAAAATAATGATTGAAACAGATAGATGACAAGGCATCATCATCATCATGTGACGTATTCTTTCCAGAACGTTGTCTCCATTACAGCTGCTCTGAACGCATCACGATTCTAGGCAAGTCAACCTGCATCAGCCAAAGACAAGTTCAGACTCTCTGTGATGTCCTGGGTCCACCGTCATCTAGGTCGACCCCTTCCCCTTTTTCCAGGGACCATGCCTTCCATCACTGTTTTTTCCAGACTATTATGTCTTTTTATATGACCGAAAAATTTCAGCTTCCTTATTGCGATGGTATTTAGGAGCCAATGTTCCTGTACGTTTAGTGAGTGCAGTACTTCTCTGTTGGTCTTTTTTTCTGTCCAGGGTATTCTCAACATCCTTCTGTAGCATTTCATTTCGAATGATGTAATCTTTTTTGCAACTGTTTTATTGAGTGTCCAAGTCTCGCAGCCGTATGTTGCTACTGGGAATATACATGCTCTGATCAGTTGTAACTTTGTTTCTTTGCTTGTGCCTTGCCATAGCTAAATGACATAACATTTGTGTAAGCAATGTCTACAGGAATTCATTCTCTGCAAAGACCTCACTGCCATAAATCTTGTAAGTTATAATAATAATCATAGCCCCATCAGTCATAACTGACTATGGGAATGTGCCCCTGAGGTGACAGCCCTCAGCTGCTGTTTTTTTCCTTGTGTTCCTTCTATGTTTTTTTTTCTATTCTGCTTGTTGTGAGAGCTTCTTTTCGCCCAATCTGAGGTGGCGCCATAGAGAGCATTGCCATCTGGTGTGATCAGCAGCATCATACTCCCAGGTTGCTGGATATATGTCCAGTGCCATCATGTCTCTTTTGCACATATGTAAGTTGGCAGTATGAAGTTATATTGCTAAGAAGAATGGAGTTTGTCTCCCCACTATGTTTAATGTCAGAATTGGAAAGTTTATTTTTCTTCTACATCCAAGGCAGCACTGTGTCAATGAGTGAATAAAATAAAATGTTTAAAGTTACAGACAGATACAGCCCTTGTTAAGATATGAATGAATGAATCAGCAATTTTTAATAAAACATATATGTGTCTACCATTCTCATATTCCGGGCAGACACTATTTGAAGAGACAACACTAAACTGGTGCTGCACTTGTGCAGGCATAGACATCATACTCAGCTGGCGATACAGATTTTTCTTGGACACTCTGGAAAATCCCCGCTGAGGAACAGTTCGCACTGGACAGTAATTGAAAGAATGAGATGTTAAAAAACGGAATGAATAATTTATACTAGCTAATCATGTAAAATGTATGTAATTACAATTCTACACAGGTTATGATATAAAACATACTAGAGTGTAGAATAATAAGTGGCAAGAAATTATAAATACCCAAATAGGGGAGAGTTATTAGATACTGCAATGCTAGGTAAGCTAGAAAGTATATGTTCTTATTTGCAGCTAGTTGTATGGCTACAAGATATAGCTTTCTTTCAGTAAAATAAAAGTCAGTGCTTTCAGTATTAACTTGAGTCTAAGATTATTCTGAACAAGTAAAACTGCCAAATTAATAACATTTTAAGATGCATTTTGATGAATCTTACACGCTGAAAGACATTCACTACTTTAAATTTATTCTGATGACATAATTATTTGGTTAATGCTACAAGCTCTCACTGCAGATAAATGCTTCTATGGCATGTGCCTCAAATAGCCTCTGAAAACCAAGCCCAGCTCCCGGCCTTCATGTGTGGCTCAATTTGAACCTGACGGAACTGTTTCCACTGACGGGAGAAGGGGCGAAGGTGAGTCACTAGCGCCTTAAAACCAGCAGCTTCAGGCAGATAGGGCTCCTGACCCTTGGTTGGTAGCCTATCTAAGAGAAGGTAAAACTCTGAATTTAAACCACCGCTGCCTAGTGGGAATATCCATTTATGGGAAAGGCTTCGGTAGTAAACCCTGAGGAAAAATCCGGAGTCGGAGTCCCTAAGGCAGTCTAATGTTGATTCAACATTATTCTGGTAACTCCTGTGACGTGGCTGGTACCAAACTGTATCGGCTACTGCCGTTCCTTTGGATCTACCGGCTACATGGAGAAAGGGAACATGCTGCATGGGCAACAGCTTGATCTCCATTTAACTGTGCCTAAGCTCGCGCCCTGGAAAGGACACTCCAGCTTCACCTTATAGGTGTCTGCAAAACACGGGCTACAAACTTTCTTTATATGTTGTTTTACGTTTATTTTCATGCTCACGTGACTTTCATTTGACTTCCAGCGTGAAGGGTGAAGATTCACAAATTTAATGGCACACTTTGGGAAAAGGATGGGGGCAGTGTTTAGGTACATCAGAAGGTACCATGTACTGCCTGGTAGTTTGTTTAAATTTAAAGTCAATATTAAAGGAATAAAAAACTGTAGTATAAATCACACATTTACTACTACTTTCTTGTCTTTTCAACCAAATAAAGGTACTACATCCTATTTTAAATGGCAGAAGAAGAAGTTTTTAAAAATAAAAAAATCAGCTGAGTAACATTATATTGCAGAAATTAAGTGCTGTTTAAATCTAATATTTAATTTAAATATAACACTACTGCCCTACAAGATTTTGTACTTCTAAACTGCTTTTTATCTAAAAGAGAAATTGCTGCTCTAAATCCATTTCCATTTTACAACTGTATTCACACTTATCTTGTCTTCAATTGAAATTTAAAAAAAAAAAAAGAATGAACATAAGCAGTTTAAAGCATTTTCAGATAAGAGATTTATTGCTTTTTAAAAGTTGTTCTATCATTTTTTTCTTTCGTTATGAACATGTTTCTGTGCATCATGCAATCCTGATATTGTCCTGTGGTGTTGATAAAAAATGTAAAAAAAAAAAGTTGAAGATAGTCCCATATCAGATACTGTCATAGCAAAGTGAGGCCTTAGACACTTCACCAAACTAGGTTCAGCATCATAAGGTGGGGAGACCAGTTCCCTTCCTTGCTGCCTTCTCCCTGTCTAACTCAAGAGCTAAGTCAGGTACCCATTTACAGTTGGATAAACTAGAGTAATTTTCTTTACCAGAAGTTTAAATTATTAATAACTGGCTTTGTTATTGCTAAATTATGTTCATCTGAAAACTGCAGAAGTGTGCTTATTAAATGGTATGTCATTTCTATCCTATGCAAACACTGCAAATACTTCTCCAGTACAAAATAAAAATACTATTTTAAGTATTTAACACACCAAGGGACACCTTGTCAACTGTACTATAATAATAAAGTAACATGAGTGCTTTAACCTCTGTAAGTTATTTGTAGAATAAAAATATGTAGGCATTTTTGACAAAAAGTTGGTTTTGATTACAAACGTGACACTAGATTTTGGTTTATAATTAATCAAATTTTTTACTCTATTGCACATACAACCAATCCTTGCTATTTGCGTATTCCATGTTCACAGATTTGCGCATTCACGTGAGATAAAGTGTAACTAATTTTTTGCCATTCACAGACACCTTGCGGGTATTCAAGGCCATGTGCAGTAGGCAAAAAATTTCGCAGGTGGGGCCAGCAAGAAGAGACTGCATCCTTGTTCTTGCAGCTTTCATTGTGTTTACACATGTTGTTGTCAAGCATCTTTTCATCCACGTTTTTGCAGTTTTACGCTGGTTTTTATTATTTTTTGTAATTAATAATGGCATCCTAGTGTAGTGCAAGTGTGTTGGCAAGTGTGCTTAAGCACAAGAAGGCTATGATAAGCATCAATGATAAAGTTTGTGAGTTAGATAAACTTTGTTCTGGGATGTCTGTTTTCAATGTTAATGCAATTTTCTTTATTTCTTAATTTTAAGTGTTTTCTTTACATGTTTTCAATTTTAATGACATTTTCTTTATTTCTTAATTTTAAATGTTATGTGTAAATGTTTTCAATGTTTGTTTTCCAGGGATTTTGTAATAATGTGTGCGTAATAATAATAACAATAATGTGTGTGTTTTTGCGTGTGGATGTGTGAATGAGTAGTGACAGTGTGAGTGAATTGGTGAGTGAGTGAGTATTTGTACACCAAAAGAATGTACATACTGTACTATTATTTTAAAAAAACAGTGTATAAAATACATTTATAAAATGCCCAGTATAATAAATAAGCTATATTTTTACTCGGGTACACAATATGATTAGTTTATAGTAATAGCTAGCAAAAGTGGATGGTGAACAAGGCTTCCATAGGAACCTTACCCCCCCTTTTCCCATAGGATCAATGGTTCCGTATTCGCAGTTTTCCGTACCGTATTCACTGTTGAGTTGCAGTCTTTTAATCTTAAAATATTATTATATTATACTTGAGTTGTTCTGAATGTCAAATCTTCATTGCTGCAACCACGGGTTCGTAATTTCATTATGGCAGCTCTGTTCATTAGTAATGCTTCAATAAATAGTTTGTAATACATGTCGTTAGTCTTGATTTATTCTAATACTGTTCTAGGTGAATTATTGTTCAGAAACTGTTTTATAAATTAACTGTATTTTCAAACCAACGAATAATCACTGCCAACTTGCAGTTGAATCAATTCTCAAACAAGTTCAGTGAACCACATCTGTTATTGACAACTGTCCAGACATTTTAATCATAACATCTATGATGATCCACGAATAAATTACAACACTGGAATTATATAGTTCACATCTGAGTCAGCATCAAGGTAATATATGCCCTTACTGTTCTTTGCATGCGACATCATGTGTCGACCATGATCGTTAAAATATTGGTCTGTCAAGTTCATAATTTTCTTGAACAATATACCGACAAAATTATTTGTACTAATTTCACTATGTCTCTTTTTCCACATAAATTGACAAGAATTATCTCACTAGTCCAGCTTTAAAGAACATGTTCCTTCTTTACATTAAAGTTAGTTTTGGCTATACGCGCCAACTTTTACTTGACCTTCTTATAATATTTCACATGGCAACCAAAGCCACAACATTAGTATTTTGCGAATACCACGTTTTATACATTATTCATTTTCTTTAGTACCGCCTAGAACATATCCAATGGACTCTCAGGTCCTTACATTTATTTAAAATATAATCAACGGTGTCTACAGACACTTAACCTTTAGTACACTACGATGTGGCTTAAAAACTCACACTTAGAAGGTCATACACATCCAACGGCCGCAAGGCACGTACACAGACTGTCGCTAAACATATCTTAGTGGCCAAGCCACATATTTCAAAAACACGTTTGATAGGCACTAAGGCCACAAACAGACTGTAATGGTTACTAAGTCTTTTGCGTCATCATTCACTACACGTAACGTTTAAGTATATCTAGTTGGGATGCTGAATAGTGCAGTCATTGCCACCAAAAGAAAACCCAACAAGATGATTGCATATCATGCAGCAATCCTCAACATTCACAGGGTTTTCAAGGAACCTAACCTCAGCGAATAGCAAGGATTGGCTGTATTTCTTTTATTATGCTCTCAGCTAATCTCATTCTTTCATCTGACTATGCTTATGCATCTGCCAAACATTCGTTATGTTATTACCATCATTTTTCTTATCCTTCTGCATCATCCTCTCCTTCAGAATCCTGTCATACTTGCTGTTATAGAGAGTAAATAATTCTTGGTATGGACTGCCTGGGGTCATCAGTTCAGCATGGCTGCCAAATGATACCACATGACCGTCATGCATGTATAGCACTTTGTCACACTTGGGCAGATACTGAAGGAGAATAATAATAATAATAACTACAACAGAAATGATAACAATATTGATAGTCATGACAGTCTCGTTGTTTTGTCCATGGCAGATATTTATGACTGTGGCTTTCTACAAAGTTTTGTCTTCTGCTCTTTGCCAAATAGTGTTGTTAAATTCATTCATATTGACAAACTTATATACATACAGCTTCATTACATTCAACTGTTCTTTTCTTAAAATATTTCCAAGCAGTAACACTTTTCTGACAATAAATGTTTGGCTCTCGGTGAGACTTATTATTTTGTTTCATACAGCTTCATTACATTCAACTGTTCTTTTCTTAAAATATTTCCAAGCAGTAACACTTTTCTGGACTTTTCCTTTCCATGTTCTCCTCATCATTTTCACCTCTGTTTCCAACTCTCTTCTCCATGTACTTCTTGGTCTTCCTCTGCCTCTCTTGCCCTGGGGGTTCCAGAACAAGGACTGCCTTGTAATGCTATCAACAGGTTTCCTCAGTGTGTGTCCTATCCATCGCCATCGTCTTCTTCTCATTTCTTGTTCCACTGGCACTTGTCTAGTTCTTGTCATCAGTTCCACGTTGGTAACCTTGTCATACCATTTTAATCCCTCTATTCTACGCAAGCACCCATTTATGAAAGTCTGTAGCTTTTTGGTTGTTGTCTTTGTTGTTCTCCATGTCTCTGAGCCATACAATAGGACTGACTTCACATTTGAGTTGAAGATTCTTATTTTCGTGTTGGATCCTATTTCTCTTGATCTCCATATATTTCCCAATGCAATGAAAGCTCCTCTTGCCTTTTGTATTCTTATTTTGATATCGCTGTCTGTCCCTCCAACTTTGTCTATATTACTGCCAAGATATGTGTATGATTCTACATCTTGTATTGGTGTTTCTTCAAGTTCAACCCTGTTATCATTACCTGCATTTATTCGCATTATTTTTGTCTTTTCCCTGTGTATTTTCAGACCCAATTGCTGTGACCTCTCATCGAGTGTTTTCAATTTGTCCTGCATCTGATTACGGCTATGGGACAGAAGAGCCAAGTCATCAGCAAAATCCAGATCATCCAACTGCTTAGTCAGAGTCCACTGGATTCCATTTCTGTTGTGTGTTGCCGATGATCTCATAACCCAATCTATTGCCAGCAAGAAAAGAAATGGAGACAAGAGGCATCCCTGTCGCACTCCTGTTCTTATCCCAAACGGTTCTGTAAGCTGTCCTTCGTGAAGAACTCTGCATGTCATGTCTTCATATGTTTTCTTTATTAAATTAATGATCTTCAGGGGAACTCCATAATGCCTCAACAATTTCCAAAGTGATTCTCTGTCTACACTGTCAAATGCCTTTTCGTAGTCCACAAATCCGATGTATAGTGGTGAATTCCATTCCAGACTTTGTTCAACTATTATTCTCAAAGTGGCTATCTGGTCTGTACATGATCTGTTTTGTCGAAAACCTGCTTGTTCATCTCTCAGTTTCTTGTCTATGGACTCTTTTAATCTCTCAAGGATAATCCTGTTTAATACTTTTCCTGGCACTGATAGTAACATTATTCCTCTATAATTTGTGCACTCTTGTAAATTTCCCTTCTTAGGCAACTTAACCAGATATCCTTCCTTCCATTCTGCTGGTATCTCTTCCTTTTCCCAGACTTTACCAAGTAATTTATATAACATCTCTGTAGCCGTGTCGATATCTGCTTTGATGGCCTCTGCTGGAATGCCATCAGGTCCAGACGCTTTTCCATCTCTTAGAAGCTTTATGGCTTTCTTTATTTCTTCCTTCGTTGGTCTTTCACCGTTAATTTGTAGCTCTTCTTCTGCTGGCTGGATGTCCGGCGGGTTTTGTGGAGCTGGTCTATTGAGAAGGTCCCCAAAATATTCTGTCCACCTCTTCATTTGCTCTTGTATATTGCTGAGCAGTTTCCCATTCTTGTCTTTTATGAGGCAACTTGTTTGCTTGTATTTCCCTGTTAGCTTCTTTGTGCTGCTATACAGTTCTCTCATATTTCCTTTGGCTGCAGCATCTTCTGCCTCTCTTGCCAACTCCTCAATATACTTCCTCTTGTCTCTTTTGATACTTCTTTTTACTTCTTTGTTTGCTTCTGTGTACACTTCTTGAGCCTTGGCTTTGGAACTTCTGGTTTTGCTTGTGTTTAACTCTGCTTTCTTGTTTTTTCTGTCTTTTATCTTATTGATGGTTTCTGTTGTTATCCATGCTTTTTGTTGTCTTTCCCTTTTCCCCAGTATTTCTTCACATGTCTCCTTCCATACAGTTTTGACCTGCTGCCAATAGTCTTCTGTATTCTCTACATCTTCCAGCTGTTGGAGCACTTGGAATTTGTTGGATACTGTGACCGCAAATTTGTCTCTTGTTTCTTGATTTCTTAGCTGTCCTACATTATACTGTTGTCTATAATTTTGCATTGTTGCATATCTCTTGAGTTTCATTTTTATTTTGGCTATCAGAAGATGGTGATCTGATGCCACATCTGCTCCTCTATATACCTTTACATCCTGCAATGATGATCTAAACTTCTTGTTTATGCATATATGATCAATCTGATTTTCTGTTCTATGATCTGGTGATATCCATGTTGCCTTGTGTATTCTCTTATGTGGAAACATGCTTCCTCCTATAGCCAGTTGATTTGAAGCACAGAAGTTTGCGAATAGTTCTCCATTTTCATTCATTACTCCTAGCCCATGTTTTCCCATGACTTCTTCAAATCCGTGTGTTGACTGTACCTATCTTTGCATTCATGTCACCCATCAAAATTGTGATGTCTCTTCTTTTTACTTTATCCATAATTTCCTGTAGTTTAGTATAAAATGCTTCTTTCACAGACTCTTCTTTGTCATTAGTTGGTGCATAACATTGGATGACATTTACATGAATTTTCTTTTTAGCTGTTTTGAAAGTAGCTGTTATTATTCTGGGTCCAACAGCTTCCCATTCAATGAGTGCTTTCTGTGCTTCTTTAGATAACATAAGAGCTACCCCTTCACTGTGGTATGAACTTTCGTCTTCATGTCCTGAGGACAGCACCAATTCACCTGTGATGAGTTTCTTCCTGTCTACCCCCTTCCACTTTGTTTCACACATTCCCAAAACCTCGATTTTGTATTCCCTCATTTCTGCTGCCACTTGCACTTTTATAACAGCAGTCACGTTTTTCTGCTTCATTTTTCAATAAAACAGATCTACTACTGCTGGTCTATGAATTGTTTAATAATAATTTTGTAAATTTGTGTTAGGTTCTCTCCCCCCCCCCCCCCCCCCCTATTTTTGATGAAATAATTCATCCATCGAATAATCATTGAAACAAAAGCTCATAGATAGGGTCAGAGGTCATGGTAGTAGTCGTAGTATTTTATCTTCCTATTCTTGGATCTTTAGCCCCTGACCGACAAAGCAGTCAGTGGCCATCACGCCTAGTGACGTCTTGTAGGGTAGCAACAAATTGTCTCCATTTTGCTCGGACGGTGGCCATCCTTTGTAACGTGCCCCAACTCTGGTTCATGCATTGCATCTCAACCTCCACTGTTCTCCACCAGGTTGTCTTTGGTCTGCTTCTCTTTCACCGTCCTTCTGGGGTCCATAGCATAGCAGTTCTGGTGATGGTGTCAGGGTCTCTTCTGAGGAGATGGCCAATCCAGTTCCAGCGTCTGCTTGCAATGATGGTGTGCATGCCTTTTTGATTGTACCGTGTAAGCAGTTCCTGGCTGGTATTCGGCCCAAAAAAATTCAAAGAATTTTCCTTAGGCAGGTAGCGTGGATTGAAAATAATTTTGACATTTCCTTTCAGTAATATTGTATGCTTTGATGCTCCTGGAATAACTCCATATTGAAAGCAGATCTTCCAGACATTACTCTCAGTGGACAGAAAATTGAAAGGCTGAACAAGTTGAAATACCTTGGAGTAACATTCAATCGTGGGCTATCATATAAGCACCATGTTGATCACATCATATAAGCACCATGTTGATCACATCATATAAGCACCATGTTGATCACATCATACAGAAGTGCAAGAGAGGTCTGGCAGCCCTAAAAACAGTGGCTGCAGAGCACCTGGAGCAGAGACTACTGTTTCTCCTGTATCATTAGCTGGTCTTGTCTGTAATTGAGTATGGCCTGGGAATACTCACACAATCAATATTACAATGTGAACGACTGGAACGCATTCAAAATGAAGGGATGCATATAGTCTTGGGCTGCACGTGAGATACCCCTATTGTGATGATGCAGCACATGCTTGGATTGCTGTCAATTAGATCCAGATATAAAATGGCCCAGGTAAAAGCGTATATGCGTGTAACCACAGACAAAAGGCTTCCCCTGCATGGGAACATAGCGAGAATAAAGAGGTGGATGTCATGGATGGCACAGGCAGAGGAGACTATTAGACAGGTGACCACAGTTGAAAGTATATTCAAGGGAGAAGAGTAGAGTAAGTCAGATGAGAGATGGATGAACTACCAGCAAGTCATCATCAGCCTTGGTAGTGAATGCAGAACTTGGGCCAATAGGACAGCAGAGCTGGAAATTGATCTGCTTATAAATGATAATGCTGGGGATGATGATGCCATTGTCTACACTGATGGGTCTGTAATCTGTGGTAATAAATCAGGGTGGGGCTTCTCTGCTAGAGTAAAGGGCAGAACCATCGCTGAACATAGTGGGGCTTACATGATAACAACCTCCAGCATGAGAATGGAGGTAGAGGCAGTTACTGCTGCCTTAAGATGGCTGTCTGAGACTTTATTAACAAAGGCAGTTATTGTATCAGACTCACAATCCATGCTTCGAAAGGTCCAAAATGGTTGACTTTGACATGAATGGAAAACCTCCATAGAAGCATCGAATCTTCAAGAACTGATATGGATCTACTGTCCTGGTCATGCTGGGGTATGAGGCAATGAAAGAGCTGACAGACTAGCTTCAAGAGCACCCATAAAAGGTGCATTGGCCATGGATAAGGAAGAAATACTGAGGGCAATTAATGTTCATCTGTTAGAGAATGACACTGCAATCAATGAATCATCAAGGCTAAGACTGCTGGAATTTGGCATCAAATGTAAGACCAGCAGGGATGGACGTGTGAGAGGATGCATCCGCCGTGTATACAACCAGTGCGCAACAGGAACAATTAGCATTGATACCCTTCAACATTTGCTGAGGGAGACTGAGCACCTATGGGTTTGCCCAGAGTGCAATGACTTCGATTCTGATTAACATTATGAAAGGGATGAATTCCTTAATTTAAAACTAGATAATAATGACTGTTTTTCCATTGGAATAATGGTAGGACAGTGCATTCTCAAAGCACATCAATTTACAACTGTTTGGATATTTTTGCTTTTAAACATGGCAGTGTTTTGTATTAATATATATATATATATATATTTATTTATTTATTTATTTAAATATAATCACCACAGTTATAGTTATCATCTGAGTTCAGTTATAAAGTTATTGATTTTCTGGTGCATTTTACAAAACTAACACAAACATCACCATGTTATGAATTCTGGATAACTTTAAGGGATATAACACACATTTTAAATGATTATCACTCACAGCATTTATAATACACATAAAGAACATGGGACCTTATTAGTATGTTTTATATCGCACTATTTAAAATATTAATTAATTGGTATATGTCATTTGCTGTTTTAAAACCATATCGCATATAATTTATTATTTGAGGGCGACCGAAAATGGTGTTATGAAAAGAGTCATAACAGGTGGTTGTACTGGTTTTTACAGGCTTTTCCTGGTCTGGCGTACAGGTTTTCATCTTAGGAGGTTGACAGGTCTGGTATGACAAGAAAGTATCAGAATGCAAAGTCCAATGATCTACATTGTCTGAAGTATCCTAAATTTTTCAGTCTGTCACTATTCCTTAAAAAAAAATCCATGACATCAGATGGTTGCTCTCGTGGTTCTAGGTGTAGTAATGACAGTGAAATTGTTTCTCACATTTCATGAAGGTTGTAAGTTTAACAAGGTTATATTTCAAGTTTCAGCTAATGCAAGATACAATATTATTGGTAAGTAAAATCACAATTCACCTTCTTACAGCTAATGACGTGCTTCAAAATTATATTTTTGATTATTCTTAGATTCTTCCCATCTCCTCTACCGTGTCTACACCTCGGCAAGGTAGAGGAGTTTGTGTGCCCCCATGACCCTAAGAGCTATGCTGGTGGTAGCATAGCTACCAGCAGCGTCTCCCAAGCCGGACAAGTCAAAGGGTAGGGACCAGACAAAGAGAGACACACACACCTGTTGCCTTGCAGGCAGGCTGGGGACAGTCAAGGGCTAAGGATGGCAAACCTACAGAAATGCCTGTTGTAAGATGCACTGGGCCACAGGCTTAATGAAACAGTCCAATGTACTTTGCTTAATGATGGCAAGATTCTTCCCATCAAATCTGCTTTCAAGTATTTTGATGATCTTATTGTAATATGAATACATTAAAGTACGAACCACACATTGTAATATAATGCGAATCTTGACATGTACGATATTCTGTAAATAAACATGGCTACGAACTGAACATGCTTATACTGAGTGCTCTCTGAAACATGTGTGTGCTTGTGTAGATGACGAGGTAATGCTTATATACATACATCATAACATTACATGGTGGCAGCGGTCGATACCGGACTGACGCACAAAACAGCTACACGATAACACGTGAGTACAGTATTCGGCTAATTTTCGTCATCGAGGTCAACAATGGCAGCTAAACATTACCGCAGCGCACCGCAAATGAGATTTGCCGGTCAAGATGATAAGAGTGAAGCTTTCTTGTTATGGCGCCAACGCATAGATCTATATTCCAAGACCACTGGTCTGGAAGGACAAACCCTAACTCCATATATCCTAGAAGCATTGGACGATGAAGGTTTGAAAATCTACAACAGTTTTGCTACCGCCATGCCTGTTGAGTCAGCGACCGACCCCGACCTTCAGTAGCCATATTGGACGAATTTGAAAAACGTCTGATAATAAAGCACACGAACTTTAGAGCGGCAAGATTAGAACTTCACCACCTGCGACAGAAACCTGATGAAAGTTTAGATGATTTCTTCTCTCGCATCAAGGAGAAAACAAGTGTATGTAAATTTAACAAAGAAGAAGAAAAAGAGCGAATTATCGAACAGATCCTTCTCAGCACCCCAATGCCAGAGTTTGGATACTGAGCCAGAGTGATACACTAAAATTTACAACAACTTCTGGATGAAGGCAGGAAACACGAGGCACAAGCACTAAACATTAAACAAATTCAGCAAGGTACAGTAACAGCCCAGGTGGATGCAGTAAAAAGCTATAAACCTAGACACAACAAAGCAACTGGTTCGAAGCAACAAGAAAAACACAACACAAGCAGAGGTGCTATGTGTAAATGTTGTGGCCTAAACCACATACAAAACCACTGTCCAGCTAAAGACTCTACATGTCATTACTGCAGAAAGAGGGGCCACTGGATAAAATTATGTTTCAAGAGGAAACAAGGACAGTGCTCAACACAAAATTCACAGCAGAAAGTCGTCAAAACAAACACACTCTATGATGACTGAGGACCTTGACTCCAGTGAAGAAAGTGATCCTTCCACTTTTGATACTGTGAAGATACTAACTTTCAGTAATGAACCAAAGAGAACGCAGGCTTTCTGCAAGGTACAATTCCGAATACCAGGAATTAAAAGGCACAAAGAAAGATATATTCGGTTCAAGATAGACACAGGTGCCCAAGGTAACACTCTACCCTTAAGAATATTCAGACAGATCATGCCTGACAAGGTGGATAAGCAAGGATTTCCCACAAGGGATGTAAAAAGTAGGAGTGGCAGGACAAAGCTAAGAGCTTACAATGGAACAAGTATAGACTGTTTCGGAGCAGTAACACTTGAATGTTTATACAGAGACTCTGAATGGACATCGTCAACATTTTACTTGGTAGATGTTGAAGGACCTGCAATTTTGGGTTTACCAATGTGCGAAAAGCTGAGTGTGTGGTAACTATAATAACAACATTAAAGAGGATATAGGTCTTGCAGATGCTCTCAGCAGACTACCAAACCCCAACAAGACAGCAGATCTTACCCAAAACATCAAAGTTGATTTTGTCAAGTTTAGCGATAATCGGCTTGAACACATCAGAGAAGACACAATGAGAGATCCTATCCTTAACTCTCTCAAAGAACTGATATACCATGGATGGCCAAGCTCTATCAGGGAAGTTCCAACACACATCCGTCCATTACTCGATGAGGGACGAGTTAAGCATCGAAGATGGTCTGATCCTTAAAGGAGATCGCATTGTTGTACCAGAAACACAACGCGATATTCATCCTAAACAGCTCCATAATAGTCACCTTGGTATTGTGAAGACACAACTGAGAGCAAAGAAAGATGTTTACTGGCCACAGATAAACAAGGACATAGAAACACTATGTAAAAACTGTTCAATTTGCCAAGAACATGCAAATAGGCAGTGCAGAGAACCTCTCATACCATCAGACATACCATTGAGCCCTTGGAGCATTATAGGAACTGATATTTTCTCAATCGACAATAATGACTATCTTATTATTATTGCTGATTACTACAGCAAATTTCCCATCATTGAGAAACTTCCACAACCCTCACCATCAGCTGTTATTGCAGACATTACAAAGAAGTATTGCAGCATGTTTGGCATCCCAGATGAAATTAGATCAGACAACGGTCCACATTTCTCAGGTCAAGCATACAGAAACTTCACTAAGGACTGGAAGATCAAACACACAACATCATCACCTAGATACCCTAAATCTAATGGTTTCATTGAGAGACAGATACAAACTATCAAGTCAATCATGAAGAAAACAAGAACAGAGGATGTACACCTAGCACTCTTGAGATGGAGAACAACACCGGTAGACAGTAAGATCGACAGTCCAGCAGAACTTATGTTTGATAGAAGAATTAAAGACCTCCTACCATCTAAGGTCCACTTCCGTCCACAACATAGAGACAGCACATATGATCAACTTCAGCATCGTCAGCAAGTTCAGAAATTCAACTATGACAAATGTGCTAAAGACTTACCACCATTATATCCTGGTCAGCATGTAACTACCTACAACCACAACAATGACACATGGTCAAAAGCAACAATCATTTCCAGAAACCCTGAACCCAGGAGCTATACTTTAAGACCAGACAGCAGCAGCAACCTCCTGAGGCGAAACAGAGTGGACATAAGAGAAATCCCACAGAATACAACAGAACAGAGAATTCCCATGCTTTCAACAGACAATGCAGTAACTCCAGACCTTGGTGCCCCACAAAACCAACAAGCGCCAAGGCCGAAATCACAACCAACTCAAGCTAAACCAGGGACTTCCGCAGAACCACCAGCACTTTACACCACTCGTTCTGGCCGTACAGTGACACCTCCCAGCCGATACAGACAGTGACATATATACTCACACTGAGCATTACACATACTTATCCTTTCTCACATGAAACATTTCGTTGGAAATGTTTGCACACATTTTTTTTTCAAAAAAGGGGGGATGTAATATGAATACATTAAAGTACGAACCACACATTGTAATATAATGCGAATCTTGACATGTACGATATTCTGTAAATAAACATGGCTACGAACTGAACATGCTTATACTGAGTGCTCTCTGAAACATGTGTGTGCTTGTGTAGATGACGAGGTAATGCTTATATACATACATCATAACATTACACTTATGACCTTTCATCTTGAATTGTCTGATGTAATCTATAAAGCTAATATAAGCTGCTATAACAATAAGTTACCAACCAAGGATCACCAACGTTATCTGTCTGAATACAACAGCAATAATAATAAGATTAAAAGCATAAAGAAAGGAATGTTCACTGCTGTTGACCAAAAAAAAAAGAGAAAATCATAAATTACACAGATAAATCTTAAATGATGGTAGGGAAAACTGAGTGTGTTAACTGCAGTCATTAGTGCTTACCTCCAAATGGTGGGTGACTATAAAAACTGTCTTCTCATGTAAGATAGTTTTGATGCACTGGGCAAATATGTGCCTCCCTATGTTGACATCCACAGTGGACAAAGGATCATCCAATAGCAAGATGCTACTGTCACTGTATATGGCTCGGGCTAGGCAGATTCGTTGCTTCTGACCACCTGACAGGGTTAAGCCTCTGTCTCCTATCTTAGAATAAAGGAAAATTGATTCTACTGTAAGCAATCACTCTGTGACAATCATCATCACTTTACTTTGTGCTCCTAAGAATGTTCACAAGTAAATGAATGAAAACCATACCTTTTTACCTTTTTCAATTTTTATTTTCCATTTCTCCAAGAAATATTATTCACCTCAGTCTCTTACTGAAAGAGGCAGTTTTTGTTTAATATTCTGTCCTCAATAAAATAATACTTTATCTAATTTCTATAGAACTAAAATGGCAGGTGAGAGATAGGAAAACATAAAAACACAAATGGTAGACAAAAATTGAATGTCAAGAGGAAAATCAAGGAGAAGATTACGATATTATGGACAGGAAAGATTGCACTTCAGTAGCTTAAAACTGTCATTATATCATCTTTTGTGTGATTTAATCCACTTCAGTGGTGCAAAATGAGCTAAGAAATGGCCACTATACTCTCTTCAGATGAACGTGGATATTAAGTACACATGTAACCTGCACAACTAGTAAATTTTACAAAAAGGCTGTCACTGAAAGACTGGGATTACCCCTGACTGAGTCAAACCTGACAACACTGAAATATGGAACTGAAAAAATATTCTTAGTGCTCATATTGACTTGGCTGTGGTAATCAATGTGCTCTAATTTGGATTATTCCAGGAAAAATACCATTCTCTACCTGTTGATACTAACATTGAGGCACAGATACATTGTGCAGTCATTTCAGAAATTCAGCCAGAATTTTTGCAGGTTACCAGGAAGAAAAGTTTTAATATTTTACATCGATTTTTTTAAAATGAATTTTCAAAAATTCTTTAATTATTAGTGTTGCAAGCAATAGCTGAGATTACTTGATTATAGCTCTTTCAAGCATTTGTATTCCAAGCATGTTGCATGTTGTGCATTATGTGAATTTTACTTCTAATCTACTGTGGCTGCAGTGGCAGAAACAGATTTAACTGTCTGTCTCTGCTATAAATAGATTAAATGTATGTACCGCAGTAAAACCGATATCATTAAGACAGTAGTAGGCAACTATCTTTGACCAATACCCTTGTCACATCACCACCAGGAACTACTTGTTATATTGATGGATAAAAACTAATGACAAATTTGGTTGTTTTAATCATACATAAGACTAACTGGACAAAACTACGGAATCTAATTCTAATTAGTCTAATGGCTGCAGTGACATTTGTTACTACTGATCATTTCTTGAAGCTGCAGCTTGTGATGAGTCATATCATATGATGCTGTCCAGGTAAAGTCTGTTTTTCATTTCTGTTTATATCTCCGATAGGACTGAACAGCCCACTTCACACCAGTAGGTGGTCATAAAAGGTACCAACAACTTGGCCACCTCCTTGTGTGATAGTAGTTTAGCTCTCGCTGGTGACTCATTCAAAAATACTTCAGACCCACAGCTTCATATTCAGCTTGAATGGCTCCATTTATGTGCAATTCCAGAAGCTTCTCTGCCAGCCCATTTCACCTAACTAATGTTTCTTAATCTGAGTTGCACTGGACATAAATTCAGCAACCTGGGAGGATGAAGGTGTCAATCGCACTAAGTGACAATGCTTCTTATGGCGCCACCTCAGATTTGGTGAAAAGAAACAAGAAGAAAAAGAACTCGCTGAAAGAAATTCCAACCTAAAAATCAGCTGAGGGCTATCCCCTTAAGGGCACATTCCCATAGTCAGTTACGACTGAAGGAGACAAATATACTAATCTGGGAGATGATTTTCCTAAGTTATGATAATACTCAACACAGGTCATTTGTTCCTAGACCAGTCTCTACTAGCCATCTGACTTACTATGATCATGCCAAGCTAGATCCAGCTATTAGAGAACTACTTGGCATGTTAACATGGCTTCGTCGACTAGTGAACAATTAAAGTATGATATGGTAATTAGGCTTCAACACTTATAAGGTTATATTAAACATAACCATTATGAGTTACATCGATTAATATAAGCACAAACAATAAACACACACACAGACAGAATAATTTTATGTTTAACTTTTGAAATAAATAAATATTACCTCTACTTCATCCCTGGCACTAAAAGTTTTAAAGTCTTTGTCCAACTTTGTAGCCTTGATAACTCTGTCATATCTGCAAAAGTATTAGATTCATCAACTTAAAATGTTATTACTTGTCTCATTATGGCTATTTTTAAATTGACAATTTTTATTAAACTTTTTTTTTTAAAATCAAGTTCAGATAACTGTGTTTATACCCAGTCATTGTTACCTCATTAGACAAATAAAGAATAGGATCATTGAACCCATCAGTCAATGTCATAAGTCAATGTCATAAGTCAATGTCATAAGTCAATGTCATAAGAGGTGACCAAAGTCAACTGTGCATAAGGCTAGTAATCTCATTATGTAAAAAAATTGGTAATGAGTCACCACTGCAAGAAATCTATGAAGTGCTGTGCTGCAGACTTCCTGCTTAAGAGCAAGTTCAATAGTAATGTAATCACTGAGGCTCCAGTGAGCTGAATGTCCAAGACAGCAGTCACCAGTGAAGAAAATGGATTGTGCAACATTAGCTTTCAAAAAATATATCATACTACTGTAGCATATTTAGAGTGTAAACATATCCATAGTTCGTTTTGTTGTTTTTTCTTTACATGAACCATGACTGCTCTTATTTGTCATTCCGAGAATTTACAGCCACTCAATTTTTTAGGGGTCTCTAAACTGGCCCAATCAGCTTTAACTGCATTTTGTAAGTTGCCCAATCAAACTGTCTCTACTGTACATTCCAATCATACTCTTTTATAGTATTGCTGGAAAAGTTAATAAAACGTGAAATGAATTATTATTAAACACAAACCTTTCTTTATCAAAAGGGTTGCCAAAAAGAATATTTTCCCTGGCTGTTCCATTGACAATCCAAGGATCCTGACTCAAGAAAGCAACAGTACCTGTGACTTTTATGTCCCCCTCTAGTACCTGCATCTGAGATTTAAAAAATAGCATGGTTTAAAGTTACTAAAAATACATGGTGCTATCACAATGCAATTTGTTGATAATTTAAATGTAATGACATACAGACAACAAATTAATAAACACAATTTTTATGTCATCAGGCAACAAACTAGGCATTATTGTCTTTTTACATTTCTGCTCTGCAATAGTACAATTCTAAAAGTGTTTCAACTTAAAACAGTATTAAATGCGACAGCAAAAAAATTGAATATTATTCAATTTACTAAACAAAATAAAACAATGAAAACAGAGGGAGAGAGAGAATGAAAGAGAGAGAGAGAATGAAAAAGAGAGAGAGGGTGAGGGAGAGAGATAGAGAGAATGAGAGCAAAGGAGAAAGCAAGGAAGTAATTATATAGTTAAAACTAAAGTTACAGCTATAACACTTAATAGTAAATATGAAAACATTTTATTAACTGTGACAATGATGACAACCATCGCCCAGAGAAAGAAACATACAAGTCAATGACTCAACAACAATCACGGAAACACCCAGGAAACAATGTTTGTGATAAAACGAACTATATAACGATAGGCAGGAGGTGAGGACATAATTTGATATTTATGAAAACTAGGCCATGAGCAGATTGCAGCTGCTACCACATACTGGCAATAAGAAAACTTTGAAAAAAACTGAAGAAAGTCAAAGAGTTTTAACAAATAATAGCTAGATTGAGCCTTACCTAATTCAGATAATGAAATGAGTGAGAGATGAAACATTATGATACAGTAATAGGTACAGCTCAAATGTGAAGTCATTCCTATTGTATGGCTCTGAGACATGGAGAACAACAAAGACAACAACCAAAAAGCTACAGACTTTCATAAATGGGTGCTTGCGTAGAACAGAGGGATTAAAATGGTATGACAAGGTTACCAATCTGGAACTGATGACAAGAACTAGACAAGTGCCAGTGAAACAAGAGATGAAAAGAAGACGATGGCGATGGATAGGACACACACTGAGGAAACCTGTTGATAGCATTACAAGGCAGTCCTTGTTCTGGAACCCCCAGGGCAAGAGAGGCAGAGGTAGACCAAGAAGCACATGGAGAAGAGAGCTGGAAACAGAGGTGAAAATGATGAGGAGAACGTGGAAAGAACTTGAGATGATGGCACGTGACAGGAGGACTTGGGATGTGTTTGTTGAAGGCCTATGCTCCTTTGGGAGTGGAGGGTTATGAATGAATGAATAAGTACAGCGCAACAGAAAGAACACAGAGTATAGAAGAGCGATGGGACTTGCTAATGGAGTCAATTTATTAAACATCAACAAAAATCATATCAGCAATAATAAGGGCTGCCAAGAAGAAATGGATAACAGATGAAACTTTACAAGTCATGGCCACATGAAAGAATAAGCAAAACAAAGAAGAATATAAGAGGGTAACTGAAGAATGTGAATGCAAATGTAAGACAGCAAAAGTAGCCTGGCTAAACTAAATAAGGGGGCTGCTGCAAAACTAGAGGCGCAGAGCTCAAAATGCAGCACAGTAAAGGCACAACATCTATGTACAAGCAAACAAATGAGTTAGCAAGCAGAATAACACAAACAGCCACTGACTATTTGAAATCAGAAGGAACAGTTTTAACAGAACAAGAGAAAGTAATAGAAAGATGAATAGAATACATAAAAGGTCTCTATGAAGACAAAAGACCAGATTAAAATATTCAAGACCATCAATACTTGTGGTTGAAGTTAAGGATGCCATACACCACTTGAAGAAAGGCAAGACCCCTGGACATGATAATATAACAATAAAGGGGAATGAGGCTGTGAGAAAATTTGAAAAAGAAGGGATAACAAAACTGCTGAATGACATCTACAACAGTAGTTACATACTGGATGATTGACTAAAATTCGTACTCATAGCTTTGCCAAATAAACCTAGAGCCATCAAATGGGAATACCACTGCACAGTTAGTCCTATGAGTCACACAACTAAAATACTATAAAGAATTATGAGAAGAGTGAGAAGTAAAATGAAACCAGAAAATGATGATAAATGGTGCGGATTTGTAGAAGGCAATGGCACAAACAATAGTCACGAAGTGGATTTGAGTATAGAGTTATGTCTGAGTGTAAGACAAGACACTATTACGAGAAAGACTGAGAAGATAGATTTTGGTGTTAAATGACAGTGAATGTGGCAAGATGAGACTATTGGCTTCGAGGGGTGAGAACCTAGATTGACTCTCCCTCGCCACTTGTGACTTCAATAATAGCTATAGACTCACCCCCTCTGACTACCTTTAAAAAAGGAGATAAGGTTTAACTAAGACCACAGACACACTATACAGACAAATATATACGTACAGTATAGTTATATATATATATATATATATATATATATATATATATATATATATATATATATATATATATATATATATATATAGAGAGAGAGAGAGAGAGAGAGAGAGAGAGAGAGAGAGAGAGAGAGAGAGAGACTGATCCAGTATGAAGTTTATAGTTTATTTACACCACAAAAATAAGTACATATCAAATAAATAAAGTGTGTGTTCACACACCTGGAAAAAGAACAAACAATTAACATGATTTACAAATGGTAAACCCACAATGTCACCCTCCCCTCAACCTGCAGGAAAGAAAGTTAAGGGTTAAACAAATGAATTTACTCAGTGGGGTCTCTAACTTCAGATCCACCACTACTAACTATCCTAATGTTAACACTGTCACTGTCCTACTGACGATGACTAAATTAACTGCCTACACAGCTACAAACGCTGTAGGCGATATACACGCCACTAACTAACACCACTGTCTAGCTGTAGACCTAACTAACTGCCTACACCGAACGCTGATTTGAACTTGTCAAAGTCCTACACAATCTGAATGACTAATTTATAATTCTGTCTATGTTCGGTGTCTGTCTGACTCTCCTGGGTCCTATTGAGAGGCTTCTCCGCTACACCCCTTCTCTCTCTCTAGTACATTTGGAAGGAATTTTGACACTATCTCCTTCAAACGAATATTGTAGCTGATGACTTGGGTTTTTAGACTGGATACTTGACTCGGAATGTAGCTGCTTCACTGTTGACGAAACTGATTTCACCTGCCCGGTTACCCCTCATTGGGTTTAGGGCCGTCAGTTTTATTATGACCGAATTTAAACAAACACAACCCAACCCAACCTCCAGGCCATGCGCCTTTTTGGGGTGGTATAATGAGCTCAGAGCTCTGGGTTTTATAAGATAGACCAGTTCCCGCTGAAGCATGGGGCTTCACTGAAAAAAAGAACTGCTATCTATTTCTGGTGCACATGTACTTCGCGTCACCAATTCTATTTCACCCCTGGCGATGCCTCGACCCTTCTATGGCTGAATATCTTGGCAAGCTGTAAGGCAAATTTGCACCGCTCTCTGGGTGCCATGAAAAATTGCTGTAAACAAAAGAAATGACAACTAATGTACACAACTTCAAGTAATCATATCTCTAACACCTAACTCCCTTAAATAATTACCTCTCCCCTAAATCAATACAGCTCCCCTCCCCAAGCTACGCACAGCAATAAACAACCTTCCTATCTGAAGGTCAAAACTACCCCACTTCAACCTGTCTGTTTAGGATACCCCAAACGCAGCTGACCTAAATCTTTTGTTACTCCCATCTAGCCACGGAGTCACAACAATTCAAACTGAGGGGAACTCCTGTACTAAAATACTAAGGTCTACTTTCAATACTGACCCGTGATTGTTTCCTCGCTTAACACCAAATTAAATTAAACCTCTCTAGGAATAATTAAATTCCATCTTCGTAAAAATGAATTACTCCTCTATGTAATATAAGATTCACTTATATTTTACATCTCTTACCATCCGACTGCAGTACCAAAATAGCACAACTAAATCAAACCCCAACTAAATAAAATACACAATTAAGTTTGTGTATATACACTTGTAGATTATCAGAATTAAATACTCAATGAAATAAAATACACAAATACGCTCTCGGATATACACACTTGTAAATTATCAGAATTTGAATTTCGTTTGACACAACTAACTACTACATATTACCGAGTGGGTTTTGCTTAGTGCTTAACCGTACACAATGAATATCTCAAAAATCCTTTACACACATCCTAGACAGCACTAGCTTATCATAGAAAAATTATATGCCCACTTACATTTTTATTATTTCTATAAGATAGTAAGTGATGGCACTTTCGTTTAGGAAATTATTTTAAACTCTCAGAAGAAACTTTTACTTTAACAGCTAAAATCTACAGACTATCTACTAGTTAATTAAATTATGGACATACCCCAAATTTTATCGAATATCTCACTAAGAGCAAGCGATAAAGACGTTGTTTTCACGGCTGAATTTTCTGGAGACCAAGAGAGCGCTAATTAAAATATTCTGTTATTTATAATTGAAACCCCATGCCAGAACCCAAGCCATACGTCATCGCTTGGCGTCGCTCTTAAACCAATAATATTCCAGCATTCCATAAACTATTGAAATCCCCCAATGATAACGCAAGCTACCCATGACTCACATTATTACTGCTACTGCGCATCAAAAAATTGCGTCATTTAAAATAATGTTACATCGCCTGCGTGAGCAACATTTACTATGATTCGTTCTAAGCGTAAGTTCGACGTACCTGAGTAGTGCTTCAGCACCCACCCCCAATTTACCTGGGTAGGTGCAGGTTTTTTGGTTTTATCCGAGCTGAAAAATCTACCCAGCCTAAATAATACTCACGCACTTAATACAATAAAAATGACCGTGATTATGTTAACAAAGGAAAGCCTATGTGTTCGCAATTAATTTAGGGAAAGGAAGACTGGTGCAAATCTTAAAATTAAACCTGACCGTCATCCCTCCTGAAAACGCAATAAATTACCAAGAGATGAAGACTAAACTCAAATAGTTACAGGGAGAAGAAGAATGGTCTCCTAACAACCTAAATAATTATCTAGAGAGGACTAATGGGGCCTATTGAAAAATAAAATCACAGTACCACATCACAATACCATATGTATTATAAGAACATTAATAGAAAGAGCCATAGAAGTAAAAACATATCTTCATTTGTGCTTTATAGTCAACATCCAGGCATTTGATAAAGCAAAACTTGAGGAAACAATCAAAATGTTAGAAAACATCAAGACTGATGACAAAGATCTGAGAATAATAAATCTTATATACACACAGTGTAAAAATCAATGGCAGAACAAATGACACATGCAGTACAAAATGGGCATCCTAGAAGTTGAAATGACAACAATAAACTGGATTTGAAAAGATTTAGAAGACTTAAATCAAATGAAGTAGTCAAAGGGATAAAAAAAAACACAAGGGGAAAAAAAAAGAAAAAAAAGTTATTTCAGCTGGGAAAAACAAAGACAACTTTCTTTCTAAGATAAAAAAATTGTCAGCACTAGACATGAATACACTTACCCTTCCAAGTACTGCAGCCAGCAAAGAGCTCTTGCCACTGCCTTTCATACCACAGATTCCAATCAACTCTCCCTGCAAAGAGATACCACAGATTCCAATCAACTCTCCCTGCAAAGAGATTGCTTGAAGCTGCTTTTCTTACGTTTCTTTAACTTTCATTTGTTTAACCATGAAACTCTTTACAAAGTTTCCAAGATTTTATACAAATGATCTGCAAAGTTAACTCTTTGATGGTGTAGAATTCAGTCACTCAATAATTTTATTAATGAAGATAACAACAAAACAAGAATCAATCAGTCACATTAAGTTCACACAATGGGTCTAATAAGAAATCTGCTGGTGCATCTTACAATGGTGAACAACATATCCTTGGTGTGCATAACAAGAGAGAAAACACCAGATGCATATAAAGATCAGTGCTCAGTTAGCTTGTAACATGGAAATTTATGCAAGAAAACCTGTACGGATATGCCCAGGTGGTTTATAAAAAACTTAACTACAATGTTGTATATAAAGCAACTAATATGAGGTTGTGGATGAATGAGGCTAGCAATCTCATCATACTCACACAGACACTACCACTGCAAGAGTATGTGATTGCTTGACACAGGCTTACAGCAGGGGACCAGCAGCTGTGGTGGCTCAATGCTCCATATGAAGCACAAAGGAAAATGAGGATGAAACTGCAACAGTCAGATACAGTCAGGTACAGTCATGTACAGTTAGGTACAGAAAATATAGAGCTTCAATCGATAGAACAAGTGATAGAACAAGTGATAGAACAAGTGATAGAACAAGAATATTTTAACACTCAAGGATAACTAACATACAAAATTTAAAAAGACAGCACAAAAATGACAAATGTCTTCTAGGGCAGCGGTTATCAACCTGTGCGCTGCGGCACCCTGGGGCACTATGACTGACGGTCAGGGGCGCCGTGGGTGGGCGTGGATTTTTTTCATATTTAGCTGTAAAGAAAACACAGAGCTGTAGGAAATTTATTTTTTGGTGTTTGTCAACCTGCATGACCCTGGAGAAATTTCACTTTTGATGTTGGCCAGCCTTTGAAGTCCCGCTCCCCTGACCCGCCTCTCAACTCAGTGTTCGTTTTGAAAAATACTTTCCTGAAAACTGTGACAGGTTTCAGTGGGTTCAAAATCCCTTCAGTAGTGATGCTCCTTCGGACTTCAGTACTGCAGAAGAGGAAGTACTGATAGAACTTTCATCAGACTCTTCACTACAAGCGAAGTTTCCATCTATACCATTGCCAAAATTTTGGTATTCAGTAAAACAGGAGTTCCCAAGCTTGAGCAAGAGAGCATTGAAGATATTAATTCCTTTTGCAACCTCCTATCTCTGCGAGGCTAGGTTTTCAGCAGTGGCTGTCATAAAAACCAAGCTCAGATCAAGACTTGATGTGGAGTAGGAAATGAGGGTAGCTGTATCTCAATTGGTGCCAAGATTTGACAAGCTGTGTAACAACAAGCAAGCTCAAGTTTCACACTGAAGTGACTGGTACTTTATTCATCATATTTGTTTTTTAGTTTTACTGTACAAGTTTTTTGTTATGGGGATTGAATCATGAGTGCAGTATATCAGTGAATAATTTTCAAACAAAAATATTTAAAAAATGTTAGAAAGAAACTACTTTATTTGTGCTGTTTTCTTTTATATAGTAAGGGTTTTCAAAGTGCACTTTGTGTATATTTTTTCTTGTATGTGTAATTTTTTCACTCTTCTGACTTATGGTTTGCTGTCCTCACATAATTTCTGCAAGTCTTGTAGAAGCTCTGTATAGCATGAATCAGAGGTGCTGGAATGTTCTTCCTTGCCAAACAGTCCCAAAGTTTGCTCCAGGGGACCCTGTCAAATGCCTTTTCCAGATCTATGAAACAAAGATGGATCTCACTCTTATACTCAAGGGCCTTTTCACTCAGCTGTCTGAGTGTGAAGATTAGGTCTTGAGTACTTCGGTTTGCTTGGAATCCGCACTGGACCTCATCCAATTGTGGCTCAGCTAGGCGTCGGAGTCTCTGCTCTAGGATTCTAGAGTAGATTTTACCAGGGACACTGAAAAGGGATATGCCTCTATGGTTTCCACATTGTCGATTGTCACCCTTTTTGAAAATTGGTGTTATGATGGCAATCTCCCAATCCTTTGGTTTTTTTCACAGATTGTCCAATTGCATTTTTTTTAAAAATTACATTAAAAAATTACATTGTTAAAAAGCCTTTCCAAAGCTCTCCTGCTCAAAAAAAGTTAGGCTAAATTTTGAAACATCGCTAGAGTTTTTACCAGTGATCCCACAGGGGAGCAGCAGAAAGAATGTAGTTGGTCAGGGGAGCCATGGACTCAAAAAAGGTTGAAAACTGCTGTTCTAGTGGTTAAAATCAAATACTCTCTGTTGTCATATTTTTCACTGTCTCTACTGTATTCTTCAACATTATAATCTCAAGGTAATATTCTCATTCTTTATGTGCCTAAGATATTTTGTTCCACTCACATGGTAGCCTAACATGTTGACAGGGCTCACTATGTGGTAACATGTTGACAGGGCTCACTATGTGGAAACATGTTGACAGGGCTCACTATGTGGAAACATGTTGACAGGGCTCACTATGTGGTAACATGTTGACAGGGCTCACTATGTGGTAACATGTTGAAAGGGCTCACTATGTGGTAACATGTTGAAAGGGCTCACTATGTGGTAACATGTTGAAAGGGCTCACTATGTGGTAACATGTTGAAAGGGCTCACTATGTGGAAACATGTTGAAAGGGCTCACTATGTGGTAACATGTTGAAAGGGCTCACTGTGTGGTAACATGTTGAAAGGGCTCACTGTGTGGAAACATGTTGAAAGGGCTCACTATGTGGTAACATGTTGAAAGGGCTCACTATGTGGAAACATGTTGAAAGGGCTCACTATGTGGTAACATGTTGAAAGGGCTCACTATGTAGTAACATGTTGAAAGGGCTCACTATGTGGAAACACAGTAATAATAATAATAGCGCCTTCAGTCATAACTGACTATGGGAATGCGCCCCTGAGGTGGCAGCCCTCAGCTGCTTATTTTCCTGGTGCTCCTTTTGACGTTTTCTCCTCACCTCTGCTTCTTGTGTGAGCCTCTCTTCGCCCAATCTGAGGTGGCGCCATAAATAGCATCGCCACTTAGTGCGATCGGCAGCTTCATCCTCCCATGTTGCTGGATCCATGTCCAGCACCCTCATATCTCTCTTGCACACATCTTTGAACCTCAGCTGTGGTCGCCCAACTGTTCTCTTGCTATCTGCTAATTGTCCGTAGAAGATATCTTTTGGGATGCGACCATCTTCCATGCGGCGAACATGGCCAAGCCAGCGAAGTCTGCACTGTCTAAGCAGCGTATACATACTTTGAAGGCCAGCACGTGACAACACCTCGACATTTGTCACTTTATCTTTCCACGAGATGCCGAGGATGTGGCGTAGACACCGCAAATGGAAGGTATTGAGCCTTCTTTCTTGCTTAGCATAGGTCGTCCAGGTCTCGCTGCCATATAGGAGTGTGCTGGTGACGCAGGCATTATATACCGCAGCTTTGGTCTTCATAGTGAGTTTAGAGTTTCCCCAAACATGCGATGTGAGGCGGGCAAAAGTAGCTGCAGCTTTACAATGCGGCTGTCGATTTCTGTATCCAGTGAGAGTTTGTCATTGATGGTTGACCCTAGGTATGTGAAGTGGTGCACCACTGCCAATTCATAGTTATCGATAGTGATAACTGGTGAAGCACCCACATCCTGACTCAGCACATTCGTTTTCTTTAGACTTATTGTGAGGCCAAAGTCCTTGCATGCTTTACTGAAGCGATTCATCAAGCTCTGAAGCTCCTGTTGGCTTTGAGTGACGACTGCAGCATCATCAGCGAACAACAAGTCTCTTATAGTGACCCTTCTGATTTTTGTTTTTGCCTTCAGCCTTGAAAGATTAAACAGACGGCCATCTGATCTAGTGTGAAGGCATATTCCTTCAGTTGCATCTCTGAATGCATGTTTCAAGAGTAAGGCAAAGAAGATTCTGAAGAGGGTCGGAGCCAGAACACAGCCTTGTTTAACGCCACTTCGTATATCAAAGGGCTGTGACGTGCTTCCAGCATATTGGACTGTTCCCTTCATGTCATCATGGAATGACTTTATCATTTCCAGCATTTTAGAAGGGCAGCCTATTTTCAGGAGGATTTTAAAGAGTCCATCCCTACTAACCAAGTCAAATGCTTTTGTGAGGTCTATAAAGGCGATATATAATGGTCTTTTCTGCTCTCTTGATTTTTCCTGAAGCTGGCGGAGAGAGAAGATCATGTCTGTTGTTGATCTGCCAGCTCGGAATTCACACTGTGACTCTGGATATATGCGCTCAGCTAACTTGTGTAGCCGCATTAAGATGACTTTGGCAAAAACCTTACCAACAATACTAAGAAGAGAGATGCCTCTGTAGTTATTGCAATCACTTCTAGTCTCCTTTATTTTTATACAGTGTTACAATCTTGGCATCTCGCATGTCTTGAGGAATAGTTGTCTCTTCCCAGCAATGGCACAGCATCCTATGCAGGGGATGTAATAGTGTGCTCTTACAGCATTTGATTAAATCAGGAGGAATCCCATCACTGCCTGGTGCTTTGCCAGAGGCCAAGCTATCAATGGCCTTGCTGAGTTCCTCTAATGTTGGTTCGGCATCCAACTCCTCCATAGTTGGCAGACTATTGACAGCATCAATTGCTGCAGGTGTAACGGTATTGTCTCTAGCGTAAAGCTCAGAGTAGTGCTCGACCCACCTCTCCATCTGCTTACCCTTATAGGTTAGCTTCTCTCCGCTGATGGTTTTTAGCGGTGCCGTCTTACTTTTATGGGGGCCAAGTGCTTTCTTTATACCGTCATACATTTGTCTAATGTTGCCTGTTTGCACTGCGATCTGGATGCTCTCACTGAGCTGGAGCCAATAGTCATTTGCACAGCGTTGAGCAGTTTGTTGAACTTAGCTTCTCGTAGCCCTTAGGATCAGCTTCAATGACAGGTGCCATCACATCTGATGAAGCATCAAACCAGTCATTTGACTTTGCTGTTTTTTTACCAAAGGTGGCAAGTGCAGTACTTTGAATGGTGTTCCTTAGATGCTCCCAGTTCTCTGTAATAGTATCACCATGCTGAGGGCTACTGAGCACTTTCTTGAAGGTCGCAGTGAATTGAGCGATCATGAAAGGGTCTGACATCTTGCTGGTATCAATGCGTGGTTTCCCTTCATGTCTGACACGATAGAGTTTTCTTGGTTGTGCTCTGATTTTGCAGCAAACCAAGGAGTGATCTGTATCACAGTCTGCACTATGGTACGAGCGCGTGGAGAGCACAGACCTGAGGAGTGGCCTTCTGACGAGAATCAGGTCAAGTTGGTGCCAGTGCTTGGATCGTGGGTGTCTCCATGACACCTTATGCTGGGGTTTTGTCTGAAAGTAGGTGTTGGTCACGCAGAGGTCATGGTGGACGCACAACTCTAAGAGCCGTTGTCCATTTTCATTCATCTTGCCAATACCAAACCTGCCCAGACATGAAGGCCATGAAACATTATCGGCACCCACTCTAGCGTTAAAGTCACCAAGGAGAACAAGCTGTTCTTGCCTAGGTATGCTTTTGATAACTGCTGCTAGATTCTCGTAGAACTCATCTTTAGCTTCTGAGGCAGAGTACAGAGTAGGAGCATACACACTGACAAGTGTGATGGGACCTGTGCTAGTTTGCAGGCGGAGCGTTAACAGGCGTTCTGATCCATTCTCGCCTGGTTCAACCATTTTAGTTAGCGATTTTTTGACCGCAAAACCTACTCCGTGTAGTAAACACAGTAAACCCTTCCAAAAAAAAAAAACATATTGCACAGCTCACTGTCCATTAGTGCGCATAAGTACACAAGATTAATTTTGGACAGTATTTTACACAATCAAGAATACAGGAATATTAATTTACACTAATTATTTTCTAATGTTTAAGAAAACTGCAGTAAATTTATTTGATTGTCTCTTGCTGAATCTGATTGAATTAATTAATGGAAATACCTAATACATGTCTTTACATGCATTTGAAAATGATATCTAAAATCTAAGGAGGATAAGTTCAGAAAAATTAGATCTTTTTTACCTTTTTCACTTTGAAATTAATGTCCTGCAGTGCAGGCAGCCATGTCCCTTCAAACTCCTTCATTTGATTCCTATCTTCATTTGTGTCCTTTGGTAACAAAACAGAAGAGCTCTCAACAACATCAGGCTGATGATTTCCTTGACAGCTGTGTCGATTCAGAGATGGGTTAGAAGTTGAGAGAACCTTCAACTCTTCAGGTTTCAGGCCTGCAATTATGCTGTCCTCATCTGTAGCTTCTTTGAACAAGAGAAATTAAAATTTTTGTCACATTCTAAAACCACTGCAATCTCAGATGTTCTTTTTCAAAATGTATCTTCAAGGAATAATTCTACACTTCATGAACAACAATAACATACTCATGTAGTACATAACTACTTATCATTATAAATAAAGCAGAATTTGTATAAACATGTATATCTATATGGGCAAAAATATTTCAAATTTCGCTTTAAAATATGCAGCCAACAGTTTAAATAATTATTATTTTGCTTTGGAACAAAACATTTAATAAACAATCTTACAGTAGGCAGTTTATTTTAAAAAATCTGTCCTATCTTTGCATTTTTTAAATTTACTCAGGAGTTCTAACTGCATTATACTTGTTTTTTTTTTTTTTTTTTTTGGTTTTTAAATACAACCTTTAAATAATGTTATTTTGAATGTTTTCAGTTTATCTGAAATGAAGCTTCAATCTTTGTTATACTGCATTTGTTGCATTTTTTTCAGCAGACAGAAGCAAAAGAAACTGTGACTTCACATTATTGTTCTTCTTTTGGTAGAAATTTTGTTAAACCTGCTACCAGAAAAAAAAACCTACCACAGTCTTCCTCATCTACTGACTCCCACGTAAGCGTTGCAAAGTTTACTTCCACTGCCACATCATCATCTTGTGACTTATTATAACAATACTTCTCTGGCATCAAGAGGATTTCCTGAAATGAAGGATATATATCACTGATTTTAGAAAAAAAAATAAAAAAAAAATATGTTGTCTACTGACGTTAAATGAAGCTATAAAATGACAAAGTTACAGTAGAAGAATAATAATAAATAGTTTCATAAATAGAATGAGAAGACAGGCAAGGCTTCGTGGTGATTTTGTTAATCTGCTTTTTAAAATGTTTTCTTGTTCATTGCTTTTTTTCCCCTAAGATGGGGGCAGATGTAGGTGGGAAGATGGATAAAGGGACGATGCAGTGAGATGTGGATTGTTTTGGTAAGTTGGTCTATTACTGTTTTAATAACCTAGTGACTAATGACAAAACAATAAGAAGTTAGAACAACTAGAAAGGGGAGATAAAAAAAGCATTAATTATATTTTCAGACCTAAAGGTCTGTTATATTTGGACATGTGCCCTAATATAACCAACTAGGTTGAACTGGACGAGCCTCGCCAAAATGATGCAAATTTTTTTTTTTTTTTTGAACACATTAACTACTGCAAGCCACTGTCAGCGGCTCACAAAATAATCACATATGGACCACAAACCGCTCAGAGCGCCTATCTAATTTTAGTAATAAAACGAATGAAAAATGTACTGAAACTGAATAGGATAGAAACGTGTTTCAACAATTGACTGATAGATCTAGCGACAAGGACAAGAGTGAAAACCGTGTTCACATTGATTGAAATTGTGATTTTGATAGAGATGGGGCGCAAGCAGTTATAATTGTGAAAATATTGCAAGTCCTCGGCCATCGGAGGGCCTTTAAATAGCAACAACCTCTATTAGAGTTACAACCAGTATTTATTGTAATAGTACATTCATTTATCTTTAAAATGACGTGTAATTCATAAAAATCTGTAAACAATTACGAAAACTACAGCTTACTTTGTGCAAACACCTACAGGATGAAAATGGGAAAAAAATTTAATTCGGCCACAGTGTGTTTTTCAATTCGGTAGTTAATGTGTTAAAGGGGAGATAAGAGGAATGGATATAAGAAGACTGTGAAAGTTACGGATGAGTTATTGTTTTTAAAAATTGCAAAGAGGAAGCATGAGCATGGATAGAAAGAATGCAAGAGGGAAGAAAGAAATGATTAATCATGAGTGAAAAGAATGTTTCTGATGACAACAAACAACACAGCCTGTATAATTAATAGCATAATGTACCTTATACCTGGTCATAGCTACAGAAACATCTATCATGCTCTGTACTCCATACAGGGATGTGGCCAGGGAAAATGTCATGGCATAAAGTACTGATATCACTGTGAATGCCTGGAAGCAAGATACAGCAATAATTACTGGTTGTTAAAGTAAAACATTTCAAAACAGAATAATCAAATTTACTTTACAACATTTATGATTTTATTAATCATATGAAATCTGTGAACTTATGTATGATGGTCAAAAAAATATGGGCCTAACACCATATTCCCAATATGCCTCAATGGGCATGTAACGAGATTCTTTAATCAATTTCCTCATGGTTTGTTTTTCAGCTTACCAATCAGCAAGGTAAATGGGCATTCTAGAACTCAGTACAACAACTTTTCACTGATATTACCTTGATGCTTTTAATCATGACAAATACAGCACCATTACTCAACACCATGTACATCTTTATTCTTTTAAGCTGTTTGAGATGTTTGATTTATTACTGAATAATTCTAAGAGAACTTACCCTGGCAGCAGTAAGGTCATTTCCAGATAAAATGTAGCCTAGGAACATGAACACAGAAGCTATGACTGGAATCATGGGCATTAATGAGGTCACAACACTTTTAAAGAATGAACCTCTCTCAAGTGCTACCTTCTCCTTATGTCTGCTGTCTGGAATATAACAACCCCACTTAATGAAATAGCCACAGGTAAAGAGGTACTTAAAACAGGGAACACAAGGAATTTTAAAGTTAATTTTACAATCTGTCATTTCTAACTGCTACTAATTTTTCAGTTTGCTCTCTGAATAATAAAATATACAGGGTTATGTGATCTTGTTTTTCTTGCAGTGCTGCATACACTTTACTGTGAAGTGAATGAAAATAGGTGGCATGTGAGTGTTACTAGGATAAAGAAGAAAGTAATGACCCCTGTTACAACTGCAGGGTCATCATTAGAGACAAGATATACAAAAACAGAACAAAAATAAAAATAAGAACTAATCTAAACACATAAAAAAGAAAGAAAAAAGGATATTTTCCTAAATGCTAGTAAAAACAAAGAATCACAATCAGCACGAAAATATTACAATGACAAAAATTGTCTGCATACATTGTATCACCACAGTGACTGAAACATAAAACAGCATGCTACTATGTAGGGTATCACCTTCACTTCATACAAACTCTAAATGCAGCAAAATAATGTAAATTTTTTTTGCTTAACTTTCACAATACTAAATTTTTTATGTAAGTACAAGTAACTAAACAAACTTGTGCTTCAGAAACATTCAGCATAAACAAGGCTTTTGTCTTATGAAGCTCTGAAAAAAAAAATGAAAAATCAAATGACTGAACCTGCTATTCGCTGAATAAATGCAGGCTCCCATCCATTCATCTTGATTAGTTTCATGCATGTCAAGACTTCCGTCATTAGACCCACCTGTAAATTGTCAAATGTTTTCAGCATATAACTATAATGAAAATGCATGCCTTATACAAGGTGTAGAATTTTTATATGTAGCATATACAGGTGGAGCAATATTTCCAAACCAAGTAATTTGTGCTTTTATGCCAAATGAAGTACAAGTATGTGAAAAAACTTACAATGTACATGCTCTTGCAAAAGGACAATCTGTAGGAATTTGTTTTATACAAAGAAGCTACTAGTCTCTAGACACAACCTAAGTTATGTGCCTTTTATGACTTGTCTGAAGGAACAATGGTTCTATTCTATCTTTTACTCCTTACAGTAATTCAGTAAACCAGTGTAAACACAATGACTACATGAGAAATATCATTATCCAATCTATCTTATTGAGTTGTTTCTTTTCAAGCACATTATCTTCAAGATTGTGTTGGGGTTTAGTATTGTTTTATTACACTATTCCAAAGGTTTATTCAAGGTGTTACGAGAGGATATATGATTTTTAGCTACTAGATAGTGAGCTCGGGTATAAGTTGCACATTTTAGTTATTGAAATACAATGGCGATATATTATGGTTTTTGCGCTTCACGGTGTTGAAAGCGAGGAGTATAATTTGCTTAGTTTTAGTATGATGTGTCGCGTTGATAAGGTAGCACGTGACGACATTGTAATTGGACCCCTTATTTTATGAGCCTTGGTCCTAGACGGACGCAAGATTGAAGTCTCCCATGAGAAGGATATATATATAATGGATCTTCTGATGTCAAGGCATTTGGGTCAGCCTATAATTTGTGGATACATTTTATGCCTCAGTGATGAGATGGAATATGTTTAAAAATGGATAATATATATATGGGAGCAGCATTATTGAAAGTATCCAAGAAGGTCACTTTGCCGCGTAAGTCGAGTTGTTCAATACCGGATTGCCGAATCTAGGAATCACGAGTAAATAACTTGATTATACGACGACTTAAGGAATCAAACTCAGTGACGATTTATGATGTATTATTTAAATGCTGATGAACTGTATAATTGGATGTTATGCCACTATTAAAATTGTATTCGTTAGGACTCTCAACAACGGACTTATCCATTGATGTTGTTGAAGGTTGACCAGTTTTGGCCCACTATTCGTGTTTACCATCATGGCACCATTAGCTCTACCCTAGAGAAATATTGATAGAATTAAGAGCACAAATAATACAGTGGTCAGAAACTGGCACATACAGAAGTTAGCAGAGAATACCACAAAACGGTGGCAACAATCAGTGGTAACTATGATAGGAAACTCTTTACAGAGCGATACAACAGGAGGCAATCTGATCATCAGAAGAAGTCCCCCCATCAGACAAGTGTTTCGGCCCAGTATACTCCTTTACACTCTAAGGGGGGCGGGCCCACTTGGGTCATGATGTTGTTGTAACAAAACTAGGTGGCCATTGCAGGGAACCATCTCCACAAACACCGCCCTTAGCCAAAATAGTACATAACACAAGGTATTCACCCTGAAAATTCCTAATCTCAAAACATATTTACTAAGCTGCAAATGTTTCAGACTAGAAAAATCTAAATCGAGTGTGCACACTTTACAGGTCAAATTAAATATAAAAATGAAACATGGTCAGCTGAAGTAATATCTTCTCCCAGTTGCATCTGCCTAGCAGCAAACTGTGTAGCATGTTCTGTGTATAAATTAAAAAAAAAAATAAAGTATCCCGTTCAACCCTTGATGGGTTATAATTAGGACATGGTGTACTAATTCAAGAAAATAAAGTCAGATTCCCAATACCCAGATATAGTACTTTCTTCCCCCCTCCATTAGGTCCAAATAGAGTAAATCAAAACCAAATTTGCGTGAAAGTTTTTTGTGTGTGACCTCCCCTTTCCAAGAAATAAACAAACAATAAAAATAAAAACAGACGAATTAAAAAACAAAAACAAGCAAACAAACAAAAAAAACTAACATGAAGTCTTTCATAACTGCCCTGTTGTTAACAAGGTGAAAAGGTGTGAGAAAGCCCGAGGGTGTCCAAGATTACATCAAATCCACCAGTTATTTGCCATCCAAGCACCCCATCAGACTACCCCTTTTCCTCACACCATCACTGATACCTTATACATTAATTTTAGTTCTTGTTATATACTGTTTTACTATATTGTGCAATTCTCTAGGTCTATCTATTCTCAACACCTGTTCCACAGTTATGGATGAATTGCATGCCTGTAAATAATCTAATATTGGTTTTCTCTCTTGTTCATACTTCCTACATTCTCTGTATAAAGAGGTCAGCTTTTATACAAATGTTGACTAAGCAGCCTCGGAGCAAAACAGGTGATGGTGACTGAGAGTGAGGTGAGATAGTTTTGTGAGATAACTTACTTTGTGAAGTGTCTCTAATCTCAATGATGAGATCATCTGCAAGACATAGGTAAGTTAAACTCTTCCCACAACTTTATGGGTATCATTTTTAAACTAAGGCTAATGGAATAAACTGTTCAAAAACCATAAATTGTATATAAACCAATCAAAACAAAGGGGCAACCACCACTCGAATAATTCAAGAATAGCCATACCTTACAGTAAATTAAAGCAAGAGAACAACATGACTGAGTTTCAGAGGAACCACTTTGCCTAGCAGGGAGCAAAAGTTGCTGTTTTTCAAAAGTGTTTACACATAGGTAAATACCTGTGCTTAAAATGATGACATGAAATTATATACCTGACACTACAAGTACAGCAATAACTTTCTTCCTCTCCTTCACCGTTCGCTCTCATACAGGTCAACCAATCTGTCAATAAATGGACAGACTGTCTCAGGCTTTTCATCAGTGTATATTATATACATATACATCAATTCATCCATTCTGTAGTTGGGTGCACATTTACAAATATTAAATATATTCAACTACCATGTATTTAATTTCTGCATCGGCTAGTTGGCCTTTTTTCATCAACAGTATGCTATCAGTTAGTTCTGCCTACAAAGGAGGATAATGTTACAATTATCACTAGCAGCTGAGCCTTTGTGTCAGGTCTGACACAGTGTGGACAAATTCATTTGCTTTTGTACAAAATGGCTTCTTTGCATTCAAGTTCAGCTACATCCTCTCAGCTGATCAAATACTGCACAGTTTGTGAGCCGTTTAAATGTATCTTCTTCTTGTAATATCCTATTATCATTTATGGTTGCAGTTTGTCATCTTCATTTCATTTATTGTAGTTGATTTCATAGCTCCAAAAATGACTCTCTTAGCTAAGAGAGTTTTGTGTGCTGGTGGTTTCTGCCAGAGTTGGATTCTGAAGCAGCTGCTTAGGCTTGGATCCCCTATTTCTTATTCAAAGTGTTGGTATTACTTTGCCTGTAATGTAGCAACTTTATTATTTGATGGTCAGTGCCATGAGTAGTTTCCATTTTTTTGGTCCATTAACATTTTTGGTGTTTATCAATTAGATTTTTGAAATTGGACTACTGCATTCCTAAAGTAGACAAGCCTGGTTTCTCCTGTCCATTTAGTTCAGTCTGACTTTTGTTTCTTTTTTATTTTTGTTGGAGAGTATGAAAACTCTGCACGTTGTTTTCTTTTCATTTAGTGTTGGCACCAATTCCTTCCTTTACTGTTGGCAGTTACTCTTTTAATCTTTTTTCTAATTTCTATTCTATAAGAAAAGGATAAACTGCTTTGAAATACACTTTTTTTAAAGAGCTTCTTTCTTTAGCCCCCAGGTGTCCTTGCATTTGCACTCTGACATGACTGTTGTGAAGGAAGTGGTTTATCCAGTTATTATACATAAGTTCACAGATTTCATATTTGTAAGTTTATGTTTGAGCTCCTCTCTCCACACTTTGTCCAATGCCTTGTCCTAATAACATAACTTCCATAAAATGAAGTATGAGTTCTTATAAAATAACTTCCATAAAGTGAAGTATTATGAGGTTTTATAACATAAAGTAAGAGTTCTAATAATGCAACTTCCATGAAGTCAAGTATGAGTTCTAATAACATAACTTCCATAAAGTGAAGTATGAGTTTCTTGCAGAATCATTCTTCTTTTAATAAGAGAGGATTTTTAAATTTTTTTTCAAACTTAAAATATGAACAAGTCCAGCTGAATTTGAAATATGGAAGTCTAGTGGAACATTTGCACACTCCAAGTGAACATAATACCTAAGATGCATAGTAACACCAGACAGCGGAACATGCAAAGACATCAACAACAGAATGAATAAGCCTTTGCTAGTCTAAACAACATTTGGAAGTCTTCCCGGTACAGTGCAAACACAAAATTAAGATTATATGAGAGCTGTGTACTTTCTGTGCTTCTCTATGGTGCAGTATGCTGGAGAGTAACAGAGAAGGAAATGTTGATTTTGTCCTCTTTCCACACAATCTGCCTAAGAAAAATTCTCCAAATCTTTTGGCCGAATACCATCACCAAAGAAGAACTGATTACTCGGAGCAACCAAGAGGACATGCACACCATCATAGCCGGCAGATGCTGGAGTTGGGTTGCCCACATCTTCAGAAGAGACCCTGATGCCATCACAAGAACAGCTATGCTATGGACCCCTGAAGGAAAGCAAAAGAGAAGCTGACCAAAAACAACTTGGTGGAGAACTGTGGAGGCCAAGATGCAAAGAATGAACCAGAGCTGGGGTACTGCATGAAGGATGGCCACAGATTGAACACGAACGAACGAACGAACTTTATTTTCAAAGGGTTGAGAATTGGGCACACAGGCCTATCTAACATTCTGCCCTTCCTTTCGCTAACCTTTCATACTGAATTCATTTATTCTCATATGCATTTTACATATCAATTTCAAGAAATTCAACGTAAAGTAAAATAATAATATAGCACACTCATATTAACATTAATTACTTATAAGCATGACATAACAAATGTTGAAAAGTACAAACATCGTCATTAGAACCTACAGTTGATGTTATAAGAAAAGATAATCCGATTAGGGGGGTATGTAATCAGAATTCAGAAAGTATTCACAAAGTCTATGATAGGGACTGAGGTTGTTTCTTAGGTTATGTGGAAGACAATTCCAAAGATGAGCAGCAGAGTATGCTAAGCTTTTCTTGAATAAGTCAAGCCTAGGCTTGGGCACTTGCAATCTGTTAAAGCGTAGACTGCGTCTTTCATTGTAATTGAACATTGGCCACAGATATGCTGGAGCATTGTGTGACAGGATTTTGTGAACAAATTTAGCTTTGTTAAACAGAAGGCGCTTTCTTAAGGGCAGTATTCAGAGATTTTTATAGAAATCTACACACTGGGTTAGGCAGTTGTCAGAGACTAGACGCACTGCACGCTTTTGTAGTGAATGGAATCTCTGTGTTGGACATTGAGCAACCATCCCAGATTGTGGAGCAATAGTCAAGGTTTGCTTGTATATGAGATATATAGAACAATTTTCGTGCATCTTCAAGTAGGAAATGTTTGATTTTAGCTAACTGGTAAACTTTCTGTGCCGTTTGCTTGGTCAGTGCATGTACATGTGAGTTACTGTTTAGATGCTGGTCAACGATTATACCTAGAGTTTTATGTTCATTAACGTTTTCAATTAGTGAGGTACCAATGTAGATCTGAAGTGTTGTTTTCTCTGAATTTTGTAATTTTTGTCTTCTTTGATCCTTCTTTGATCCTTAGCCGCCGACCGTCAAAGCAGTCAGTGGCCATTACGCCTGGTGGCGACTTGTTTGGCAACAACAAATTGATTCCACTTTGCTCGGTCGGCGGCCGTCCTTCGTACTGTGCCCCAACTCTGGTTCATTCTTTGCATCTCAGCCTCCACAGTCCTCCGCCAAGTTGTTTTTGGTCGGCTTCTCTTTCGTTTTCCTTCAGGGGTCCACAGCATAGCTGTTCTTGTGATGGCATCGGGGTCTCTTCTGAGGACATGGCCAACCCAGCTCCAGCGTCTGCCAGCTATGATGGTGTTCATGTCCTCTTGCTTGCTCCGAGTAAGCAGATCTTGGTTGGTGATGGTATTCGGCCAAAAGATTCAGAGAATTTTTCTTAGGCAACATGCCTAAAAAGAAAAGAGGACAATTTCGACATTTCCTTCTCTGTAACTCTCCAGCTTTCTGTGCCATAGAGAAGCACAGAAAGCACACAGCTCTGATATAATCTTAATTTTGTGCTTTTGCTGTACTGAGAGGACTTCCAGATGTTGTTTAGACTAAAAAAGGCTGTTCTTGCTTTGTTCATTCTGTTGTTGATGTCTTTGCTTGCTCCGCCATCTGGTGTTACTATGCATCCTAGGTATGTGAAGGCATCTGCCTGTTCCAGTTGCTGATTCCTTACTGATATGGGCTCAGGGTTGCTCACATTGAGCGTCATGACCTCTGTCTTCTTTAGGTTGATGTTCAAGCCCACCTGCTGGCTATACTTATTAAGTCTATCCGTTTTTTCCTGGATGTGTTGATGTGAATGTGCTAGCAGTGCAATGTCATCTGCATATTCCAGATCTTCCAATGTAGAAAATGTAGTCCATCTTATTCCTCTTGGACTGCCCTCTGTTGTCTGGCGCATCACCCAGTCTATGACTGTTAAAAATAGAGTGGTTGATAAGGGGCATCCCTGTCGTACTCCTGTCTTCACTTCAAAGGTTAGGTTGCTCTGCCCAATGCTACACGTAAAGTTGTCATAAAGGCTTTTTATGATTGACACTATGCAGCTTGGAATTCCATAAGCCCTCAGTATTTTTCATAAACTGTCCCTATGTATACTGTCAAAAGCCTTTTCAAAATCAACGAAATTAATGTACAGCTGTCTTTGCCATTCTGAGCACTGCTCTATAATGTTCCTGAGGGTAAATATATGATCTACACATCTTCTGTTCTTTCTAAATCCTGCTTGCTCTTTCCTCAGTTTGTGGTCTACTGCTTTTGAGATTCTCTGTATAATTATCCAGCCTAGTATTTTGCTGGGAACTGAGAGAAGAGTTATTCCTCTCCAATTATTGCAGTCTGCAAGATCTCCCTTCTTGGGCAATTTGACAATTATTCCTTTTCTCCACTCTGTTGGTGTTGTCCCTGTTTTCCAGACTTGTGAAAATAGTGGTTCTAATAGTTCTGCTGCTAGCTCTGGGTCTGTCTTAAATAGCTCTGCATTTAAGTTATCATGACCAGGAGCTTTTCCATTCTTTAACCCTTTGATTGCTGTGATGATTTCTTCTTTTCATGGGATGTCTGTATTAACATCTAGATCATTTTCAGCCTCAGGAACATTCAATTGTGTCTCTGGTGGTTCCTTATTCAGAGTTTCTCTGAAATGCTCTGCCCATCTTGTTTCCTGTCCCTCTACTGTCGTGATGAGATTTCCGTGCTTATCTCTTACTAGTGTAATATTGTTTGCACCTCATTTTCCACTGATGATTTTAGTTATTTTGTATACTGTGCTTTGTTCATTTCTCAGTGCTGCCTCTTCTGCCTGTCTTGCAATGTCATCCAGAAATGTCCTTTTGTTAGCACTGGTTTGACGTTTAACTGGTAAACTTTCTGTGCCGTTTGCTTGGTCAGTGCATGTACATGTGAGTTCCAGTTTAGATGCTGGTCAACGATTATACCTAGAGTTTTATGTTCATTAACGTTTTCAATTAGTGAGGTACCAATGTAGATCTGAAGTGTTTTTTCTCTGAATTTTGTCATTTTTGTCTAGTTGATATTAACATGCATTTCGTTTTAATGATATTTATTAGCATGCGATTACCGTTGCTCCACTTAATTAGATTATCTGTATCCTTTTGTAACGATAGTTTGAGTGTTTTACAACTTTTATCACTCTTGTAAACAGTACAGTCGTCCGCAAACAGATCACAGGATGAGTGCTTGATGTGAAGAGGAAGGTCATTAATGTATGTGGTAAAAAGTAGAGGACCAAGTATAGAACCCTGAGGAACGCCAGTATTTATTACTGCTGGGCTAGAATAGGAGTTATTGTAAGAAACTACATGTTTTCTGTCTGACAGGAATGATGTAATTATTGTCATCAGTTGAAAGTTTACTTTTGATGTTTCTAGTTTTTTAATTAAAATAGCGTGATCTATCATATCAAATGCTTTTTTAAAGTCTTCAAAGACTGCCCCACCCATGTTATCGTTGTTAATATTTAGGTGCCACTTGTCTATCATCTTAGTTAGAGCAGTGTGACATGAATGTTTAGGCCTAAACCCCGATTGACTATCAATTATATCAATTAGCAAGTCGTACAAGAAGCCACCAGGCATGAGGGTCACTGACTGCTTTGACAGCTGGTGGCTAAGGATCAAAGAAGAAGAAGTGAACACTTTAACTTCAACTCTTCTGCATTTACACTTGTAGCAACATGTAGTAAAACTCTTACAGTTAGATACAACTATGTATTTATTTTCTTAAATTAATGTACTTGTTACAGAAAAATAAGTGGTTTTGTTTCTTTAATAAAAAAAACATAACAATATTTTGTTAATATAATAATGATACTAAACATATACACAAGCCAAACTTATTATATCATTATATATAGCACAGGTCTTCAATAAACTAATTCTAAATCTTCCTGTCCCATGCCATCAGCTCTTAGTCTTTCTATGTATCCTTCATCCCCTTCATGTCTGTCTCCAGTTTTCTTCTCCATGTGTTCTTTGGTCTACCTCTCTTACCCTGGGGATTCCAGAACTAGGACTGCCTTGTAATGCTATCAACAGGTTTTCTCAATTTGTGTCCTATACATTGTTAGTGTCTTCTTCTCATCTCTTGTTCTACTGGCACTTGTCTGGTTCTTGACATCAGTTCCACGCTAGTGATCTTGTCATTAGTTCCACATTAGTGACCTTGACATCAGTTCCACATTAGTGACCTTGTCATTAGTTCCACATTAGTGACATTGACATCAGTTCCACATTAGTGACCTTGTCATTAGTTCCACATTAGTGACCTTGTCATACCACTTCAATCCTTCTGTTCTATGCAAGCAACCTTTTATGAGAGTCTGTCACTTTTTAGTTGTTGTTTTCAACTTATGATAACATACAAAATAACCCAACTGAACAACGACACTGTAAACTAAATAAATAGAATAATTAATATAAACAAGTCCAAAATCAAATGAAAAAAATTAAACATTACATAACACTTCAGCCATTCCTCACCATAATAACAAAAACAGCTATATAAGTTGCAATTCCAACCAAGGCCCAGACACCCATGAGCAAGCCAACATAGATGGAGCCTGCCAAGAACACAAGAGGTCCACCAATTATAAAAGGCCCATTCACCATAGCCTCAAACACTCTTTGACCATCATGGCTGAACATATTGATTAACTGGGGAGACATAGAAACATGAATTATGTTGTATTGGTGCTGCTACTGTAATAATAATGTTTTAAGTAATATATTCACACACAGTTGGTAAAATGTTATATACTCTTGTCTCTTGCCAAAGTTACCTTTATATTATTTTATTTTTGCTTCTTAAGACACAAGGAGTCATCATTGCCTTTATGCTAGGAAAAGTAGGGCACTCTTGGGTGTGTCACAAGGCCTAGTTGACCACTAACCATTGTGGCTGTTGGCATATACTCAGATATTGATGATGATGGTATGTATAGAGGTTCGTCTCTCTACCCTAACAGTAGGCAGTTAGTCTATGCATGGTGATAATATTACTCTATTAGAGCAAATTACACTGACTAACAAAAAAAAACTTTTTTTTTCTTTCTCTAACATTTCTATGTTTTTCTGGTCAATTTTAATGCGCTGTTTTTAAATCTGCAAACCGTTTTTCTCTATCAGGTCGGGATCTCTAGAAATACGCAATTGAAGGTTTTTTAACAACGCATACAGTATTACAACATCATTCGTACAAGAAGTATAACAGTTATGTAGGCTTGAATTTCTTTGCAGTCGACTTTCGTCGGTGAATGGCATGTGGTACATCGCGATGAAGCATCCAACAATAATCGGCAAGCATGGTCACACTCCACCATCCTTGATAACGTGACTCCATTACGGCGATATCTTGATGGAATCGTTCTCCATGTTCATCGCTGAATTCGCCAAGGTTGTCAGGGAAAAAGTCAAGATGCGAATCGAGCAAATGGATTTTGAGGGACATGATACAGCCCATAATTCTGTATGCATCTATGCACTGCTTAACAATATGCAACATAGTCGACAGATTTGTGATTTTCCAGAAAGTTATCGACGATCGATTTGAATGCCATCCATGCGCGAAGTTCACTACCATGTAACAAGTTCTCGAATTGTTTGTCTGCAATAACTTTCCTAATCTGAGGTCCTACAAAGATACCTTCCTTTATCTTTGCATCGCTAACTTGCGGAAACTTTTCTCGAAGATAAGTGAAAGCTTCGCTCGTTTTATCTAACGCTTTTACAAAATTCTTCATGAGCCCCAACTTTATATGTAACAGTGGTAAAATGAAGCTGTCTTTGTTAACTAATGGCTCGCGTATTACATTTTTATGCCCGAGCTGCATACGATCCTGGATAGGCCACACCTTTCTTGCATAATGTTCCTGTCTGTTGCGGCTGTCCCATTCACATCGGAAGCAACAAAATTTAGTATACCCAGTCTGCATGCCCGTGAGAATTGCAATGACCTTTAGGTCTCCACAAATCCGCCATTGGTAGTCATTGTACTTTTTTTTTCCAAACGTATAGCCATATTGTCATAAGTTTCTTTCATATGAACAGAGTAGGCGACTGGAATTGATGAAAAAAAATTTATGTTATGCAATGACACGGCTTTTAGACTAGTCTTGGAAGAATCGATGAAAAATCGCCATTTGTTGATTATGTGCTCATGACCGTTTACATCTTTGCAATAGCAAATGTCATCACCCATCTCAAAGTATTGAACAAGTTCTCTGTGTCTATGACGAAATTTAGATATCGGAGTATTGGGCGCTAAAAGATTTCATTCTTTGAGTCGCGAACCGAGTAATTCCGCATGTCCTTTGGTAAGAGCGAGATCACGTATTAGATCTGAAAGTTCTGAATGGTTAATTAAGTAAACACCATCATTCACCGGTATGTAATCTGAGTCAGAATTAGTTTCTAAAGCAGGTAAACTATCACTTTCTGATGGTTCATTTACGTCCAACGGATATTGTTCTGGTGGTACTTGGATCGGACACGTGATTGGATCATGAGGCACTGGTTTCGAAACCGATTCAATATTTGGATAAACCACAGACTTTCTAGTTTTAAAAGTGAAACCATGGATATTTGTCAAGCAGAAGTAACAATCAGTAGTGTGATTTGTATGTTCACGCCATATTACTGGCACTCCAAAAGGCATCGACTTATGCTTCGGCGATTTTCGTAACCAACCTGCCAATGTATCGAACAAACTGCATTTGGCTTCCAAGATTTATTTGCATCATCAACTTTCGAATCGAAATAAAGTTCATATGCTTTCTTTAGTAATGGTGTAAAGTTTTTCTGGTCAACACGATCGGTAAAATATCCGCACACGTAACAGAACAGATCAGCCGAATTTCTACAACTTCTAGAAGCCATATTTTGCTCAGAATTATTTCAAAATACAGTAACTATTTGAAAAATCGCGTAACATATGTCATGCATCTTTTAGCAGTATAAAAAGTAGAATTATGTTGCTTTTTATTAATTTTTAATAAGCTATATAGTAAAAATAAAACGGAGCAAATAACGGTTTCCCAAAAATATATTTATTCACAAATATCTTAAGAACCTGACGTGATAGAGATAAACGGATTTCAGATTTGAAATCAGCGCAAGAAACTGACCTAAGAACACTTATTCTTATATAAGAAAGAAAAATGTTGTTTGTCAGTGTTATTTCTCACACAATGACAACGGTTTACAGTTGACAGCGATGAATGATTTCAACAACGATATGGACCTCACTCGAACAGCAGTGGCAATTTAACTTGGCAACTTTATTTACATAATAAAGTGTAGAAATAATGATTGTATACCCAACCTTCCTCATGTGGCTGAGTAGCACAGCAACAAATTCATGATCTATTTTCTTTAACAATTACTTGCTGTCTCTCATTCTCGCTGTTCAGTAATTCTAGTTGTTAAGTGGTCACATCTTCCAGAGTGCTGCTGTCAATTCTTTTTCTGCTGTGTCTCTAAATTCTTCATAGGTAACCTTGTCTCTGTAACCACAATCTGCTATGTTTTCTTTTGCTATGGCATAAATTTTGTCCTTCGTTTCTATAGCCTTACTTGGTATATGTTAGTGAAAGCATACTGGTTGTCACGAAGTGGATTTAAGTATAGAGTGTTGTCTGAGTGTGTGGACAAGACCCTATTAAGAGAAAGGCTGAGAAGATAGATTTTTGATGAGAAATGATAGTGAATGTGGACAGATGAGACTATTGGCTCAAGGGCGAGAACCGAGATTTACTCTTCCTTGCCACTCGTGACTTCAACAATGCTATAACCTCACCCCCCTCCCCCTCTGACTACCTTAAACGAAAGGAGATAGTTTAATTAAAGACCACAGACACCACTTTACAGACAACATATAGCTACTGTATTTAAATAAAGTGACTGATCCAAGCTACAATTTAAAGTTTATTTACACCAAGAAAATCAAGTACATATCAAAGAAATAAAATGCGTGTTCGCACACCTGAAAAACAAACAAAGCACAATAAAATGATTTATCGTCAACCCCAACCCTTCACCCACAATTGCAACCTGTATGGGGAAAAGAATTTGAGATTAAACAAAAACCACACTGAACTTGGTGGGGCCTCAGATTTCGAGCCACCCCTCCAACTAGCTATTATTAATATTTCTACTGTCGCTGTCCTGCTGACACTGCCTAAACAACTACCTACACGGCTTCCAAGCTCTTTAGGCGATATACACGCCACTAACTAACACCACTTTTACTGCTACGCTAGTAGACTTCTATTACATTTATGGCTCAGAGGCTATCCTCTTAGGTTAATATAAGACCCTACTTGTCCCGGCTATTTCTCTCTATCTCTCTCTCCTCTCTGCCTGGCTTCGGTGTCTCTCTGACACTCTTCGCCTGTTGATGTGGCGTCTCCGTTCGCTCCTTCTCTCGTTAACTATCAGAACCTGGAATGGTGACCCTGTCTCCTGGTTCTGACTACTGCATAGATGACTTGGGTATCAAGCACGAGGTACTTGAATCAAACTGTAGAAGCTTCACTGATGCTGGCCAACTTCTTAAATTGGCCCCGTTACCCCTCTTCGGGTTTAGAGCAACGACTTTATTATGGTCGTGAAGAATCGAAATTACAACAACACTGGCAACGCGCCAATTTGCGTGTGTAACAACAAAGAGCTCAGAGCTCTGGATTTTTTTAGACAAAATCTCGTTCCAGCTGAAGAATGTCTTCGATGCCTGGAAACACGTATTTTATTTTCTTTTGCCTCTGGCGATATCTCAAGCTCTCAGCTTCTGAGATGCCACTTTTGCCGTGGGTAATTAGTAGGGACAAATTACGCTCTCCCACGGTGCCGTGACCTGCTGTAAACAAAGAAATGCAACAGCTGTACAACACATCAATAATATACTCCTCTCTAACATATATCCCTTACTTCCTAAACTCCCCTGTCTATCCCCTGCTCTATTTTCGCACTAAGCGACAAACGATTATTTATGCCCAAAAGGTCAGCCTCCCCTACAATTCCCTTCTCTTCTCTCTACCCCGTTTTCAAAGTAAACAACGATCTGGAAATACTCCCAGACGCCGCTGACCTAATCTTTTGTTCTGCATGACTAGCCACGTGTCACAACATTTAACTTGAGGAACCCCTCCTGTCTGTAATACTTAGGGCTACTTTATCACTAACCCTTGGTGTTCATTGATCAATAAAAAATTAAATCTAGGAAGGCCGAACTCCCGTCTCAGAAAAACAATTCCCTTATCAGAAATATTCTACATATCTTTGTAATAAAAAGAAATTCCCATATCAGAAATATAGATTACATCTCTTTGTAATAAAAAGAAATTCCCGTATCAGAAATATAGATTACATCTCTTTGTAATAAAAAGAAATTCCCGTATCAGAAATATAGATTACATCTCTTTGTAATAAAAAGACATTCCAATATCAGAAATATAAATTACATCTCTTCTGATTACACGGCAATAAAATTCACATTAGATAATACCATACAAAACTACCAAGCTTATACACACTACCATTCTTATGATTCAAATATATATATATCTCTAGGACAATGAACTCCCACTACATTACAAAGTAGCACACTTAATTTATGCCCACTAAATTAAGTACACACCAATACGCTCGCGTCTATACGCTGCCGGGTATCATAAACCCAAGATGGGGACATATTAATTCCCATCTACATAAAATTTAACACCACAATCACTTAACGTACACAATTACTCTAGCGTCTATACACTGCTACTATTATAATCAATTATGAGGAATTATTCGTCCCCATGACGGTAATATTAATTACACCCTTAATCTGCCAACATACCAAAGAATTACCCAGTTAAATAAATTACACAAATCACGCCCGTGTATCTAAGAGCTAAATCCTCACACAGTTAATATCTCAACCCGCTATACCAAAAAAAAGATCGAACTACTTATCCCAGAAAAATTATGTGCAACTCTTACATTAAATACTTTCTCTAAGATAGTAATTGATGGCCCTTTCGTTTATATAAAATAACTTTAACCTTCCTGAAGAAAACTTTACTTATCAGCTAAGATCCTATGTTAAAACGAACTAAAATTACGACGCTAATAAATTATGAACATACCAATTACCACGTTTCTTCCGCTTGGATGCAGACGATAAAGGCTAGATTCACGGCAGGCAATTTTTTCATCATAGAGAGACCCTCTATGAATATGCGCGAGTATATATCACAAAAAACCCCACGCTGACCTATGCCCCTACGTCATCGCTTAGCGTCCTTTAAGACCAATGAAATCACTACAAAATCTAACAACCGTGACCTCCGCCAATAGATTTGAAAGCAACGCGTGAGTCACATATACTACTCGTCAAAAGTCAAGGGCCACTTAGAAAAACCTTGGTTGAAACCATAAAACAAATCTGATATAAACGTAATTGGTATCAGTCAAAACGGCATTTATTGAATACCAAACTGACATGTCAAGTACAGTGGCGTATTCTCTATGTGTGCTGTGCGTGCTGCGCACACCTATGCCCGAAGGAAAATAAAAATTTAATTTATTATTCTATAAAATATTTCTCTTCTAAAGTTCTGCTTTCGGACCGCACGCATCAGGATAACTGATTTTCCCGCATAGAATCTACGAGTATATCTAGTTTCAGTTTCCCAGACGCGTTTTATAGTGCAGTTTTTATTGGTTGGTTACAATCGCCCGAAGTTTCTCGAGTAATTCCGTCACAATGCGTGCTGTCCCTTTCGGATTCACGTCTGAAGATTGGTTTGTGTGGATCGGGGTCAAGGCCAGATACGTCAATACAATACGAACATGCGTGCGGTGGTCTTGCAGCTCTCGAGTTGTAAAAATCGGCTGTGTCCGTCCAGTGTTTTTTGTGATTCATTTTTGTTAGTTGCCGGGAATGCAGATTATTACAGTGACAGTGAGTTTCAAGTTGTAAGTTAATTAGTATTTCGGAGATAATTGACATATACCCCTAATAACTATCGTTGCGTAGTTGAATATAGTTGGTTTTTAAATTAAGAGGGGAAGAAGTTAAATAGTAGGCGTACATATTCATTTTTTAAGTAGCAGCACGCCTAGCTTGCATTACCAGGATACGCCACTGGTCAAGTAAAGAAATGGAAACACACATTCAAACGCAATGAAGCTGTGAAGTGTGTCACCCACCTTTTCAAAAGTACACAATAGATATTGGACAAATAGACATGTCAAAATCGGGTATGACCACCGTTTGCAGCAGGGCATTCAAGACAGCGTAGACGCATCGAGTCCACAAGGGTCCGAAGAGTATCCAGAGGAACAGCTTGCCATTCCTGAAGCAGAAATGCAGTCAGCTGTGCAACATCCATTGGCAGGGGGTGATTTGTTGACAATCTTCGACCAAGGACATCCCAGAGGTGCTCAATCGGAGAAAGGTCAGGTGAATGAGCTGGCCACGCCATCCTGATGATCCCATGTTGCTGAATAAACTCATTCACCACACGAGCTCGATATGGTCGAGCGTTATCATCTTGGAGGATGGCATTACCACCTATGGCCTCCAGAGCAGGCTGAACAATTGGTCTCAAGATTTCGTTCTGGTATCTTGGGCCGGACAAGTTGCCTTGGATGATGTAGAGTGGGGTCCTGCCGTGTCTGTAGAAGCCTCCCCAGACAATGACAGAACCCCTACCATAACGATCCACCTCTCGAATTGTGTCATCAGTAAATCGCTCTCCTGGTCGTCTCCAAACTCGAATCCTGCCATCATTGAATGACACAGTGAAGCGAGATTCATCAGTGAAGAGAACTTGACTCCATTGTTGCCTTGTCCATCGGATGTGCTCGCGACAGCAAGCAACAAGGGCTCTGCGATGAGCAGGAGTAAGAGGGATTCTGACTGCAGGACGTCGAGCAGCCAGTCCAAATTCATGTAAAAATGTAAACGTCTGCGAATGGTGCTATGACTGACATTAACGTTTACAGTTTGTCTCAGCTGACATCTTAGAGTGGAACAAGTCACTGTTCGATGGCGCAGGGCTGACAACAATAGGTACCGGTCATCATGTCTATTGGTGCATCTAGGGCGACCTGGCCGGTGGCGATCCTCCACATTTCCTGTGGCCTGAAATCTCTCCAAAATTTTTTGGATAGTAGAGTGTAACACTGCAAGCCGTCTAGCAACCTCACGGACAGATAAACCACTTTCAACCCACGCTATAGCCCTCATTCTTTGTAAGGTGTCAAAACTTCTTCTCGGTGGCATGGTTTTTGCAAGTGATGAAACTACCCTAAGTCTGCTGATTGTAAAACAAATTAAGAGTGAACTCTGTTCACGAAAAGTCGCCATTGCACGTGGAATGTCAATCAGCACGATTACTTCACCTGTTTGGTTGTACGGAAGTTTGAAAAAACAGATTAAAAATGTGAATTTATGGTCAGCAAACTAAATTGAAAGTGATCACCATGGTTGTCGGTGAGTTGTTTTTATGCTTAACGTGCATAGAGGACTGTCAGAGGAAGACATTGCACCAATTTTTACTAAAAACTTCCTTCATTTAATCATTCTATGCGCTTATATAAAAATGTATTGAAAATAATAGGGTGGCCCTTGACTTTTGATGAGTAGTATATGTTACATCCCGCGCATCCATATTACGTCAAAGTTAAATAATGTTATACCGACCGCGTGAGCAAATTTAACTTTAAATCGCTCTAACGTAAGTTCGACGTTGTCTGGGTAGTGGTTCAGTTCCCACCCCCAATTAATACTCCCGCTCTGATATACAAATAAATGACCGCGATTATTTTAACAAAGAAAATGAGATTCCGTGATCGCGATTAATCTAGCGAAAAGAACTGGTGCAAATCTAATATAACCTCCCCGGTAATCCCTATTATAAACGCAATTATTTACCTACAGAAAAAGACTAAACTCGATATATTTACAGAGAGAAGAACTTTGTGCAACTCATATTGTTACAAAGAGAAGAAGACTGGGACAAACTCAAATCGAAGAATGAAATGGGGCCTGTTGAAATATAAATCACAGTAACTCTATCACACTGGTCTACTACCAGGGTTGGTGATTTCCCAAACTTTATACTAGTCTTTCACCTTGTCTACTGTTCCTTGTTTTTGCTAGGCGACTTAAATCATACAACATACCTGGATTTCGAATGTCTTGAACATACATAAATCTTGAGTTGGGAACACTGTCTCTGGTCCTCAGAAATACTCATGAAAACAAACTGACATGTATGAATGTGACATGTGGGCGGTCGAGCGTCTACGTGAGTAGTTATGTCTTTTCTGTGATCACAGAAGCAAGCCAGACTGATGGCCTTCTCACGCGATGATAACTCACGACTGTGCCCGTCACCTACAAAATAAATACTGTCTTACACACTTGGGAGAGAACCTATATTTCTCAACCTACGCTTAAAGCGTCTAGATTTGCACTGACTAAAACTAGAACCCCGATTTACCATTACAGTTATTTACGAAGTTTCTAGATCATACTTTCTCGCGAACAGTTCACTCGTTCCTACCAATTCCCATGCAAGCTTAACGTTGTTCACTTTACCCGAAAAACCAAACTCCAAACTTGTGTACTTTATCTAGCTCTTGTAATGTGGTGTTTGATGCTGGACACCACGCAGCTGACCCATATTCCAGGTGTGGTCGTATGCCCTGCTGGTAAACTTTACTAAGTATTTTCCCGCTGGCTCCCCATGTGGTTCCACTTAGTTTTCTCAGGATGGCTAACTTCCTCCTGGCCTTTGTTGCTGCCTTGTTGATGTGCTGCTTCCATGTCAGCCTATCATCGAATGTAACTCCGAGATAGGTGGGTTGTTTATCTTCTCTCAGGAGCTCTTCATTTATCTTGATGACACCAGCTTTGTTTGGGAGAGAGGGTGAAGAGCGTAGTGCTGCACTTGTCTGTGTTGATGCTGACACACCACGAGATTAAGGCATCTAAAGGTGTAAAACCAGGCGCTTATGGTCATCATCATCATCTCATCTCAGCCCGTAACCCGTCATGGGTCGTAGGGGTGCCATGGTGGAAGCATCAGCAGACAGGGTCCTCCACTGCTCTCTATCCTCAGCAATGCGTACAAGTGTGGAAAAACCGTGTCCTGCCCATTCTTTGATGTTATCAGCCCAGGATTTTCTCTGCCTTCCTCTTCTCCGTTTACCTTCGACTGTTCCCTGAAGGATCGTTTTCGAAAGGGAGTCATGACGAGTTACATGCCCAAACCAGGCAAGCTTTCGACGTTTCACTGTTGACAAAAGTGGTTCTTGGTGGCCTGCATAGGTGTTTATCTTCTCTCTAACATAGACATTTGTTTTGTGCTCTTTATAGCAAATGCGCAAAATTCTTCTATAACATTTATGCTCGAAAGCCTGAATCCTTCGCTCCGTATCTGCAGTGAGTGTCCAGCTCTCACACCCATACAAGAGAATAGATAATACAAGTGATTTGTATAATTTGATCTTCACAGGAAAACTGATGTTACTTTTCCAGATCACATTCAACCTTGTCATGGCAGCTGAGGCCATCTCAAGTCTTGTCTTGATTTCTTTAATTGATCTTCCATCACTGCATATAGTGGACCCGAGATATTTAAAGGTGTTAACTTCTTCTAACGTTTGCCCATTTAACGTAATGTTGGTCGCAACATGTTTCTTATGGCTATTCACCAATATCTTGCTTTTTTCTATATTAATTTCCATCCCATACGTTCTTGTTACTTTCTCCAGTCTAGAGGTAAGGTCTTGAAGTTCTGATTCTGATCCAGCTATCAGATCAATATCATCAGCAAAACGTAGGTTGCACAGAGGTCGGCCTCCAATCGATATGGTTGATTTATAATCGTAGAGAGCCTCTTGTTCTAGATAAATATTAAAGAGCACTGGGGACAGGATACATCCCTGCCGAACTCCTACAGTTGTTTTGAAAAATTCTCCAATGTCGTTGCTTGCAAAAACAGCACTGCTTGCGTCCTTGTATAGTGCTTCAATGATATCTATGATGTTGGTATCAAAATTGAATTTTCTCATTACTTGCCATAAGCCTTCATGCCAGACTCGATCGAAGGCTTTTGTGAAATCGATGAAGTTATGGTATAAATCGTGTTGATGTTGGAGATGTTTTTCGATAAGTAATCTAATATTGAAGATTTGTTCTGAGGTACTTCTTTTTGGTCTAAAGCCAGCCTGTTCCTCTGACAAGATTTCTTCTGATTTCTGTTTTATTCTGTTCAAAAGTATCCTTAACATCACCTTACTTGGATGACTAATAAGGCTAATGGTTCTGTAGTTCTTGCACATTTTTAGATTTCCTTTCTTTGGAAGCGGTATTACTAATGACTGCGTCCATTCTTTTGGCCATTTTTTTGTACTCCATATCTTCTGGCAAATTGTTGTCATGATTTTTACTATATCTGGTCCTCCATATTTCAAGAGCTCTGCTGGGATATTATCCACACCCGGTGACTTCCCTCCTTTCATCGAACATATAGCCTCTTCCACTTCTTCCCGTAATATTGCTGCATTTCCGAGTTCCCTGTTTTCGCATGTTTTATGGTCATCACGGGGGCAATAAAATCAACGCCTATAGTGGAGATGGAGAAAATGGGGAGGATACAAGCACTGCGAAAACGCAGAGACACGAAAGTGCTAACACAGGCAGAAACGTTCCTCTGTATGCCAAGCCATCCAATGAAGGACAGATTCCAAAACCTAGCAATGGGGCGATTGAAAAGAAGCATCTTCATCCACCAGGCCAAACGATTTCGTAGACAAACCTCAGACCTGCCTGAAGTTGACAGCCCCCTAAAGTCTGTGCCAGAACAAACCCCTTGGAGAGAAGAGCCTGAACTACCAATACACATCCAGACAAAAGTGAAAGGAAAATTCGACAGGGATGAACAGAACAGCGTGCAACGTAGGACAGTCACTCTCAGTTTTCTGGAAGATGAATACCCACAGGACCTCTGGGTCCGAGTATACACGGATGGGTCAGCACAGAATGGAGGAGCAGGAATGTACATAGAATACCCAAACAACACTAGGGTTACGGTCAGAGTACCAACGGGGAAATTCTGTAACAACTATGATGCAGAAATTCAGGCAATCAAGGTGGCAACTGAGAAACTGTTGAACACCAATCTCGGTCCACAGCCTGTGGTATTCCTGACAGATGCAAGATCAGCACTCCAAGCACTTCAGTCCAGAAAATTGCAAGGTATACAAGCCCTACTTTCTGAACTGTGCAACCAGTGCAAGGTCGCCATGCAATGGATACCGTCTCATTGTGGAATACCAGGAAACGAGAGAGCAGACCGACTGGCTAAAGAAGGTACTGTAGACGAGCAACCGGATGTACCAGTTACGTACCATCAGAAGAAAAAGATGATCAAATCAATCAGAAAGCCACCAACACCAAAGCAGGATGACTACCAAGCTATGAACAGATCAGAACAAATTGTCATTCTGCGCCTCAGAACAGGACACAACCGACTCCGCAGCCACATGTATACAAAATTCAAGATTGGCAATTCAGCCATGTGTACATGTGGACAGGCACCCCAGACTGCGGAGTACGTACTTCAAGATTGCCCCGAATATGATATATTGAGGCAAACCCACTGGCCCAGAGAAACAACATTGGAAGCAAAACTATACGGACCTCTGTATGAACTACAAAAGACAGTGAAGTTTATACAAGAAACAACATTGCAGATATAGACAATATATTTCAAGCGAACGAAAGAAGAAGAAGAAGTGTACTTTATCCCTCAAGGGACATAAAAACCCTACTGTTAATGAATAGTCGCCCTTTGATTAAAAAAAAATATATAAATCATAGATTCTTCTCCCCCTAAGTTAACTTCAATAGCCTGTTCAACTACCTTATGCAAATTTGTGAAACCGGATTTCTGCCCCACTTATTTCGTTGACCCCTAGTGTGGATTATCACCCGTTGCCTATTATTAATTTAATTATTTTATTGTGCTATCTTGTTCTTATTCTAGAAGTTTGGTCCAAATCTTTCGATCTGGTAAATCTAAAATTCCCTTAACCACTAATATTTATTATTAATAATTGATTAACCCTACTAGGATCTATGATTACAGTTTAGGATGATTCAACTTTTTGCTATTTTCTGATGAGTTAAGTAAAGTAAAAATGTCTACCGTACCACGCAATGGAAAGCACGTGGCGCCTGGGCCTATTAAAATTTATTTGTTTCTTTTTAATTTATGACTATTCCTATTTTATATTATCACTCCTAGCCAGTATCAAGCAATCAACAATTATACTAACCGCTTAAATTGTATACAAAATAGAAACAGCAAATAAATTAAATTCAACTTATCTGGTTTGTATTTCTCACGGTTGTGTGCGAACGCTGCGTGCTCAAGGCGAGATGGACACGTCCTGTGAAGTTTTATTTTTAGTAAAATAAATAGGCCTAGTCATAATTTATCTTAATTTATGTTATTTAGCATTAGACAGAGTGAACCAGAGGATAAATCACAATGCCACCAATGCTCAGGTCGCAATCCGGAGAGGGAAAAGCATGGGTCAAACCAGCTGAAAAGGGTAGAACACCAAACCCGACAGAAAAGAACAGGATCACTAGCCCTATAGTCAGAAACACAGAAATTGGACCCAAAATAGAAACAATAAAGGAAAATCTGAAAGGAGACGCAATTAAAACTGCAGTAAGCAGAAACAACAAAAACGAAGACGCAGGAACCCGGACAGCAAACAAACAGACAGGACATAGGAAAGAAGACAACTACGAGACCACAAGCAAAAAAAGTCAGGAAACCAGAGGAGGAGAAAACAAAGAAACCAAAAACAGAATCAAAATAACTCAGATAGCTGGAACAGAAGCCACACTGAGATCTCTCCCGGATGACAAAATCCTGATCATTCTAGAAGCAATAATAGGAAAAAAATATATTGACAAAGTGCAAAGACATGGAAATGGAGTAACAATCACTGTAAACAACACAGAAAAAGGCAAGGCACTGTTACATGAATTAAAAAGTAACCCAAAAGAAGCACAACTCGCACATGGGATAAAGGTAAAGATTGAATTGATCAAGGAAATTAGAAGATTCGTCATCAAAGGGGTCGACTCAAACCTAACAGAAGAGGAGATCCACACTAACATAACGAAAGAAAACCCACAAACAGAGATAGAAAAAGTAGAAAGAATCAAAACCAAAGAGCAAAAGAATACGACAGTGGTAGTGATAAGTGTAAAGGGCACAGAAATACCCAAGCAAGTCAAACTCCACCAGAGAGCCAAAATGACAGAGGTATTCATACCTAGCATTATACAATGCACAAACTGTCAAGGCTTTAGCCATACCCAACATGTGTGTAAAAGAGCGACACGGTGTAGTTTCTGTGCGGGAGCACACAGACATGTGGACTGTCCAATGGCTAAGGAGGACAAAGATTATAAACGAGAAAACAAAAACAGAAAATGTGCAAACTGCCAGGGTAACCACAGTGCCAGGTATCAGGGATGCCCAGTCTATCAAGAGACAAAACACATATTAAAAGAATCACTAGAAACAAACAAACCATTCTGGCAAATAAAAGAAAGACAGAAAACCAACAACCATCTCCAAAACTCTCAAGAAAATATCATTAAGAAACAAATACAACAAATAACCAGTGAAGTGAAAGACATAAAGGAAAAAATCCAGAAAGAACCCATAAACAGTAAAGAAGATGACAACACAGAAGAGACGGAACATATCCTCATCCAAGCCAGACAGGTACTAGAAGAAATGAAAACAGCACAAAAGGAAATAGAGAGAGACCTCAAAAAAATAGCAGAGATAAAAGAAGCTAATGAAGAAATCCTAAAAAAAATAGAGAGAGAAAGAGCTAGGCCTATAGAAAATATGGAAAAAAAATTTAAGGAAACAGTGGAACTACACCTACCATACCTCGCAGAAAGAGTTCAGAGTATAATGGTTACTTGGAATGATGAGTTTGTAGAGAACATAAGAGGTAAAGTGCAAAACCAAAAAAAAGTAGATCCCTTATCAAAAAACCTAATAAAAACAATAACATAACTAAGCTAACCATACTAAAATGGGGACCAAAGACTCTAGAGCTATCAAAGTAGTCCAGTGGAACTGTAGGGGTGCCAGGAAGAACTTGATGTCTCTTATGGGACAGTATAAGGAGGCAAAACCCATCTTTGCAATACAAGAAACCCTCCTGAACCCCAAACAAAAACTGAACTACCAAGGGTATATAACACTTAGAAATGATAGACCTGAGGGAAGAGGAGGGGGCGTGGCCTTTTTAATACATGAAGACTACAAAATATTAAATTGGGAACAATTCAACACAGAAAATATTGAAGGAATAAGTATAACATTAGACAGTGAGCCAGATAACTTAAAAATAATAAACATTTATAGCCCCAAGGGTAATATAACCGATAGGGACATTGCCACTATTAACACACAAATAGACCAAAGAACATTATTGGTAGGTGACTTTAATGCACACCATGAGGCATGGGGTAACAACAGTAATGATCCAGCAGGAAAAAGACTGTTGGACTACATTGAAAGTGCTGAGCTAATCATACTAAATGATGGCTCAGTGACAAGGGTTAACCCATGCAACAGTGGAGGAGATACAGCAATAGACATAAGTATTATAACACCAAACCTAGCCTCTACTAAATGGGAAGTACTGAATGACTCCAGCTCAGACCACTTACCCATAGAAATAAACCTAAACGACAAATATAGAACTAGTCCAAAAAGCTCGAAACCCACATTCAACCTAAAAAAGGCAAATTGGGAGTCCTTCCAATTAGAGCTAGGTAAACTAAGCATAGAACAAATTGAATCTAACAGTATAGATATATTTGCAGAAAAACTAACAAATGAGATTTTAAAAATAGCAATAAAATATATACCAAACAGGAATATGCCTGAGCACTTAAAACCAACACAAAAAGGTAAAAATAGGAAAAGAAACAAAGATAAAAATCCAGTACCATGGTGGACAGACAGATGTTCAGAACAACTGAAATTGAGGGAGAGGGCCCTTACAAAGTATAGAAAAGCCAAAACTGAAGAGAATTACACAAACTATAAAAAAATAAGAAATGAAACAAATAAAATAATATTCAGAGCTAAAGAAAAGAGTTGGAGAAAATTTTGTCAAACATTAAACCATAGGTCCCAAATAACTACAGTTTGGAGAAAACTAAAAGCAATTAAAGGAGGAAACAGCAAAAAATTTAAAATCCCAACAATTAAAATACCAGAGAGAGCCGAAACAGATAGAGAAAAAGCCAACATACTAGCTAAATACTTTTATCAGGTTAGTTCAATAGACAGTCTAGATAAGGCAGAAATAAATAGACGAAAAACACTGCTAGAAAAATTAAAAGAAGAAAATATGGAAACCACACAGGATGCTAAGTATTTAAATGCAGATATTACAGTAGATGAAATAGAAAGAGCTTTAGCAGAAAAAACCAATACTACCTCTGGGGAAGACATTCTGAGCTATGAAATCCTCAAAAAGGTACCAAATACAACTCTAAGAGTGATTGCATCCCTCTACAACAAAATCTGGCACACGGGAAAAATACCATGTTCATGGAAGACAGCAGTAGTCATCCCCATACTAAAGCCAGATAAGGAAGCACATGATGTCAGCTCATACAGGCCAATATCGTTAACATCACATCTAGGAAAAATTCTAGAAACAATAGTCAACAGCAGACTAAAATTTCATCTCGAAAAGCATAATTTGTACAGTCCAACCCAGGCAGGCTTTAGAAGCCAACATAGTACAATAGAGCAACTGCTGAGGCTGGAACATGATGTTAAAACAGGCTTCAAAAGGAATGAAAAGACAGTAGCTATATTCCTTGATGTAGCAAGAGCATATGATGAGTGTTGGAGGGAGGGTGCACTACATAAAATCAGGAAACTAGGTATAGTAGGCAGAACCTACAATTACCTAGAAAACTTCCTGCAGGAAAGATACTTCATGGTACAAATAAACAATGATAGATCTGAGGTATATGAGCAACAGAATGGAATTCCCCAGGGATCAGTAATATCACCATCAATTTTTACGATTATGGTCAACGACCTAGGCGACGAGTTTAAGGACTTAAAAAACAACCTAGCTCAGTTTGCAGATGATGCTGCGATATGGAGAACGGGAAGAAATCTCCCATTCCTCTATAAAACAGTACAAAAACAAATAGATAAAGTATCTGACTGGATGAACAAGTGGGGATTTAATCTAAACGTTAAAAAAAAAAAACATAGGAATGATTTTCAGTAGAGGGCGTGTAATTAAAAACAATATAATTGACATAAGCATTAATAAGCAAAAAAAGTATGCACAGCAAAATCAACTAGATTTCTTGGCATGGTACTAGACCAGCAACTAAACTGGAACAAACACATAGACCTTTTAGTGCAAAGCAGTAGAGGACTTATTAATATGCTAAGATATATGAAAGGAAGTGGTTGGGGCGCCTGCAATAAGACAATGTTAACATTCTATAAATCATTTATTAGAGGCAAACTTGACTATGCCAGTGTTGTCTATGCATCAGCCGCCCCAAGCAATAAGAAGAAACTAGACACGGTCCAAAACCAGGCACTGTCAATAATAGCAGGTGCCTCAAAGGGAACATCAGCAGAAGCACTAGAAGTAGCGCTAGGCATTATACCCCTGGAGCTAAGGAGAAAAGAACTGAGATTCAGCTACTGGGCAAGAGTGGCAAAAGATCCAACTCACCCGGCACATAAAACCTTTGATAGGGGTAACCAGTACATAGGCCACATTCCATTAAACCATAATAGATACCCGTCAGGGTGGAAAACAATGGATGAAGTGGATCAATACCCAGACCTGTTTAATGCGATAAACAGTAGTGCTCTGTATAAAGCAAAGATCCCACCATGGGAATTAAAAGTGCCAGAAACTGACTCCCACTTATCAAAGATCATAAATAAATCTAACGACATAATCTCAGCAAAAAGTAAAACACTAGAGTACATAGAACGGTATACAAATAATAGCCTAACTATATATACAGATGGGTCCAAAGATGAAGAAGGACAATTAGGAGCAGGAATAGCAATACCAAAACTAAAAATTTATAAAAGATACAAAGTAACAAGTAATACATCTATCTTTACAGCAGAATTAGTGGCAATCCTAAAAGCTTTAGAAATAGCTGCAGAAAATCCACCAAAAAAAGTAACCATTCTCACAGATTCCCTATCATCAGTACTAGCAATCAGAAACAGAACAGAAGGCAGCAGGCCAGACATTATAGAGGAAATACTACAGGTTAATACATATCTACAAAATATAGGATGCAGTGCAACACTAACATGGATACCATCACATGTGGGGATAGCAGGAAATGAGCTAGCAGACAAAGAAGCCAAAGGGGGGAGAACTAGCCATAACCAAATTGAAGTAGGCTTAGGGAAGTTTGAAATTAAGAGCTTAATTGCTCAAAAAATAACTAAAGAATGGACAACAGCATGGGACCTAAGTAAAAAAGCAAGACACTCATATAAAATCCTTAAAAAACCAAGCAAAAAATGTCAAATAAAAGATGAACTAAAAATACCAATTAATAAAAAATTGCTGAGACTCAAGCTGGGAACTGGATATTTCATGATAGAGGAACCCACATGTGAAGAGTGTCAAGAACCAAACACAATTAGGCACTTTCTAGTGGACTGCAAAAAATAAGACCAACAGAGGCAAAACATTAAGACATACTGTAGTAACCACAAGGTAGAAATGAGTGTAGAAAATCTCATAGGCACAAAGGCCCTTCAGAAATGCAAAAGTTAATAAAACACTATATTACAAAAACTAAAGCTAACATATAAAAATCAAATAAGGAATTGAACCAGTAGTCCAAACTCGCCCCAGAAACATACAGATTAACCAAATAAACCATCCAGTAAAAAGCAAAAACATACTAACTTAGAAAATAGCATATATTGGAATTTTTTTTAAAAACCATGTTGAACTATAACTACAAAAGGAAAAATACCGACTAGAGATAATATAATATAAAACAAATACAAACAAAAACATATTACAATAAAAGAAACACGTCCTGATATAACCAACAAATCCATGTACATGGTAGATGGTTGAAAGGGGCGTGCTACAAAATGAAGTAGCAAACACATTAATAAAAAAAAAAAAAAAAAACCCGTTGCCTACGATCTCTTCTGTGTTGTCATCTTCTTTACTGTGACATGTTGAAGTTTTACGACCAACCAAATGTGTCCGGAACCTGTAATTATGGGGACTGGGACTATGACAACGACCGCCAGCATGGAAAGTCGGAAAATAGCGGTTGAAAATAGGGTTTTTTTCAACACTACAGTTACAAAATTTGCAATGTGTAACTTTTAGAGTACAAGAGTGGGTAAATGACTGTGCAAGGAATGAAAGTTTTTTTTTTTTCTTTGTTTTTTCTAAACAGCTGCTCATTGCATTTTCATTTTTATACTTATTTTCATACTATTGTCAATGTTTCAATGCAAAGGGCTTTGTAAATTTACACGGGATGTGAATAAAAATGTTAAAATAAAAAAATAAAAAATAAAAAAAAAACCGTCGCTTGAAAAGATGGTCAGACAGATTATGCGATAAAATATGTCGCTGACCGTCTGAGACTTTCCCCATGCTATGTCCAGCATAAAGAGTAAAATCTATAAAGGGGAAAAATGAAATGCCAAATAAAAGCGAACCGAGAGAAAAATGAAGGAAAAAAATGATACTGCCGTAGGGCTGGAGGTGTGAGAGATCACACAAAAGGACAGAGACAGATATTCCGTCACAAATATATCTACATAGTAAATGAATACTATGATTACAACAAAAATGTGCAATGTATATTTAGAGTACAAGAAAGAGTGTGTAAATGAGTGTGTGCAAGGAGTGAAATGTTTTTTTGTTGTTGTTGTTGTTGGATAAAGCTGCTCACTGTATTTTCATTTTTATACTTATATGCATGCTATTATTGTTAATGTTTTCAATGCATATGTCATTGTAAATTTCCACGGAATGTGAATAAAAAAAAAATTAAAATTAAAAAATTAAAAAAAATGTGAAACCCAACGCCCTAATATCTGGCCTTTGGCTAGGATCATGTGTCTAGACACAGGGACCGGTACAGTGACATTCATGTGTCATTAGGTCCCGTGTGTGAGAACACAGAGGATCACTACAGTGACACAGTTTGTCATTGGGTCTTCTTGTGTTGGGACATGTGGTCTTGACCAGAGCCGGGTTTGGGGTGGGTGCCAATGCGACCTCATGCGAGGAAAAAAATATGCGACCTCATGCGAGGGAAAAAAAAATAGTGGTACACGAAACTTTATTTGACGGCGTAACTGCCTTACATACATTTTGGTAATTTCCTATTACTCGTGCGTTTTTGCTCCGCAGTGAATATGTGTATATAGTTATGTTTTGTTTCGTAGCAGTTATGGTCAAAGTTGCCACTCAAGTTCTAGAGATAAACCAGATTTTCTTCTAAAGAAACCCAGAAATACCCAGATTTTGTTATGCCTCAAATACACGGGATAGACGATGCTTACACAATCTTTTAGTGCAACTTTAGCACAAATAAGCTGTGTGCTACCTATTTGTATTTATTTCTTCATTTTTATTTTATTTTTTATTACCAAAAATTCACAATTATATAAAAATGATGTTTATTAACATCCCAATATATGAACTCTTAAAAATGAGATATTTTAACAGTAACATTATAGTCAATAACAGTATCTCCGCTTTAGCAATTTTGTCTTGGAGACAGGGTTCTTTTGATTTGATGAAAAACTTGTTAATGTTCAGAAAAAAATAAATTTAAAAAATATGAGTGTTTTCATGTTATCTTCTTTCTGGATTTTTTCCTTTATGTCTTTCACTTCACTGGTTATTTGTTGTATTTGTTTCTTAAATGATACTTTCTTGAGAGTTTTGAAGATGGTTGTTTGTTTTCTGTCTTTCTTTTATTTGCCAGAATGGTTTGTTTATTTCTAGTGATTCTTTTAATATGTGTTTTGTCTCTTGATAGATTGGGCACCCTTGATACCTGGCACTGTGGCTACCCTGGCAGTTTGCACATTTTCTGTTTTCGTTTTCTCGTTTATAATCTTTATCCTCCTTAGCCATTGTACAGTCTGCGTGTCTGTGTGCTCCCGCACAGAAACTGCACCTAGTCGCTCTTTTACACACGTTGCGTATGGCTAAAGCCTTCACAGTTTGTGCATTGTATAATGCTAGGTATGAATACCTCTGTCAGTTTGGCTCTCTGGTGGAGTTTGACCTGCTTGGGTATTTCTGTGCCCTTTATATTTAGCACTACCACTGTCGTATTCTTTTGCTCTTTGGTTTTTATTCTTTCTACTTTTTCTATCTTTGTTTAAGGGTTTTCTTTCGTTATGTTAGTGTGGATCTCCTCTTCTGTTAGGTTTGAGTCGACCCCTTTGATGACGAATCTTCGGGTCTCCTTGATCAACTCGATCTGTACCTTTATCCCATGTGCGAGTTGCACTTCTTTTGGGTGACTCTTTAATTCCTGTAGTAGTGTCTTGCCTTTTTCTGTGTTGTTTACCGTGATTGTTACTCCATTTTTATGTTTTTGCATTTTGTCAATATATTTTTTCCCTATTATTGCTTCCAGAATGACCAGGATTTTGTCCTCCGGGAGAGCTCTCAGTGTGGCTTCTGTTCCAGCTATCTGTGTTATTTTGATTCTGTTTTTGGTTTCTTTGTTTTCTTCTCCTCTGGTTTCCTGACTGTTTTTGCTTGTGGTTTCATGGTTGTCCTCTTTCCTGTGTCCTGTCTGTTTGTTTACTGTCCGGGTTCCTGCGTCTTCGTTTTCGTTGTTTCTGCTTACTGCAGTTTTAATTTCTGCGCCTCCTTTCAGATTTTCCTTTACTGTTTCTATTTTGTCCCCAATTTCTGTGTTTCTGACTATAGGGCTTGTGATCCTGTTCTTTTCTGCCGGGTTTGGTTTTCTACCCTTCTCAGCTGCCCTGATCCACGTTTTCCCCTCTCCGGACTGCAACCTGGTCATTGATGGCATTGTGATTATATTTATTGATTCATTTACCTATGACTGTTATTACCCTGTCTTTTATGTTGCTACTATTATTTTACTTATATGACTGGTCTTTATTGGAATTAATGCTTATCTCTAGTCTCACTATATATATACTTTAACTAATAATATAGTTTAGGCCTATCAATAGTATAACACTGCTGGTAATCTACGATTACGAGAATGTACGGTAAAAAACATGGCTGCTGTACCTTCAACAAAGAAAACACCACGTGACGCACGAATCTATTGAACTTTCCCTAATATTTCGAATTTATATTACCACTCCTAGTCACTACTTAACTAGATAACTAAAATTTAACGAATACTACTTGTACACAACTAATACTTTAACGAATGAACAAGAACAAGAAAAAAAACTTATCTGGAATTTGATAGCCAGACAGGTACTAGAAGAAATAAAAACAGCACAAAAGGAAATAGAAAGAGACCTCAAAAAATAGCAGAGATAAAAGAAGCTAATGAAGAAATCCTTAAAAAAAAATAGAGAGAGAAAGAGCTAAAATGATTAAAAACCAGGACAACAAAGAAAATATAGAAGAAAAATTTAAGGAAACAGTCGAACTACACCTACCATACCTCGCAGAAAGAGTTCAGAGTAAAATGGTTACTTGGAATGATGAGTTTGTGAAGAACATAAGAGATAGTGAGCAAAACCAAAAAAAGTAGATCCCTTATCAAAGAACCTAATAAAAACAAGAACATAACTAAGCTAACCATACTAAATGGGGACCAAAGACTCTAGAGCTATCAAAGTAGTTCAGTGGAACTGTAGGGGTGCCAGGAAGAACCTGATGTCTCTTATGGGACAATATAAGGAGGCAAAACCCATCTTTGCAATACAAGAAACCCTCCTGAACCCCAAACAGAAACTGAACTACCAAGGGTATATAACACTTAGAAATGATAGACCTGAGGGAAGAGGAGGGGGCGTGGCCTTTCTAATACATGAAGACTACAAAATATTAAATTGTGATCAATTCAACACAGAAAATATTGAAGGAATAAGTATAACATTAGACAGTGAGCCAGATAACTTAAAAATAATAAACATTTATAGCCCCAAGGGTAATATAACCGATAGGGACATTGCCACTATTAACACACAAATAGACCAAAGAACATTATTGGTAGGTGACTTTAATGCACACCATGAGGCATGGGGTAACAACAGTAATGATCCAGCAGGAAAAAGACTGTTGGACTACATTGAAAGTGCTGAGCTAATCATACTAAATGATGGCTCAGTGACAAGGGTTAACCCATGCAACAGTGGAGGAGATACAGCAATAGACATAAGTATTATAACACCAAACCTAGCCTCTGCTAAATGGGAAGTACTGAAAGACTCCAGCTCAGACCACTTACTCATAGAAATAAACCTAAACGACAAATACAGAACTAGTCCAAGAAGCTCGAAACCTACATTCAACCTAAAAAAGGCAAACTGGGAGTCCTTCCAATTGGAGCTAAGTAAACTAAGCATAGAACAAATTGAATCTAACAGTATAGATATATTTGCAGAAAAACTAACAAATGAGATTTTAAAAATAGCAATAAAATATATACCAAACAGGAATATGCCTGAACACTTAAAACCAACACAAAAAGGTAAAAATAGGAAAAGAAACAAAGATAAAAATCCAGTACCATGGTGGACAGACAGATGTTCAGAACAACTGAAATTGAGGGAGAGGGCCCTGAAAAAGTATAGAAAAGCCAAAACTGAAGAGAATTACACAAACTATAAAAAAGTAAGAAATGAAACAAATAAAATAATATTCAGAGCTAAAGAAAAGAGTTGGAGAACATTTTGTCAAACATTAAACCATAGGTCACAAGTAACTACAGTTTGGAGAAAACTGAAAGCAATTAAAGGAGGAAACAACAAGAAATTTAAAATCCCAACAATTAAAATACCAGAAAGAGCTGAAACAGATAGAGAAAAAGCCAACATACTAGCTAAATACTTCTATCAGGTTAGTTCAATAGACAGTCTAGATAAGGCAGAAATAAATAGGCGGAAAACACTGCTAGAAAAATTAAAAGGAGAAAATATGGACACCACACAGGATGCTAATTATTTAAATGCAGATATTACAGTAGATGAAATAGAAAGAGCTTTAGCAGGAAAAACCAATACTACCTCTGGGGAAGACATTCTGAGCTATGAAATCCTCAAAAAGGTACCAAATACAACTCTAAGAGTGATTGCATCCCTCTACAACAAAATCTGGCACACGGGAAAAATACCATGTTCATGGAAGACAGCAGTAGTCATCCCCATACTAAAGCCAGATAAGGAAACACATGATGTCAGCTCATACAGGCCAATATCGTTAACATCGCATCTAGGAAAAATTCTAGAAACAATAGTCAACAGCAGACTAAAATTTCATCTAGAAAAGCATAATTTGTACAGTCCAACCCAGGCTGGCTTTAGAAGCCAACATAGTACAATAGAGCAACTGTTGAGGCTGGAACATGATGTTAAAACAGGCTTCAAAAGGAATGAAAAGACAGTAGCAATATTCCTTGATGTAGCAAGAGCATATGATGAGTGTTGGAGGGAGGGTGCACTACATAAAATCAGGAAATTAGGTATAGTAGGCAGAACCTACAATTATCTAGAAAACTTCCTGCAGGATAGATACTTCACGGTACAAATAAACAATGATAGATCTGAGGTGTATGAGCAACAGAATGGAATTCCCCAGGGATCAGTAATATCACCATCTATTTTTACGATTATGGTCAACGACCTAGGCGACGAGTTTAAAGACTTAAAAAACAACTTATCCCAGTTTGCAGATGACGATGCGATATGGAGAACGGGAAAAAATCTCCCATTCCTCTATAAAACAGTACAAAAGCAAATGGATAAAGTATCTGACTGGATGAACAAGAGGGGATTTAATCTAAACGTTAAAAAAAACCATAGGAATGATCTTCAGTAGAGGGCGTGTAATTAAAAACAATATAATTGACATAAGCATTAATGAGCAAAAAGTATGCACAGCAAAATCAACTAGATTTCTTGGTATGGTATTAGACCAGCAACTAAACTGGAACAAACACATAGACCTATTAGTGCAAAGCAGTAGGGGACTTATTAACATGCTAAGATATATGAAAGGGAGTGGTTGGGGAGCCTGCAATAAGACAATGATAACCTTCTATAAATCATTTATTAGGGGCAAACTTGACTATGCCAGTGTTGTCTATGCATCAGCCGCCCCGAGCAATAAGAAAAAACTAGACACAGTCCAAAACCAGGCACTGTCAATAATAGCAGGTGCCTCAAAGGGAACATCAGCAGAGGCACTAGAAGTAGCGCTAGGCATTATACCCCTGGAGCTAAGGAGAAAAGAACTGAGATTCAGCTACTGGGCAAAAGTGGCAAAAGATCCAACTCACCCAGCACACAAAACCTTTGATAGGGGTAACCAGTACATAGGCCACATTCCATTAAACCATAATAGATACCCGTCAGGGTGGAAAACAATGGATGAAGTGGATCAATACCCAGACCTATTTAATACGATAAACAGTAGTGCTCAGTACAAAGCAAAGATCCCACCATGGGAACTGAGAGTGCCAGAAACTGACTCTCACTTATCAAAGATCATAAGCAAATCTAACGACCAGGGCAACACTAACATGGATACCATCACATGTGGGGATAGCAGGAAATGAGCTTGCAGACAAAGAAGACAAAGGCGGGAGAACTAACTATAACAAAATTGAAGTAGGCCTAGGGAAGTTCGAAATAAAGAGTTTAATTGCTCAAGCAATAACTAAAGAGTGAATAACAGCATGGAACCAAAGTAAAAAAGCAAGACACGCATATAAAATCCTTAAAAAACCAAGCAAAAAATGTCAAATAAAAGATGAACTAAAAATACCAATTAATAAAAAATTGCTGAGGCTCAAGCTTGGAACTGGATATTTCATGATTGAGGAACCCACATGTGAAGAGTGTCAAGAACCAAACACAATTAGACACTTTCTGGTGGACTGCAAGAAATATGACCAACAGAGGCAAAACATTAAGACATACTGTAGTAACCACAAGGTAGAAATGAGTGTAGAAAATCTCATAGGCACAAAGACCCCTTCAGAAATGCAAAAGTTAATAAAACACTATATTACCAAAACAAAAGCTAACATATAAAAAATAAATAAGGATCCGAGCCAGTAGTCCAAACTGGAGAAAGATTCACCCCAGATACATACAGATTAACCAAATAAAACATCCAGTGAAAATTAAAAACATACCAGATTAGACAATAGCATATTTTAGATTTTAAAAAAAAAATAATAATAAAAAAAAAAAACCATTATGAACTATAACTACAAAAGGAAAATACCTGCTAGAGATAATATAGTATAAAATAAATACAAACAAAAACATATTACAACAAAGGAAACACGTCCTGATATAACCAACAACTCCATGTACGTGGTAGATGGTTGAAAGGGGCGTGCTACAAAGAAAAGTAGCAAACACATTAATTAAAAAAAAAAAAACCGTTGCCTACAAATTCATAAGTCCTAGATTATCCGTTTAGTTAAATTAAATAGTCTGTTACTTTCTGTTATGCAAATATTTTTAAACCAGATTTTCGGCATTACGAAGTTTCTATCACACCATCACTCTTGAGAACTTCACTTCACTTCACTGTCTCGTTATAAGCTCGTATCATTTTCTCTTTTGTTTCTTTATGAGTGCCACAGATGGTTGAGCCTAGGGCCGGCCCTGGTTGAAGCTATAATAGTTTCCAGGATTGTGGTGATCCTTATTTCCTTCATCATCATTTTCCTTTGTGCTTCTTATAGAGCATGGAGCAACTACTGCAGCTGGTCCAACAGAAAGCCTACACTAAACAATGACATGCTCTTGTAGTGGGTAGTTTTCTGTGGTTGTTTGTTTTACATCAGGAGGTTGTCAGCCCCATGTACAACCTCATATTAGTCGTCTTGTATGAGGGGGCAGTAGTACTGTTCTTTCTTTGTCTCTTCAGAGACCTCCCCCACCCCCTGAAAACTACACTGGGCACTCCTTATTCCTTCCTTAATGTTGTGTTGGCCCATCCTTCTCAGAAAATATATTTGCCCATTTGCTTAAACTTAACTGTCAGTGCTTGCCTCTAACAACACAGGTTCAGCATCAAGGCAACATAAATACACTGCCTTGCTATTAGTTAGACAGCTGACTGCAGTGGTAGAGTTGCTGTTCATCGATTGGCAGCAACAGCTCTTTGTGCTAAAATCTGACTTCCATACTTAGTCCTTTATCCTCTGTGAAGGCAATTAAATTGCCCACACTACATACATGAAGGTATCAAACTACTACTGTGTCTAAAGCTATAGATGGTAAGTTCTAGATTCAGCCTTCTTAAATTTTAAAGTTTCCACTTGCATATTGTTTTTATCAAATATGATGTAGAGAAAGTTATTAACATGATGAAAAAGGAAAATCAGCCGCCATGAACAACATCATGATAGAAATGATTAAAAGAATCAGTAGGAATGGATGACATAAAAATGAAAATGAGAGAAACCTATAAGACTTTAATATAGATAACATTACAGATCTATTAGTCTGTGGCATATAAAGTACGGGACATGTATCAATGGCCTGAAGACATCAGTTTGTTTAACTTTGCCCAACAAAACTAGGGCAGTCGAATGCTTAGACTTAAGTACAAACGGCCTGCTGTGTCACACAATTAAAATATTGCTCAAGATCATACAGGACAGAATAAAGAAGTAAAAAAGACAATGAAGTGCAGAAAGAACGTTTTCAGCAATATATAATAATACTAGCAGAAAAATAAATATAGGTCAAATATTATTTATGTATGCTTCATAGACTACAATATGGCTTCAGATAACACCCAACATAATAAACGACCTGAACGTTTCGAAGAAACTTGATGGCAAAGACATCAGACTTCTATCTTGCAAAAAGTATTCATCATATATGAACATAAAGAGAGAAGTGAGTTATGGATATGTATCATCTGCTTGCATTTTTAACCACTCTATGGACAATAATGTTCAAACACATGGACAGAAAAACACATCAGCTTCATGGTCTAACTCGTTCAATCACTTACTCTCATGCACATGTGTACACATACAAGTAAACAATCACAATAGACAATTATATTCACCTACAAAGAACTAACACTCTTTACGAATGTAAACAGACTATAATGGACTGACCACAAGAAACTAACACGCTTTAAGAATGCAAACAGACTTTAATGGACTTACCACAAGAAACTAACACTCTTTAAGAATGTGAATAGACTATAATGGACTGACCACAAGAAACTAACACGCTTTAAGAATGCAAACATACTTTAATGGACTGACCACAAGAAACTAACACTCTTTAAGAATGTGAACAGACTATAATGGACTGACCACAAGAAACCAACACTCTTTAAGAATGCGAACAGACTATAATGGACTGACAACAAGAAACCAACACTCTTTAAGAATGTGAACAGACTATAATGGACTGACCACAAGAAACTAACACTCTAAGAATGTGAGCAAACTATAATGGACTGACCACAAGAAACTAACACTCTTTAAGAATGTGAACAGACTATAATGGGCTGACCACAAGGAACCAACACTCTTTAAGAATGTGAACAGACTATAATGGAGGGACCACAAAAAATACTGAGAAATAACACAGAAAGTACACAGCTAGAGGTAAAGGTAATCCCACAGAAAATACTGCCTTAGGGGAGGAAATGTTAGAGAACACCTATACTGCTCTCATATTTATAAAGTGGGGTAATCAGTTCCCTTTCTCCCTGTGTTTGCCTTCCCTAACTCAAGAACAGAGTCAGGTACCCCATTTTACAGCTGGGCAGGCTGGAGCATGATTCAAACTTGGTTTTGAACCCGGTCCCTTTGTATTGAGAAGCAAATGCTGCAACTACTCAGATAGTTCAGCATTTAGACTTTAAAATTTGGAATTCAGGATTAAAGTTTTAATAAGAATTAAGCAGAGAACCGAAGGAAATTTTTTCTGCAGCTAATAACCTCAAGGGCTTACAGGGCAGAAAAAAAACAAAGGTTGTCATCCCTGAGCCAAGTTTGTATATGAAGAGCAATACTTTATCCAGCAAATATTTGGGAAACACGTAAACAATTTAAAAGACAAAGTAAACAGTCTCAACTTAGATGACCCTTACCTCTCCGATTTGTTTATCTTTAAGGCTTCTTAAATTGAGTATTTTCTTGTACAACAGACCCATAGCAGCTGCCCTTCCTCTCATACCTGAAATACATGTTAAACCTGTCATTTTGTTTGTACAGCTTCAAATCTGCTATCCACATATGAGGCTTATTTTTTAAAAAAACCCACAAAAACAACTCTGCTCACAAAAGTCGGTGAGGGGTTAAAAAAAAAATACTCTTTATGTTTTTGTTTATGACAAATGAAACAGTAAAGTTGAGATCTTTCAAGATGTGGTGATGATAATAATAAAGATTTTTTTTTTTTTAAAGTAACATTACTTATTAAATAATTACCTTGCTTTGTTATTACCATCATAGCAGAATTATATACTTCCGTTATACATACTTCCGTTCAGCATGTGTGAATTAGCAAAGGTTGACTTAATGGAAATGTTCAAAAGAAGAAACTGAACATTCATTATTATCAGTTATGGGAAAGACATGTTCTACAAAGAAAAAAAAAAAAGAACAGACGTACAACCACGTAACACTTCATACAGTTCTTCTTTCACCTTCTTGCTCCATATGAAACATAGAGACCTCACTGCAGGAGGCCTGCATAAAAACCTTCAGAGGCCCTTACAGTGGTGGTTCTGTAGCAATTTGTTTTACACAATGAGGCTGTCAGCCCTATGCACATATTCATATTAGACGTTAAACAAGCTTGAGGGTACAGCCCAGAAACTACGCTGGGCATTTCATGCAATAACCATTAAAAAGTTACAGACACAATATGAAATCCCGCCCACTAACCATTCAAATAGTTGAAGCTGGTTGTCAGGGAGAATGTGAATGATCGGCAAAATTCACACACAATGAGAGCAATGACAATGGCTACAGCATTTACGGTGTCAGGTTCACTCGATGAGATGTGGTCTAATAATAGACGAAGAATGCAAGCCTGGAAAAAAACAAAATAGCATGAATCAATAATTCATGTAGATTAGTTAGCTTCTATATTTTATAAACCAGCGCTCTTCCTCAAAATAACCCTTATCCTTTCACATATAACCTAAAAATAGTTTTATGCAATCTAAAAATAGTTTTATTTAGTTCTATAGAATGTTACAGTTCCATACAGCGTAATCAGTTTCTACAGATTACCTAGTTTCATACAGTGTTAGATTCTGTACACTGTTATTCAGTTCTAAATAAGTGTACCCAACTCTATACTGTATAATGTTACACTTCAGGGACTTTCTTCTTCTGTGCCAATCATCATCATCATCATTACCATTCAGCTCCCTAAGGGGCATAGTCCTTCAACAAACTTATGCCAAACCTTCTTGTCCCGTGCCATCAACAAACTTATGCCAAACCTTCTTGTCCCGTGCCATCAACAAACTTATGCCAAACCTTCTTGTCCCGTGCCATCAACAAACTTATGCCAAACCTTCTTGTCCCATGCCATCAACTCAAGGTCTTCTTCATTGTTTATATTTCTGTCTCCAGTTCTCTTCTCCGTGTGTTTTATGGTCACCCTCTATCTCTCTTAGACTGGGGATTCCAGAACAAGGACTGCCTTGCAATACTATCAAAAGCTTTCATCAGTGTGTGGGCTATCCATCAACAGTGTCTTCTTCTCATCTCTTGTTCCACTGGCATGTGTCTGGTTTATGTCATCAGTTCCACAATGGCAAACCATTTCAATCCTTCCATTCTATGCAATCACCCATTTATGAAAGTATCTGTGCCAATATTATGACAACAAAAACATGACAACAAAGACATTTACAAAAGCGATGATAACAATAATAATTGAACAGTAATCATGCTACACATGACTTGATACTCACAGATCCCAGAAATGAAAAAGAAAATGTAACAATGATAACAGCTACAGCCTGCAGTAAGGGTTTCTTGTAGGCAGTTCTCATGGCATGACTCAAGGAAGCTTTACTGGAACCTCTAGTCTGTAGTTCAGAATTCCAAGCCTTCTCCAGTCTGGAAACATGGCAGGACATTTTAGAATACATTTTTTAATATGGCAAGGGCTGTACACAGACATTGGGTCTAGAAAAACATGGACTTCATTCAGACATGAAATCTAGACATATTTTGGCTTTAATCTAATATAAGATATAGTCATGACATGGGTTTAGTCAGATATGCACTCAAATCATGATATGGGGTCTAGTCAGATTTAAAAAAAAATTGGGTTTTAGTCAGACATTAGTCTGATATGGACTCTAGTGAGACATTGGGTCTAGTCAGACACTGACTTACTTGAACATGGGCTCTAGTCTGATCAGGCAAAGACTCTATTCACATACAGACTCCAGCCAGACACAGACTCTAAGTCAAGCAGAGACACTAGTCAAATTGCCTCTTGTCAGATGGAGGCTCTAGTCAGATTGGACAGTAACTTCAGAGTAGAGGCAGAGGCCTTGAAAACTGCAGACAGAGGTTATAATGACAGATGAAAGCACAGAGAGACAAGTTGCTTTCTTTACCAATGCACAGCCAGTAATTGCAGCGTTGAAAAGCCAAAATAATACAGACCTGGATGATCTCGGAACAGTGCTCCACAAACTATGCCAACGATTTAAAAGTGTTGTCATCCAATGGATCCCATCTCATTGGTTGGTTTGGTTTTAAGGACTATCTTCATTGCACACGGACAACACCATCAGTGCTCCGATCTCCTCCTTTAGATTACACAAGGAGGATCTCAGCACAGTGCACGAACTCCGTAGCACCGGCGAGAATCCCAACGTGTGTATGTAGGAATCACACATTCTATAAATATTTTTGTGGTGGGTAGGTTTCTAATTTTTAAATTTTTGCCAGGGCGGCGGCCTGATATGCCTACTCTTTACGATTTCCAACTGCCGTGTGATTTTTAACGTGCGCAACTTGCACATGGGACCTCCTATTTTTTTCGCCCTTATCCGAGAAGGCTAGGCATCTGATCTCACTACCCAGGAGACCAGGGGGGAGTATGACATCCTATGACCACTGGTTCTGAAGAAAAAAAAATGTTTCCATAAATTATACTGTATTGCCACAACTGGAAATCGAACGCGGTACCTCTAGAGCTCGAGGCGGACGCCATACCTCTTAGCCACTCTGACCCCCAATTGTAACATCACCGGCAATGAAGAGGCTGGCAGACTGGCAAAGGAAGGTGGAAAGCTATCTCAGCCTGATACAAGCGTAACTTTCAAGGAGGCAAAGGATTTTATCAGAATCAGATACAGGAACAAATGGGATATAGAGCATCCAGGTCACACACAAAATGATGCATACTACCAGCTCAAAAGAAGAGAACAAGGAGTAATCTTCAGAAAGATAGGAACTCCGCAGTTAACTGGCACTGATAACCACAAAAAGTTGCCCAGATTAAGATATATGGCCAACACCTGTACGATGCTAGTCAGACACAGGCTGTAGTCAGACACAGACTCTAGTCACACACAAATTCTAGTCACACACAGGTTATAGTCAGACACAGACTCTATTCAGACAGACTCTATTCAGACACAGACCCTAGTTAGACACAGACTCTAGTCAGACACAGGCTCTAGTCAGACATAGACTAGTCAGACATAGACTCTAGTGAGACACCGACTCTAGTCAGAAACAGGCTCTAGTCAGACACAGGCTCTAGTCAGACACAGGCTCTAGTCAGACACAGACTCTAGTCAGACACCGACTCTAGTCAGACACAGACTCTAGTCAGACACAGGCTCTAGTCAGACACAGGCTCTAGTCAGACACAGACTCTAGTCAGACACCGACTCTAGTCAGACACAAGCTCTAGTCAGACACAGGCTCTAGTCAGACACAGGCTCTAGTGATACACAGGCTCTAGTCAGACACAGACTCTAGTCAGACACAGACTCTAAACAGACTCTAGTCAGACATAGACTAGTCACGCACATGCTCTAGTCAGGCACTGGCTCTAGCCAGACACAGGCTCTAGTCAGACACTGGCTCTAGTCAGACACAGACTCTAGTCAGACACAGTTTATAGTCTGATATAGCTTCTAGTCAGACACAGACTCTAGACAGACATAGATTCTAGTCAGACACAGACTCTAGTCAGACACATACTCTAGTCACACACAGTTTAGAGTCAGACACAGTTTATAGTCAGACATAGATCCTAGTCAGACACAGACTCTAAGACATAGATTCTAGTCAGACACAGACTCTAGTCAGACACAGGCTCTAGTCAGTCACAGTTTATAGCCAGACACAGGCTCTAGTCAGACACATGTCTTAGTCAGACACTTGCTCTAGTCAGACATAAACTCTAGCCAGACACATGTTCTAGTCAGACAAATATTCTAGTCAGACACAGACTCTAGTCAGACACAGGCTCTAGTCAGACACAGTTTATAGTCAGAATCAGGCTCTAGTCAGACACAGGCTCTAGTCAGAGACATGCTCTAGTCCGACACAGACTCTAGTCAGACATATGCTCTAGTCAGACACAGATTCTAGTCAGACACAGGCTCTAGTCAGACACAGGCTCTAGTCAGACATAGGCTCTAGTCAGACACAGTTTATAGTCAGACACAGGCTCTAATCAGACACAGGCTCTAGTAAGACACAAACTCTAGTCAGGCACATACTCTAGTCAGACATAGACTCTAGTCAGACATAGATTCTAGTTAGACACAAGCTCAAGTCAGATATAGACTCTAGTCAGACAGAAAAGCTAGTTAGACAGACACTCTAGTCAGAGGTAGGTTCTGGTCAGGCAGAGGTTCCAGTCAAAGAGCATTTGTTGTAAAAGACAAGACACTGGCCAGCTGCCACTTGGATATACTGATTGTTACTGTAAGACACCATAAACTACATACCATAGTTAGTTTGATTAAAACATTTGTCTCATTGCTAAAACAACGAGCTCCTAATTTTTAAAATGTTAATTACAGTGTGTACCAATCCCCTATTCCCTGGTCTCATGGATATATTCCGCCACTGGTGTTAATTAAAACAGAATTTGATATTCTATTTCTCTGTAAATCTCGTGAGGGTGGGGCAGTACTGGATTTAAAGTCAAACAAGAGAAAATAAAGATTAGTCTATTGGCAATTTATAATATCCTGAACAGAAATACGATGTATTTCAAAATCAATATCCAGACCATATTTTAAGCAAGCGTATTATGACTTTGAAAACTGTATTTTCTTGAGAAATTGAGCTTTTCCTATAAACAGTTGAAAAAAAAAAACACACACACACACACACCCACACAAATAGTAATACGTCTTACAAGGAGAAGGACAAGAAAAACCTACGTTGCAGCCACAAGGCCTTCGTCAGGGACAGACAAACAAGAGATAGGAGGGAAAGAAAATGAGAATTAAGTAGAGAACATGAAACTATAAAAATAAGAGAAAAAAACTCCCTTAATATTAAGTCCAGTCACATGTGAAGCAAAGCAAGATGGCTGCCACTGACCTATAAAGAAAGTCACGAATTTCTCAGAAACTTACATTATGTTACTAATATTCTTATAACTTGTCTGTTTATCTATCAATCAAGATGAGATTTGGTACAGATACTATCTATTGCATGATAAAACTCTTGATTGGTTAGATTTTTATATCTTTTCTAAATGTTTGTTAATTGCAAGTGGTGTAAAATTTTGCAGAATTTGTTCCTATTTTTAGACACTAACTTTAGAGTTCTGTGGCATCGGAAGTACCATACTAAATTATCAAAAATCCAATCTGATAAAAGATTAAATAACCAAACAAAAAACAGTGACAAGCTTCCAGTTTTGGTGCTCATAACTGAAAAAAAGCCTTAGTGAAATGAAATATAGCATTAACATCATATTTAGCCGTCACTGACATGGCATTACACATCAAATGCTTTGTTATAACTTTTGTTGTTGTATAAGTAAAGTCCGCGCATTTTAATTGAAATTCTACAGTTTATTTATGAAGATAGCATTTAACAGTATTAACCCGTTAATACAGCCTTGGTGACTTCCCCTCTCTCTTTCTCTCTCTCTCTCTCTCTCTCTCTCTCTCTCTCTCTCTCTCTCTCTCTCTCTCTCTCTCTCTCTCTCTCTCTCTCTCTCTCTCTCTCTCTGACTATCTCACTTCACGTGTGTTAATTTTTCAATCCCTACTCCTTCAATAATGTCCACATTCAGAATATGTAGCACAGTGGAGAAAAATGTAAATATATAAAAGTATGAACCTACAGTTTAACATTTTGTTCAGCTGCATCTTCATCCCACCAGGACAGAGTCATGAGACTGCGAAACCCGTTCTTGTAGAGACCCATCATGATTCGCCACATCCACCAATACGACGCCCTGGACAACAGTCCTGCCCGACTGACGGGTACCTTATGTTTGTCCATACATTCACCACTATCAGCATCACTGCGGGGAAAAGTGAGCGCTCATTAAGTCACACCTAACACAAAAGACCAACGAGGATTGGCTAGGGCTAGGACAGCGTGGGGACACTGCCAGCAGTAGCAAATCCAAATGTCATTATTTTTATTGGTACTTTCAAACATTGCAAACACTACTGTGATCATCATCAACAGTAACCACAGGGCCGCAGATACTGGGAAGAAAAAGGGGGGGGGGGTGTTTCAAACACACCCCCCCCCCTTTTTTTTAAAGGGTTTGGTGAAAAAACATTTGTGGGGAAATTATACTGTACCAAACACGATTTGTGCCGACAATTTTTTATAACACCCCCCTTTATTAAGTCCTATCTACGGCCCTGAGTAACCATTATCGCTATATTCATTACCACTATAATCATTATCAGAAACATCATTCTCTCCAATGTTACCACCAAGATCATCGTCACAGCCACTATTTTTATAATCTTAATATGTCATAATTAGTAGCAGCATTGTCATTAACAAAATTGGATTTACCGGCAACTGCCATTACATGTAGATTACACAGTCAAAGATCGAACTATATTCCCTTGTTCATAAAAACTAAACAGCAAACACAGGCCGAACTTACTTGCACTGCTCCATTGTCTGACTGACGGAGCGAGCAGCTGCATTCTTTGTACCTTCTATCCTCATTCCATTCTTCAACATATTGGCTGACGTCATCATTCAACGCTAACCTGCCAAGGACACGAAGACTGTCATAGCCATGTCTTACTCCATTTATTTCATTTTTAGCTTAAAAGTCAATTATCTACAGCCCTGATCATGTCTCAATGTCGTAGATTTTGATAGATAGGCCTGAGATATTTATGGTCCCGTCTGAGCAGAGGGTGATAGTGAGAGCTATGTGAGAGGAAGGTGTGAGAAATAGTCTGGTTTCACGAGGAGAACTGGTGTAAGAGAAAAGCACAGTCTTGGATTGAGTAATTGCTCTAATCCAGCCTATCTAGTACGACACTCTTCAATGGAGACGCACTTCCTCACTTGATACAGATTCAGATTACACTACCCTCACGTACGCACACACACAATTTTGTGACAGAAATACGTACATACGTAGAAACAGATAAACTATGGATCACATATAAATGACAGGGGTTTTTTACCAACACAAGTAGCTTAAGGTTTATTAAGTTTATTTTATCGCTAGAAAATAGATCACAACATCAATACAATCATTATTATTGCATCCATGAATTATAGTTACATAAGAGAAAGAAAATATAACTCTCCTAAGCCCTCCCTCTGGTATAGGGAAAAACTAGGAAAGATCCCCACCGAGGTAATTTCATTCATTCATTCATAACCCTCCACTCCCAAAGGAGCATAGGCCTTCAACAAACACATGCCAAGTCCTCTTGTCACGTGCCATCATCTCAAGTTCTTTCCATGTTCTCCTCATCATTTTCACCTCTGTTTCCAACTCTCCTCTCCATGTACTTCTTGGTCTTCCTCTGCCTCTCTTGCCCTGGGGGTTCCAGAACAAGGACTGCCTTGTAATGCTATCAACAGGCTTCCTCAGTGTGTGTCCTATCCATCGCCATCGTCTTCTTCTCATCTCCCGTTCCACTGGCACTTGTCCAGTTCTTGTCATCAGTTCCACATTGGTAACCCCGTCATACCATTTTAATCCCTCTATTCTACGCAAGCACCCATTTATGAAAGTCTGTAGCTTTTTGGTTGTTGTCTTTGTTGTTCTCCATGTCTCCGAGCCATACAATAGGACCGACTTCACATTTGAGTTGAAGATTCTTATTTTCATGTTGGATCCTATTTCTCTTGATCTCCATATATTTCCCAATGCAACGAAAGCTCCTCTTGCCTTTTGTATTCTTATTTTGATATCGCTGTCTGTCCCTCCAACTTTATCTATATTACTGCCAAGATATGTGTACGATTCCACATCTTGTACTGGTGTTTCTTCAAGTTCAACCCTGTTCTCATTACCTGCATTTATTCGCATTATCTTTGTCTTTTCCCTGTGTATTTTCAGACCCAATTGCTGTGACCTCTCATCGAGTGTTTCCAATTTGTCCTGCATCTGATTACGGTTATGGGACAGGAGAGCCAAATCATCAGCAAAATCCAGATCATCCAACTGCTTAGTCAGAGTCCACTGGATTCCATTTCTGTTGTGTGTTGTCGATGATCTCATAACCCAATCTATTGCCAACAAGAAAAGAAATGGAGACAAGAGGCATCCCTGTCGCACTCCTGTTCTTATCCCAAATGGTTCTGTAAGCTGTCCGAGGTAATTTACCCAAAAGATAAAAAAATGATTAACTATGGGAGTAGGGAGTAGTCAGGACGGGTAAAGAATATGTCCTTAATTTAAACTATCCCGTGGAGGGGGGAGAGAAAAAGAATCTCAGATTAGTGAGAGCTAATTAAAGAAGGTTGGTAGGTTAGAAATAACATAAAATTTGTATCTTCTATTCGTTCACTCACACAGACAAAACAGTGGGCCAACTTTCATATTTGCTTACCAAATGTTGAGCTGCATACATCCTCGGAATTCAAACACTAGCAGTTATTAAATTAATCAGTCTTATTCAGGTCGAGTACAGCCCCAGACTCTCCGATGAGCGGACTGCTATTTTTTCGGGGAGTCGCTGCACTTGATGTATTAGTAGGGACTGCCTGAATATTATTCCTTTTCACTGCAGGTATTTGTTTTGGGTAAGTGTATCTATTATGGTAGCACTGTCCTGGGAATCAATGTGGTAAAATATTGTTCCAGGGTGGTCTAGTCTCAGGGGACTATGACACTCGGTGACGTGATGGGAAAACCAACAAATGTTAAACGTTAATAGTCGGCTGGTTGATTATAAGATAGCCGATGTGTGGACAGTGAGTTCTCGTGAATATATCCAATAGAAGAAACTCCTGTCATGGGTCAGATAGCAGAGTACCAAGTTTCTGCCTCAGCCGACAGATAATAAAAATTACATATGAAAATAAGTTGTATTCTGGGAATGTTCCGTACCAATTAACATGTATCTATTATTGTTTGTTTCTTTGATTATGCTTCTCGTCATACATAGAGAAGGTGCCCGCACAGGGGTCTCAACAAGGAAATGGTTACACCAATAATTTTTAGATGCTGGTAGGAAAAGCAGACCGTAAAGCCCCGCTAGATCGCAAGGTTATGATCGCCTATATCATTGGAAGAAAAACATAAACATTTTTAACAATATCTATTTATCCTAATCTAACACACGTTATAGGTATCCTGTTAATCATTCCGGTAGTAAATTAAAATTTAAAACCCACAGTTTCTAGCTAGTCTCATCGCTTTTAGCAATAGATATGAGCACTAGTTACTTAGAATTTACACATGATGAAATAGAAATAAATTGTTATTTAACAATTACAATCGCATAGCGTATTATAATTATTTAACGCATTAATTACTCGGGAATAACGGGTAATTAAATTTTTGTTTACATCTGGAGAACTTTGCTATATGTTTATTTAATATGTTTAAATTAACACACAAAAAACCCAGTGAACTATAATGAACTTAATACGTTAAGATACTTAAATGCTAATAATATTATTACCGCAAATCAAGAAACGAAAATAAATCTCCACGTTATTTCTATAGGAAATCCAATAAATAAGACTCCAAAATGCGCTAGACCATTCAAGAATCCTGATAGCGAACTGATGATTTGAATTTTTGGAGGTTTCAATATATATTAAATGGATGGAAATCGTTAGCTACATGTCAGTTTTTACACCTCTGCCCGTTTCTGAGAGATTTCTTCCTTCGAATAGCGAATGAAGGCTCTTTTTCACACTCTAGCCGCCCGCGGATTCCGTTCTCGGGTGAGCGGCGCCTTTTGATCCCGTCTCACTCGTGAGAATTTACGTCTCTTAGGCGCGATCAAAAGGCTGAGAAACGGTAATAGGTTAACGCCCACTTTATTTGCAATTAACGACCTGTTCTCTCTTAGCGAGCTACAAAACCCCGTTGCCCCGCCCTCCCCGTGTTTCAGTGACCAGGCGCTGACGTGCTGACGTAATCCTGACAGCAGGTAACCCCCTTTAAAAGGAAAGACAGTTTATGAATCTAAATATCTGAGTTCTTAGTGCTTGAAACAAAGACAGGAGGCGTGGCTAAACTAGGAATCGGACAGATGGCGGTAGAGAAACCCTGGCTTCCACGTGTTTAACGTGCATGCTTAATTAGGAAACGAGGGAAATCCACGTTGTTGTTCGATTGAAAAAGAAATGAGGGGCGCCGATGAGAAAGAAATGGATCGATCAAAGTGCTAAATTGTTCATCCGTCACACTCAACATAGGTAGATAACATAAGTGAACAAAGCATAAATGTCGAGCATCGATATTCTATCAATGTGTTAATAATCATACAGGGAAAATGTTTGGGAAACGCGATATTGTGCTGGCCCTTACTTATTCCTGACCGCAAGGTCTTTAATATTTGAACATGTGCCCTAATATAACCGACGGACCCATTGTCTAGGTTAAACGATGCGCGCCTCGCCAAAAGGAGGCAACATTTTTTTTTTAAAATTGTGCTGGCTATCAGTTTAGTAAAAGCAACTTTAATCATATTAGATACTCAAGCGGAACACGCCCACGCCCATTCATTGTGGTGACTTAATAAGATCGTCTGCTTAATTATTTCAAAAGCACCGTATAATTGCGTGCTATTGCCCCCCTCCAAAAGAAACAAAATAATGCCAATTAACGTAACCATTCCTTAAGAATACAATTAATAAAATGTGGAAACAAGCACAATTCTTAGTGCTGTTCTCGGTCGTTAGAACTTCCGCTGTTGTTTTCAATGCATCTTCCTCTGTTCTGATGTTTGAAAATATCCATATTGGTGTTGGTATAGAGCTCCTCGATATCAGTGATTCTTTACCACTGAACCCTGGGATTTCCCGAGACGTCGTATGAGGTTCCGTGAAACCCCGTGAATAAACAAATACATAACAAATAAGAAATAACGAAGGTATTGTAGTCCAGCGATATAGACACTGGATTAATTTTCCTACGTTTCGAAATTCCTCATTTGTTTTGCTCACTTGGTATATAAGGGGAATGGGAAAAGGCTGCGGCAAAAACGGTAGAGCCCTGTGCCGACAAAAGGAGTAACACTCGCTAAAACTTTCTGAAAGTCGGGTTAATCATGTATGTACTTTAAGTTAAGGTAATACTTTTTGCCTACATACTTATCAGCAGAACTATTCGTTTTTCTGGAATTTTCTGTGGTAATCTCTTCAGAAGAATCTTTTTATTCATTTAAACCATAATCACCAGGTAACAAGAACCTATTTTTGTTGGCATATTTAAGTAGTTCAGTGGGTCTCACTGATAGTGATTCATTAAGTACCCTTCAGCTCTCTACACAACATAGGCCTTCAACAAACTAATGTCAAGCTTTCCTCTCTTGTGCCATCAACAAACTAATGTCAAGCTTTCCTCTCTTGTGCCATCAACAAACTAATGTCAAGCTTTCCTCTCTTGTGCCATCAACAAACTTATGTCAAGCTTTCCTCTCTTGTGCCATCAACAACCTAATGTCAAGCTTTCCTCTCTTGTGCCATCAACAAACTTATGTCAAGCTTTCCTCTCTTGTGCCATCAACAAACTTATGTCAAGCTTTCCTCTCTTGTGCCATCAACAAACTAATGTCAAGCTTTCCTCTCTTGTGCCATCAACAAACTAATGTCAAGCTTTCCTCTCTTGTGCCATCAACAAACTTATGTCAAGCTTTCCTCTCTTGTGCCATCAACAAACTAATGTCAAGCTTTCCTCTCTTGTGCCATCAACAAACTAATGTCAAGCTTTCCTCTCTTGTGCCATCAACAAACTAATGTCAAGCTTTCCTCTCTTGTGCCATCAACAAACTAATGTCAAGCTTTCCTCTTTTGTGCCATCAACAAACTTATGTCAAGCTTTCCTCTCTTGTGCCATCAACAAACTAATGTCAAGCTTTCCTCTCTTGTGCCATCAACAAACTTATGTCAAGCTTTCCTCTCTTGTGCCATCAACAAACTAATGTCAAGCTTTCCTCTCTTGTGCCACCAACAAACTTATGTCAAGCTTTCCTCTCTTGTGCCATCAACAAACTAATGTCAAGCTTTCCTCTCTTGTGCCATCAACAAACTAATGTCAAGCTTTCCTCTCTTGTGCCATCAACAAACTAATGTCAAGCTTTCCTCTCTTGTGCCATCAACAAACTAATGTCAAGCTTTCCTCTCTTGTGCCACCAACAAACTAATGTCAAGCTTTCCTCTCTTGTGCCATCAACAAACTAATGTCAAGCTTTCCTCTCTTGTGCCATCAACAAACTAATGTCAAGCTTTCCTCTTTTGTGCCATCAACAAACTTATGTCAAGCTTTCCTCTCTTGTGCCATCAACAAACTAATGTCAAGCTTTCCTCTCTTGTGCCATCAACAAACTAATGTCAAGCTTTCCTCTCTTGTGCCATCAACAAACTAATGTCAAGCTTTCCTCTCTTGTGCCACCAATAAACTAATGTCAAGCTTTCCTCTCTTGTGCCACCAACAAACTAATGTCAAGCTTTCCTCTCTTGTGCCATCCATTCTAGATCTTCCCATGCCTTCTTTATCCCTGTTATGTCAATCTCTAGTTCCCTAACCAGTGTTTTTTTTTTTTTTGGTATCCTTATCCCTCGTACCCTGGGAATTCCCGTACAGGGATTTCTTCTTCTTCTTTTACACTCTCAGACATCCACTTGGATGTTTCCAAAGAAAGCAGTAGTCAGTTTAAGGCTATTTGAATCTCCGTAGAGCTTTTCCAAGACTGGTACTGGTGTCGGCCATATGCGCTTTCTCTGTTCCGCATATGTTGGGCAGCTTTGAAGCAGATGTTCAGCAGTCATTTTATCAGTGCCACAGTTACACTGATCGGTAGTTCATATCTTTAGTTTGTTGAATAGATGGTATCTCAATCTGTTGTGTCCAGTCTGAAGATTACCACTTGTTCTCTTTTGTTAGAATGCATCATTTTGTGTGTGACCTGGATGCTCTACATCCCATTTGTTTCTGTATCTGATTCTGATAAAACTCTTTGTATACGAACTGATTTGGACTTATTTATTCATTTTTGAAGTCTGCTTATTTTTTTTTTTTTTTTTTCCTTAACCAGCGGCACTTGGGCTTTCAGCCCTTCGGCCCAATGACATGTCATTGCGAGGCTGGGGAACCTGAGGACTTTCCTTCCAACCCGGTCAGGAGCTTCGCTCCTTCCCATCCACAGAGGGTTTATCACAGGAGCCGTTCAGGCTATTCAGTCAAATTTCCGGCCGTAAACATTTCTTCAAACGCCGACGCCCGGGTTTGAACCATGAACACCTGGTCGCCAGTACAACGCCGAAGCCATTACACCAGCGCGGCTCCCAAGTCTGCTTATTAAGCGGCGAGACGCGTTCGATGCATGACCATGTTTTCATTTTACGCACCAGTCTTTATATATTTTATTATTTGTGCGTTCGATTGATTCACGCACTGACGTGCACAATGCAGTGTGAGTTGCTTTGGACGCACGGGTAACCTAGTTTGGGGATTGTGACGTCATGTTTTGAACGGGGCAGTGCGGACTTTGTTATGTCCGAGATATAGATTATTGGAATTTTCTGGCAGTTTTGTATAAGCCAGTATGTTATATTGATTCAATTGGTATTCTTGACGAAGCCAATGATGGAAGGATCATGTAAGTGTCGCCCCGGTTATATTTGTATATTTATTGCCGTAAACTAAAGTATCAGGCCGCTCCCAGTTGTAGTCTAGCGGGAAGTCATCTTAGCATGTAATTTCCTAGAATGGACAGACGGAGTCGGTGGTCATATTAGATTACCGTAGAGGAATAATACCTACGTGTAAACCAGTTTATTTATTCGTATGCTTCATATTTTATATGCCGTACATTCAACAATGCCAGAAGCGTGGCATAGAATGGGAGAGGTTAGTCAACTGGAATCTCTAACCTGTTCGTATTATCGTGTATGACTTTGTTTGAAACTATATGCTATCTAACGTTATGTTTTGGAGAACGTATGGGATTGTGAAGTATGATATGGAAGATTTTATCCTGGAGTATGAATACGTTACCATGATAGACGTCCTTGAAGGAAGGTCAATGGACTTGAATGAGAAGAATATTATACGGTAACAGTTTTGTGATCCTTAGTCACTTGAGTCAGAGGACTTTATTGGTAGAGAATCTTCAGGAACTTTAAAAGTAATTACCATTATGCTGATGTATGATCTTTGCGCCTGTGACGATGTTAGTCTTGTCCACTCCGTATGTGTCATGTTGAATAAAATCTATGTACAGTCATCACCGACTTATGTACTGCCAGTACTTGCCCAGTTCACCCAGTTCAACACTACTTGTTGAAGTTCGTTTGAAGAATATTGTTGACATTCGTTCATTTTAACCATTCGCGTTTTAAGCTACCTCTTCACCAGTATAAACTGTACTCAACCATAAAACGGAGTCAACAGTAATTGGTGTGCCAGTCTGGTTTTGAAATCAAGAATTTCACAGGAAACGTACCCAATACAATTATCATTAATGGAAGATCTGAACTTTCAAGGCGACAACATCTTGGGATCATCTGAAGATCTGAACTTTCAAGGCGACAACATCTTGGGATCATCTCTTTGTCACTATTACGTGCAAGCTGTGGTCTAATAACTCAGAACGAAGTATTTTATCCTCACACGTACATACACGGAGACGAGGCACATTGGTTTTTTTTTCCTGCACGCGAGATGAGTATAACGTGTTGTCGTTGTACCCTTTATTACGTTTAGCTGTGCCTTAAATAATTATGTCCATATTTATATTTTCCTTGTTATATGTTATATGTTGTTCATTTGTCGTGGGAGGTAGGGAGGTTGATCTGACGAACGAGATCCATCTCGAAGCCAATTCGGGCTCTTCGTCAGACGTTCTGTAGGGCTCAACTTGTAAGTTTCAATTGAGCGATAGTTCCGGTACAAGGCTAGAAACCTTGCCGAAGTTCCGATCGCTAGTTGCTTCTTATAATAGTATCTGTTTAGCTGTTTCGTCACGTTTACTTGTTGTTTTCGCAGTTATTTTTATTCGTAATTTAGTTTTATGATGAATTTTGTTTGTATTTTGCGTCCATCTCACCTTTCCTGTCGTTCAGTTTTTTACAAAACCTATGTTTTTACACTGTGTTGTCTATTGTCTTGTTGATTATTTGATCGCAGTTATCATCGTAACTCTTTACGACATTCTATTTTTAGTTTCACATTTTTATTTTTATTGGATTTCTGCGACTGTTTTCTATCGTCTTTGATTATCGTGTCTTGTCGGTATTGTTTCTATTGTTTGTCACGTTGTTCATTTCATGACATTTGATTACATAAATTTATTGATTAATAACATATTTAATAATTATATGATAACATTATACCGTTCTAAGGACAGGAACGAAGAACACTTGTTATAGTAACAAGGTTAATTAATTTATATTGATTAATTATCATTTTTATAAATCAAGAGTACTGTGACTACTTATAAAGCATAATGTATTCACTAGATTATTTCATTAAGCAAGCAAAAGCTCTTCAGATGGCTCCTGATGAAGCAAAAACATTTGCACTTGCAGAATATAGGAAAGCTCAAGAAATAGAAGCCGAACAGAGAAAGTTAGAAACTTTAAGACTAGAAAAACTTCAATTTGAGGCAGATCAAAAACGGATTGAATCTGAGGAAAATGAGATGAACTGAAATTAGCAGAGTCAGAATATGAGAGAATTAAGTTTACTCAGGAAGCTAATTCTCAGAGAACTTTTGAAAGCCAAACTCCATCCAGACATGATTATTTTAAGGAAATTCACCTTAAATTACCAAAATTTAATCCCCCGTCTGATGACGTAATATTCTTCCTAGATAGGTTTGAGGCCACTTGTGGATCTTATAACGTGGATAAAGCGCTATACTGTACATATTTATCCAGATTACTTACAGGGGATGCATTAGCAGTTTATCATACCACCAGCATTGGTGAGAAAAATGACTATAATGCTCTTAGAGCAGCACTTCTGCAAAAATTCCAAATGACAGAAGACGAATATCGTTTAAGATTTCATACATTACTACCTCAATCTGGCAGAAATTTTAGTGATTTTCTGTCACAGATACGACTAACATTAGAAAGATGGATCGAATTATCCAAAATTGAAAAGTCGTATGAAGGTCTCTTCGATTTACTGATGCGCGATAAGGTACTTTCGTCTGTAAATCCTACATTTCTCGCATTTTTACACGAAAGGAAACCTTTATCTATGAAAGGCTTAGAAGAACATGCAAAAAATTTTTGTACTGCTCACCCAAACATGGATCTAAGTAACGCACAGATTAAGAATGAATTGCCTGTTGCTTTTGCAGCACAACAAAACAATTTTTCACGAAATCGTTCCTTTAGTGCTGACAGGTATGTCAATAAGGGAAATAATTACAATTTTAACAATGATAACTTTTACAAAGGGAAGCAATTTCAACAATCTGCTCCATTTAATGTTTCTTGGAACCAAACTCACAGATCACAAGATTTTGGTAACAATAATTTTAAAAATAATCAAGGACATTATAATAAACAAAACTGGAGATCAAGATCTCAGGGTCCACAAAACAGACAAGGTTCTTGGAATAAAAATTTTAAAGAACATCATAACTTTAATTATACAAATTATCGGACTCATCCAAATTTTAACTCTAGCAGAAATGACAATTGTAGCAATTTTAATGCAAATAATCAAAATCGATCGCGTCGCAGAGATAGATCGTCAAATAATACGGGTAGACATTCTAATGTCGCTTTAAGTGATACACAGGCTAACATTGAACAGGGTAAAGTAACTGAAACTCACAATGCTATGTCTTGTTCTCTTGATTGTACCCAGGTGAAAGACTGTCCAGAATGCTCGACTCTTTTCCAGCCTAAGGCGATCACGACGCTGCGTTGCGGACATACCTTGCCTAGCCTACCTATAGTCTGCACAGCCACTGCTACGTCAGTACACCAGGGACAGGGCTCTCTTAAGTTTAACAAGGGATTTGTTAACAATATTTCATGCTCTCTCCTATTTGACTCAGGTTGTAGCACTGTGGGCGTCCGGACGTCGCTGATCAACCCAAGTTGTGCCACGGGCAGGGTTGTCAAGTGTGTGACGTTTGGTGGCACCATCGAAACATTTGCCACTGCTATTATTGATCTTAATACACCTTTCTTTTCAGGAAAGATCCAGGCATGTCTTCTTCCGAATCCAATTTGTGATTTAATACTTGGTCGCATACATGGTATTAAAGAGTGTACACCACAGCAAATTGCTGAATGGGAAGAGCGACATATTCAAACTGCAAATGCAGTAGTGACTAGAGCGCAAGCTACTAATATGTCGCATGATACACCTATTGAACCTACAGTTCATACCACTTGTGATGATGATGCTCCTATTTCACGGGAGTTGTTTGCTACATTGCAAAAGAATGATGATTCATTAAAAAAAAAATTTTCAGTATGTTAACAAAAAGAATACAAGCAACAAACTTGCAAAATCTAGACATGACTTTATACTTAAAAATGGGATTTTGGTGAGAGTAATACGGGAAAAGGATTCATCCTTATGTTATCAGATCTTAGTCCCATCCTCTATGAGATCTCGTATATTACGACATGCGCATGACTCGCAATGTGCGGGCCATATGGGTTTTTCGCGTACCAAATCCAGAGTGCTTTCGGCATTCTACTGGCCAGGCGTCCATAGGGACATCACTCTCTATTGTCGGTCCTGTTTGATATGTCAGGAAGTTAAGGTACGGGGTCCATTTCATGCGGCTCCTATTCAAGCTGCGGACATCCCGATTAGACCATTTGATAAAATGGCCATTGACATTATTGGTCCGATGCTTCCATCTGTGGTGAAGTGGGATGTTATAAATATTTATAGGGGACTTAGTGTACTGACTGAGATCAGCTGTGAAGGTATCTATATCTATTAAGAGTAGTGTATTATAGATAACCTTACTTGCTACCACATATCTATATATCTCAGTCAGAATTATTCTGGAATAGTGTGATGACTACGTTATGTGTCTAGGGTATGTGTATGATGAAGTGTAAGTCACAACAACAGACAGATAAACAATTTAATTTAATCCACTACTCTTGACAACACTGTGACACTCACATACATATAACACTCTATGAGAATATCTTAAGGAGTCACTGATAACTTTTCAAATAACAATATGTATTCATTTCTGTTATGAATGAATATGTGTCCTGATTCAATTACAAAGGAACCAGGAATCACAATCAATTTTAATTACAAGTATATGTACAGACTTTATCAATATGAATAATGTAGTGACATATATATTATTAAAAATATCCTATGTGTGTCAGTTGTGTAGTGGTAATATGAGGTAATACTGGTTTTGTTTTGTTCAAGCTCTGTTGGTATTTGTCATCATGACTTCAATAGTTTGTCTTAGGGACTAGTATTGGAGATGTTCTCAGTTCCTGATATTAAGACAATTAAATTCCCCTCTGAATGTTATTTTTACAAAGTTATTTCAAGATGAGGGGATATAATGTTGAGCTCAGCTGGCCAAATCAGCTTATCTTGCGTGATGGCGGCAGGAAAGGACTCCTCTGCTCGAATTCTCCTCTGGGCTCTGGAGACACCTCACTGATAGCTAAATGAACCAAGGAGTATGCTGTCCGACTCTGGATTCAGCAAAGCTCTGACCAGGTGCTGCTCAGTACCATCAAGACCACGGTCCCTGAAAACAAGAAGGATGTACCTTCTACTTCATAACTAATTGATACTCTAGTTCTACACTGAGCACAATACAACACAAACATTGAGTTTCAGAGCGTTAGGCCAACTGTCAGCTTCATCTGAAATACTTTATACCAGCATTACCCTCCTTAATGGTCACTACGCCTCTGCACTTCCAGCATTATTTCTGTCAGTGTACTATTTGGCCATTCCATGCCGTTTTACTTCCCTCCGACACCCTCTGTTCAGGCTGGAGCATTATAGGCTTTATCTCCTGTTTGCCACTGAACTACACATATATATACAGGCATAAATTAACAATTTACATTCAATTTTCATTAAAAGATACTGAATGGTTCAAGCTTACCACAATTTCATGGAAATAAACACAGATACGTTGATTAGCAATGAATTCTGGCACAATTACTGGCACAAATTCCCATCTGCTTATGTTCCAGGCTTTTATTTAACACAAATATGAGCTGGCTTCAACGCACTGTTGCTTTATCAAGATTATTTGCACTAGTGGTCTCGAACTAACGCTCCTAAGTGAGTATATCAGCGAGTCTAGCCAATGAGGCCACGTTTCGACAAGTGTTTGAAAAAATGTTACCTTTTCACGTCTCCCCCTAACAACGAAAGATAGTATTTATAGCCCGACCAATCGTGGTTAGTCTTTCATTTGTTGCGCTTCAATCAATTTGGAGTTTACATGGTAGGCTAATTCTGTAACGTAAGATTTTTTTCAAACACGTTATAAAAAAATTTTATGAGCAGAAATGATTCCATGCTGTCAGGCATCCCCACTATTTTATTTTGGGTATAATTTATTAATTCCTGGACTATTTGCGTAACGTTTTACATATTCTTTGTCAGCAAGCCCTAAGGAACCCAAATATCCAAATTTAAAAGAGCTACGTGGCTGCGTTCAAAATATGTATATTCTACCTCCTGTTTCGAAGATGTGCTGTCTGGGTACTGTTATGTTTTCAACCGTAAACCCATCTATTGTTATCTTTCCTAATAAGCGTTTTTTATGATTTATAAACCTAACTCTGGGATGGGTAATGTATTTTATCACTGTCCGTCTGAAAAAAAGTTAGTGCATGTAGTCTTACACGCGTGATGGCAGCATTTGTGTATCGCGCGACGCGGGTTGGGGGTGGCATTAATAGCGAGACGCGTGTTTAATTTTGCATGCGTTCGGCTTTATTCGCCCCTCTCTCTTCTCGCTATCCTTTAGTCCATCTGTCTTTTGATCTTGGTAACATAGTGTAGAAAAAGACATGAATGGAATTTAAAATTTAGGTCAACTTGCATATTTCAAGGTTTTTCTTAGAAAGGCAGCACATTTTATTGTGTGTTTGGGAAACGCGTGTATGTTGCAGAAGGCCTTTAATATCAACGTGAAAGCGTTACAATTTGCCGACGAAGCATAAAACAAAGGGGATTTCGAGTACTGTCATTGTGACAGCACTGTTCATAGGGACATCACTCTCTATTGTCTCCTGTTTGATTTATTAAGGTCCATTTCATGCGGCTCCTATTCAAGCTGCGGACATCCCGATAACCATTTATATAATGGCCATTAGAATATTGGTCGATGCTTCCATCTGCTAGAGGGCATACGCATATCCTTACGTGCATTGATATGTGCACTCGTTGGCCTGAGGCCATCCCTCTCAAGAACACTTCATCTGCCAGTGTAGCAGAGGCATTGATGTTAATCTTCTCACGCATTGGTTTTCCACGGAAAATCTTGTCGGATCATGGGGTTCAGTTCATTTCTGAATCCATGTCTCAAGTTATGAAGACATTAGGTATAGACAGATCTCTTAGTTCTATTTATCATCCGATGTCAAATGGGTTAATTGAGCGTCTCAATAGGACACTCAAGCAGTTGTTGGGTAAGATGACTCAAGACCATCCCCAAGACTGGGATCGGGTCCTACCCGCTTGTCTCTTTGCGTATCGCGAAGTACAAAATCAAGCAACGGGGTTTTCTCCATTCCAGCTTGTTTTTGGCATGCAACCACGCGGTCCGATGTCGTTAATCCACGACTTATTGGTTGATGAGAATATTGAAGAGGAAACTCAATCCTCTTATGAGTATGTGATCTCTCTGAGAAAGAGAATCATAGATGCTTGTAGACTAGCTACTGCATCATCTGAACAAGCCAAAGAAAAAGCTCGTCTATTTGCAAACAAGTATAGACGTCTTCGCCAGCTCATACCTGGTGATGAAGCTTTTGTCTTACTACCTGCGCATAACAATCGTCTTTTAATTACCTGGAGAGGTCCTTTCAGGATCATCTCAAGAATATCCGATGTCGACTACATCGTTGATGTTAATGGTAAACATAAAACCTTCCACATTAACATTTTGAAGGAGTATTACTCACGTCCTGATTATCTACAGTCAGTGTTTCAGGCAACTGACGATCCTACACCTCCTATTCAACACTATTCTAGTTTGTCAGTCATCCAAGAAGAAGAATCTTCTTTCGATGATGTACAACTACCAATACCAGTTGTACCACTCCATTCCACTGAGAAATGGAATGATGTTACGATCTCATCTACTCTTTCGGCTGATCAACGTCAGCAAGTCTCTAATATTCTACACTCGTATGAGGATGTCCTCACTGACATCCCAGGTCATACGTCAGTCATCCAACATGACATTATTCTGACTGACGATACGCCTATTCGAGTTCGCCCATATCCTATTCCTTTACACTTTCGTGATAAGGTTGATAAGGAATTGGATGAGATGCTCCAATTAAATATAATTGAACCATCTTCATCACCATATTCTTCTTCTATGGTAATCATTAGGAAGAAAGACAACAATATACGTCTTTGCGTAGATTACAGGAAATTAAACAAAGTTACAAAATTCGATGCGGAACCATTACCTCTTTTAGATGACTTATTGGAGAGATTATCTCATGCTACATTCTTTTCGAAATTTGACCTTTCAAAGGGTTATTGGCAAGTGCCACTCACTCCTAAAGCAAAGCCATTCACCGCTTTCTCGACACCACGGGGTCTTTTTCAATGGAATTTTATGCCATTCGGGTTAATGAATGCGCCAGCTACCTTTGTACGCATGATGCGCGCCGCATATTGTCTCATCGTCCCGATGTCATTACTTATATAGATGACATCTGTCTTTTCAGTGACTCTTGGGATGAACATATTCAGGGTTTAAAATCTTTACTTTCTACCTTACGGGATTATAACTTAACAGCGAAACCTTCAAAGGCTTTTGTCGGTTTTCATGACATCTCATTTCTGGGTCACCGCATAGGTCATGGTTTCATGTATACAGAAGACAGTAACGTCTCTAAAATTTTAAACATCTCAGCACCTAAGACAAAAAAACAAGTTAGGTCGCTTTTAGGACTAATACAGTTCTATTCAAAATTCATCCCTCATTTGTCTACTATAACTGCACCTTTTTCGTCTCTACTGAAGAAAGGCACATCTAATGTAATAAAGTGGTCGCAGGATCACCAAACGGCGTTAGACTATATAAAACAATTTTTTTCAAATGCACCTTTTTTGAGGTTGCCTGACAAAAAATCTCACCTTCATTCTCCGCAGTGATGCAAGTTCTTACGCTATTGCTGCAGTTTTGATGCAGGAATATAACGGCACCTTATTTCCGGTTATGTACGTATCCAGAAAGCTCACGCCGAGCGAGACGAAATATTCCGTTCTGGATAAAGAGCTCCTTGCTCTTGTCTGGGCAATCACTAAACTGGATCGTTATCTCCTCGGATCACACTTTGTGGTGGAGTCTGACCAGAAAGCTCTTACCGCACTGAATACAGGGAACGTTAAGTCATCAAAGTCAGCGCGTTACGCTATAGCACTTCAACCGTTCCATTTTGAGATACGAGCTATTCCTGGAGTGCAGAATGTGTTCGCAGACTGTCTATCAAGATGCCCAAGTGAACGTGTCGAAACTAAACCACTTCCAGATGTTGGAACATCCTCACCGATAACATGAATAACTTTGTACATTGTTATTGATACTATGGTAACATTTTATTACTACGTGAACATTGATACTATAGTAACATTTTTTATTAGTATGGTAACATTGTTAAGAGCGACAAATATACATTTGTTATTCCTATGGAACATATTACACTACATATCGTGTTTGAGCAAATATTTTATCGTGTATGGAACATTGAGAACATTGTCTCGTCGATTACTAACTAGTCGAAACTGAACATTGACATATTGATAGTGATATTGTAATTATTTAGAATATATTAATAACTGGTTATTTGTTAGTAATTAAGGAATATATAAATTAGATTAATTCAATTTAATCTATTTAATTGATTATGGATCACACACATACTAACTTTCTTAGTTGTCACGTAACACCTGCATTCACGGGTCTTAGTTATGATATCTCACTGTTAGATCACTAGTCAACCGTACTAGTGTTAGAAAACATTAAGTGTGTTGATTCTTAAAGTGTTTAATTTTGCATTGCTTCATTTTTGCACATTGTATTTTCAATTTTTCTGTTTCATTGATTCTCTTGTCATTGATCATCATCAGTGTTGCTGTTCATTTTCATTTTTGAAATCATATGTTTCAAATGTTGTTGAAAACTTAGTTGAATTTTATTATCATCTTTTTTTTTTAATGGTTTTTTTTCATTTTCATTTTCAAACTTGTTTTTACTTCGAATATTACCACATCGTTCCAAAGTAGGTCGATTGTGGATGTGTGCTTTAATGCATACTATCATTTAGTTATATTGATTTCGTTTTAATATTCTTTTCTTAATATGATATAACTTTATGCATTTCATATCTTGTGGTAGTTTTGACTCACCTCTCTCGGGTATTAAGTTCAAAAAAATTAATAGAATTAATTTTTTTTAAGGGGAGGTGATAAGGGAGCTGTTACGTACATTTATTACCTAAGGGGGTAGTCTTCGGTCCTGCCAAATGTACGCACCAGTCTTTATATATTTTATTATTTGTGCGTTCGATTGATTCACGCACTGACGTGCACAATGCAGTGTGAGTTGCTTTGGACGCACGGGTAACCTAGTTTGGGGATTGTGACGTCATGTTTCGAACTGGGCAGTGCGGACTTTGTTATGTCCGAGATATAGATTATTGGAATTTTCTGGCAGTTTTGTATAAGCCAGTATGTTATATTGATTCAATTGGTATTCTTGACGAAGCCAATGATGGAAGGATCATGTAAGTGTCGCCCCGGTTATATTTGTATATTTATTGCCGTAAACTAAAGTATCAGGCCGCTCCCAGTTGTAGTCTAGCGGGAAGTCATCTTAGCATGTAATTTCCTAGAATGGACAGACGGAGTCGGTGGTCATATTAGATTACCGTAGAGGAATAATACCTACGTGTAAACCAGTTTATTTATTCGTATGCTTCATATTTTATATGCCGTACATTCAACAATGCCAGAAGCGTGGCATAGAATGGGAGAGGTTAGTCAACTGGAATCTCTAACCTGTTCGTATTATCGTGTATGACTTTGTTTGAAACTATATGCTATCTAACGTTATGTTTTGGAGAACGTATGGGATTGTGTTTTTTTTTTTTTTCTCTGTTTTGTTTTGATCAGTAGTTCTCCTCCGCCGTCTGTTGACTCCACAAGACGGTCTAGAGGGTCCTCCAGTAGCTGAGGGTGGGCTCTGTCGAGGCTCAGAGCCCGGCACTGCACCTGCCTGGTGGAGCTCCACAGGGCGAGCACCAGAACGAGATTTATTTGACGGTGTACTCTCCATAGAAAAAAAAAAGCGAGTTGCATGATACTGTGGTTTCCGGTGCGCCTTCTGGCCCAGTATCTACGACTTTAGCACCTGTTCAACGGGAGAGTGGGCTCATCCCTAATCTGTTTATGTTCCCAGTAGTAGACTATTCGCAAGCAGCCTGGGGTTGTCACTGCTCTGCGCGGACCTTGTTTACCGAGGCGGCGTCCGAGCTCGTATGGTGAAAATATGGTTGCGTTATCTTCAAAATAGCCCTGTCTTTCCCGTGGCTTTTCTGCCATCCTGCAACTTTGAGTTAGGGAGTTCTGAGCTCCAGTCTCTTTCCCAGGCATTTTATCCTGGCCTGGCACGCATACAGAGGACCCCACTTCTGGTTCTAAGTTAGCAGTTGGGGATAGGTGGGGTAGCACACTGTGCATTCCCCGTCATCCAGGGGGCTCTCCAACTATGCAGAGCTTGCACAATGCTGTGCTCTGGTTCTGGGCTCTCCCAAGGAATCCTCACGTCCTGCACAGAGCCACTTCCCGATACCCCCCACCTGCCAACCCTCCATTGTAGAAATCTCCTGCATGCGGCCATCCAGTCAAGAGCCAGTATTAAGTCTGGTGCCCAAGTGATCCCCCCAAGCTCAGTGTGCAATGCTGGGTTCTCATCATGCTGCAACACAGGAGGGATTGTGATGCTCAGCCATCTCTCTCAATTCTGCACCGATAAGTGACATCGGGGACTTAACTTTGCCTCAGTACTGGGAGGCCCCGTTTCCGGGTACACCACACTCAGCCAATTGAGGCAACGGTCGCCATGGGCGTGATAGACGACAAACAGTGAAGAATGAGGCAAGAAAGCATTTAACCCATGAAGTGGGGGGTGGATTGGTGCAGACCAGAGCATGTACCACTCGCCGGTGGGTTCTGCATCTACACCTATAGGGTTCCACCCACTCCTCAGCCCATTTAGTCTGGCCCCTCACCCAGGACCTGTCCGGCTTGGGTGACCCTGCCAGGAGTAAAACTCCCGCCGGCATAGCTCCCGGGATCATTGAGGCGCTCAAGCTCTCCAACCACGGCAAGGTAGGCTTACATGTGGAGAGGTATGGGATTGTGAAGTATGATATGGAAGATTTTATCCTGGAGTATGAATACGTTACCATGATAGACGTCCTTGAAGGAAGGTCAATGGACTTGAATGAGAAGAATATTATACGGTAACAGTTTTGTGATCCTTAGTCACTTGAGTCAGAGGACTTTATTGGTAGAGAATCTTCAGGAACTTTAAAAGTAATTACCATTATGCTGATGTATGATCTTTGCGCCTGTGACGATGTTAGTCTTGTCCACTCCGTATGTGTCATGTTGAATAAAATCTATGTACAGTCATCACCGACTTATGTACTGCCAGTACTTGCCCAGTTCACCCAGTTCAACACTACTTGTTGAAGTTCGTTTGAAGAATATTGTTGACATTCGTTCATTTTAACCATTCGCGTTTTAAGCTGCCTCTTCACCAGTATAAACTGTACTCAACCATAAAACGGAGTCAACAAGGATAAATTTTTCATATCTCACTAGTTCTTTGGAAGACGTATTCCTAAAAGTAATATTTCTTGAAGACGTAGTGTTTACTTGCCTTGAGCTTCAAAGGCAATATAACCTTTTACTGTATAACTTAGTAGGAATTAGCAATGTTTTCTTGTATTTCTGCAACATACTCGTGAGTATTGCTAAGTGTACCACCCTTATCCCAGAAACATTTTGCCTTTTTTTCTAGACTTGTTTGAGTGTTTTCTTCTCCCAAATACAGCACCCAGGAAATTCGTTTGTCTTCCTTTCCTATCAACTCCCCACATTTCCATGTAAGAAGGTTTCCAACCCACAGTCGACGGCCATGCTGTGATCAGATTGTAAAGTTCAGTCCTGGAGTCTAAGACAATATCAGCTTGTCCTACTCTCCTCGTTTTTGTTTTGGTGACTTTTGTCTTGTTTAGTCTCGATTTCATAGAGAATTACGGACCGTTCACAAATTACATAACGCAAAAGGGGGGAGGGGGTGTAAAAATATTACTCTCTGGTGCGGGGGGTTTTGAAATGTTGTGGGTGTTTGTTACGCAGACGTTACGGGGGGGGGGGGGGGGGGGGGGGGGGGTGAAAATGTCAAAAATTACGTAATTTATGAACGGCCCCCCTATGTGGTTATTTTGTTATCTGTTCTTTTTTTATCTTCTGGTACTATACAGTTTTGGCCCCCGTTAGGTTCCCGGGGGCCTAAGAGACATAAAGAATAGACGGTAAACTTGCTCCCG